>JASXSY010000449.1:0-84863 GCA_034509805.1 Sipha maydis
TCCTGATTAATAAAATTGATGTTTTTAAAGCTCAACTTATAAAATATATTGTGAAATTTAATTTTCAATTTGGAGTTCAACATATTAATACTGTCCGAGAATTAAAGAATCCTTCAAAGATTGGTAAATATATTCAATGATTATTTATGTCAAAATGTCTTAAATTACTTATTTTATTTTATTTTTTGTACAGGTAACGATTATGTATCTATTTTAATACTACTTCCTCTATTGTTTCAACCGATTACGATAAGACTTAAAAATAAACGAAAAAAAGATTGCATAACATCAGTTTGGAGACCGTCAAAAGTTGAGCAAGCTGCTGCGTTTGTTACATTTATATCTTTAAGTTTAATTTTTGAAAGTAAATTAAAAAATAAATGAATAATTAAGATGTTAACATGAAACAATATATAACAGGATGTTGGTGAATTGAAAACTTTGCATAATTCAAAAATAGAAAAATCTCTAAGGTTTGGGTTGACATTGCAACCTTATGTAGTTATTATTAATTCAACTGAAATATTTACAGTTGTTAATAACATTTATTATAAATTGGAGACACCATTGAAAGCCCTTGACATATGTTTCAAAACATTTTTTGCATTAAATGTACACTATCCTGCAGAAAGTGAGCAGGTATGGTTTTTCATACAGAAATATTTTTATGAGATTAATCTTAAATCTGATAAAAGCATATTATCAGTACAAACCCTAATGAATGATTTAAGTAATATGTAATTAGATTTTGATTTAATATTAGATTTTGTTTTAATTAACATTTGTATTGTTATTTTATAAGCATTTTATTCTGTAACATTGGTATTTAAAATCAAATGTCTTAAATTCTTTTTTATTATTATATTTAGTTATAACTTAAAAATTTTTGTAGTAATAATTTAAATAATAATAATTTTGTAATTGTTATTATTATATTTTCTTAAAGCATTTTTTATTTATATAAGTAATTTATTATTAAATAATGCCTTATTGTTTTATGTGCAAAAGTATGTTTAAAATAAATTCTCATTTAATAAGCCATTTAAATATCTTCCATGATATTAAATCTATAAGTGAATTTAAATGCTTAGAGCCTGGATGTTATAGAGTTTTATCTACTTTTCATTCATTTAAAAATCATATAGCCCAACATAAAAATGTACAGGTTGTAAATAATAAACCTGATAATTTGCCTGTCTTAACAACTAGACAAGAATATTCAGATTTAAATATTGTCGATTCGTCCATTTTGAATGAAATTATTTCTTCAAATTCTAACAATAATTCAGACCCAATATCAGTTGATAATTTTATCGATAAACTGCGATGTAGTACAGTTACTTTGGCATCTAAGTGGTATAGTAATAGTATGATACCAAGAAAAATTATACAAGTCTTATTTAATGATATCAAAACGTTTAATAATTCATTTTTGTCTCTTTTAAAAGATAAAATGCTTGAAGTTAATTATAATTCTAACCATACTAAAGATATCATTCTTATGTTTGACCAACTTTCAAATCCTTTTTCTTACTTAAGTTCTGAGCATCTTCGTTTTAAAACCTTTGATGAAATGGGCATTCTTATACGACCAAGATTAATAAACATAGGATGCTCACTTAAAAATAGAATGAAGGCTGGACGTGTTATATTTGAACCAAAAATTTTTCAAATGTCTTTTGTTCCTCTTAGACATGTGCTTAAGACAATTTTACAAGATTGTAATTTGTTTGGAATAATTATAGAGTTTATGAATCATTTAGAATCTAATTCAAATAAATGTATTAGTAACTTTGTACAGTGTAAACTGTGGAAAAGCAAACTTGAAAAAAATCCACAAAAGATACTACTGCCATTATTTCTATATTTTGATGATTTTGAAATAAATAATGCTCTAGGTTCCCATGCAGGAAATAATAAATTAGGTGCTGTATATGCTTCATTACCATGTTTACCACCTGAATATTCTTCTTCTTTAGAAAATATATTTTTAGCATGTTTATTTAAATCAGTTGATAGGCAGGAATTTGGAAACCGTGCTATTTTTTCAGAACTTATATCAGAATTGAATTTTTTAGAGAATACTGGAATAGATATATTATATGATTGTGAGATAGAGTTTTTTTTTCATTAGGTTTAATTTTAGGTGATAATTTAGGATTACATTCTATATTAGGATTTTCAGAGAGTTTTACGGCAAACTTTTCTTGTCGTTTTTGCAAGTCAAATAAATCTGATTGCAATCATCAATTGGTACAGAAAGATGAAAACCTAAGAAATGAAGTTAATTATTCTACTGATATTGAAATTAATAACCTTTCACTCACTGGAATAAAAGAGTAGTGTGTTTTTCATGATATACAATCATTTCATGTAATAACAAATTATGCAGTTGATATAATGCACGATATTTTGGAAGGAGCAAGTATGATATTGGTATGATGTTAAAAGTAATGGTATACGACTTAAACTATTTTTCAATTGATACACTAAACAATAGAATAGAGTGTTTCAATTACGGGCCCATTGACATTCGAAACAGACCTCCTCTAATATCCAATGATTCATTGAAACATGGTTTAATTAAAATGTCCGCTAGTGAAATATTATGTTTTACAAAATATCTAACATTGATTATAGGTGAATTGGTTCCATTAAATTCTGAACTTTGGTGTTTATTTATTACTTTAAAACAAATTATCAATATTATATTTGATAAATGCCTTAAATTTGAAGATATTCAACTTTGTAAACTTTTAATAACTGAACACCATTAATTATATATTAGATTATTTAACATTAATTTAAAACCCAAATTCCATCATATGATACATTATCTTTTAATAATGGAACAATGTGGACCTTTATCATTAATTTGGTCCATGCGTTTTGAGTCTAAACATAAACAATTAATACAATCAAATAATACAACAAATATTAAGTTAGGACGTCGTATATTAATTTCAGCAAATACGCTGCATAAATACAGAAATGTTGAATTTCTATATTCTCCTTTTAATATTTTAGATGATACCAGGCGCGGATACAGGAATATTTTTTTGGGCGGGCCCGTAAATTTAACCACATAAGATAATGCAGTAAAATTAAGATTTAATAAAGAATAATTTTTATTTAGTTATAAGTATAATAATAGTTAAAAAAAATAAATATATTAAAATACAGTTACATGGAAAAATTTAACCTTCTTAACTTATTACTAGCAAATTCATTTAAAATTTCGTCTCTTCACTTTTTTCTCGTTCAATTGATAGCAGAGCTAGGTTGTGTAAACGTTTTCCGGTCATGGTCGATCTATTATACGTTTTAATTCTCCTCATTGTAGAAAAACTCCTTTCAGCTGTTGCACTTGAAATTGGAATAACTAAAATTTGTCTGTACACTTCTTCTAGCTGTAAGAATGATGCTCCCATACTTTTAATTGATAAATAGGCTTCTATAGAATTTGAATCTGCAGCAAAAATTGTTTTTCCTAAATCACATTGTGCTCTCAACTTTTCAATAAATTGATTATCTGTAGAAATTCCTGGCAATTTTATAAGTGTGTCAAAGTCTAAAAACATTTTGGAGCTTGGATTACAGGCTTCCACTGCTTCAATTAGTTCTGTTTGCTTAAATCTTCGGTTCATTTCCATGACAATATTGTCAATAATTTCAAAATATTGACTTCTCATTTTTATTTCGTGTTCAGAAATGTTGTCCATTTGATTTTGTCCTATAGAACTTGTCACAAAATAATCTGTAAATTTTGATGATACATTCTTTTTTCTCTTTTGCGTAACTGGGATGCTCATTTCACCACTGATTTTTTCTACAGATTTAATTACTCTTTCATATAAATTATGAAATTTGTTTTCGGTTCTCATACTTTTTATTTGATCTTTTGTACATTCAATAAGTGTTATGCACTTACTTATATCTGTAGATTTTGTTTGTAAATAAACTGACAACGAGTTTATGCACAATAGAAGTTCATCTAAACAAAAAATTGTCAATAAATTATCAAAAGTTGAAAATTGGTTTAATAAACCTCTAGTTTCTGCAGCTTCTTTTGATTTTTTACTCAAAGTACTTTTAAAGCTTTAATTACACATTTGAAACGTATTTTAAAGAAATGTATCCCTTTGTACTTTGAAACTCATCTTGTTTCGCAGTGCTGTGGTATTTTTAATTTTTTATCACTGTCTTCTTGTGGTACCAAAAATAAACTGTTCCTTAGTGAAGAATACGACTGAAATGAATAAATTGCTTCTAATATACCAATAGTATTATGAATAGCTGAAACATGTTTTGATGCATCTACTAAAACAAGATTGAGCCTGTGTGCATAGCAATGCACATATGGGTATGGATTTTCAGACATTTCTCGGATATATTGCTGAACACCATTGATAGTCCCCGACATAACAGAAGCTCCGTCGTGATTGGCCAATACAACTTTTTATATCCAAATTAATAGAACACAAAAAAAGTTGAATACTATCGGCAAGTGCTTTTGCATGCAATTCTTTAAGCTCAAGAAATCTAAGAAATCTTTCGTTAATACGATTGTCAAATATGTAGAGTACACAAATACTCATTTGTTCTATATTTGATTCGTCTTTGGCTTCATCCACAATAATACTGTAAAAATTACTTCCATTTTGAATTTCTTTTACAATACTTTTTAAAATCACTTTACATGACACATTAAGAATTTCATTTTGAATTGTTTTTGAAGTGTATTTAGCATTTATTGGTAATGTATTTAATTTTGTTTTAAAATCGTCATTTTCAAGTCCAAGCAATCTTACCAACTCGATAAAATTACCGTTATTTTGAAAGGGGTCAATATGAGTTTTTAAATTATCATCGTCGTTATCATCAATATAATTATTAGTTTCTCTGTGACCACGTAAACCAATATCTTGTCTCCCGCAATATAACACGCATCTGATCAACGATCTCATAATTTCCCGATTTTTTAAAATGTCTTCTTTTAGTTGTGTATTTAATTTTGTTGCTACAGAACCAGTTTTTTAGCGGATATCCACGATTTATATTTTTGAAGAGACAGTTTATGAATATTTGAAGAATTGTGTTTTTCTAACATATTTCCATAATGCTTCCAATCAGAATAACCATTAACAATTAAAACTTCATCTCTGTAGCGGGAATTATCACTAGTGAAATGGCGACAGTAAAAACAAAATATAGAATCTCTCATTTTCGAGTATTCTAACTATTCGTATTTTGAATACCACAAAACATTAAATGATCTTTGTTTTCCACCGATGTTTCGTCTCGGGAACGTAATGTTGGGTTGATTTGGCCCGTTTTCAACGTTTTGACTAATACCAAAAATATTGTTTTGAATATCGCGATCATTGACACTTATTCTAGTAGAAGATTTACGAATTTTTTTAGAAGTAACAGATTCATCCGATTTTGAAAGGGGGACAAGGAAACGTTTCATGGCCTAAAAAAAGTATTTATAAATAAAATAAAACAGAATTTTAGAATATCATAATATATAAAGAATGACAACTTGTTTTTATGTGTGAATAACTATTTACTATAATAATATAACAATCTTCGTGTATATACTGTACATATAGGTATTAGGTATGTATTTGTTTTCGTGTAAGTATTCAATAATTGCGCAAACAATTTGTTAAATATAAAATAAATGGTAATACCTTAATAAATAGCTAAAAAACAAAATAAAACTTACTTATTTGATGTATATGTTCAGCACATCAACAATTCGTAGATGGATTTCCAACAAATTTTAATATTTAAATTATTTAATTAAAATGTGGATTCAGGTATCGCGTATTGGAAGTTCACAGCAGACAGAATAATATTACGAGTACACGTGTGACGTGTGTCAATTAACAATTGGTGTTAGGGTGATGCCTAGTTTTACGTGCACTTATTATATCTTATCGGAGTTCCATCGGCATTCGACGACGACGATCGATAAAATCAGGTTAATCACACGGGCAATTACATGTTATTAATAATAACTTATTATAAATGGTACGTAGATAAAATGTTGTTTTGTTATACTCCCCATGCATGATTAATACATATATAATATATTTGATATATGAATAATAAAATTATTGTTCTTGGAAATTTTGGGTGGGCCTGGGCCCACCCGGCCCACTCTCTGGATCCGCGCCTGGATGATACAGTTCAATATTTTTCATGGATTGATTTTAAAGGTACCATTAACAATTGTAATAATATGTCAGTTTTGATTAACTTTAGTGATAATCCAAATAGTTTACCTTTATTTGGATTAATTTTATCTATATTTATAATAACTAATAACAATACTTCTTTTTTAGTTTGTAGTATTTATAATAATAATTATTTTGATGAGCATTTACAAGCGTATAATGTACAACTAACTAATAAATTATTATGTTGCTCAATTGAAAATTTGCATTGTGTACAACCCACTATTCATTGTGTTATGTCTAATGGGTTATGTTTTATACCAAAGTAAATAGCTTTTATATAAAACAAATTTTTAATTTCACTTGTATATTTGTATATTTTTTCTTTTGTATATTTATAATATCTAAAATAAATATTGTTATCTATATATATAAAAATTGAGCCAAAAATGTGAAAATAAATAAAATAGGTATGTAATTATATTATGTATATCGTCTAATCTTAATTTTTAAATGTTGAATGGTTTATATTTGTATTTTATTTTTTATTATCAATGGGGAATTGAAAATCCTTTGTTCCTCTTTCCAAACTAGACACTTGCTTCCATAGTATAATAATATATAATTTGTTTTAACTAAAATTGTTTAGTTGGAAATACAATAATATTTTTTATTTATAAAATAAATATATATATTTATTTTATAAATAAAAAATTTAACTATATAAAATAAAATAATTATTATATATAATAAATAAATAAAAATAGTTATTTCAAATAAAATGTTAAGTAAAAACGATTATTTTTTTTCAGTTAAATTACTATAAGTTTAATCAAAGTGTATGGTTGATTTAACTGTAAAATATAGTTAAATTTTAACCATAAGCAAATAGTATTTTCAACTAAAAATATAGCTATGCCATATGCAACTATATTTTACAGCTGAAATAAATACAATTGTAGTTAAACTAACCAATATTTTTTTTCCGTGTGACAATGAATCGGCACTACATAAAAACATTCACGGAAAATTGTTATTTTATTATTGTAGGTGGTTGAATATTTTTTAATTGATCCAAACTTAGAGACGTAAATTCCAATAATAATATTTGGTTCTGCGCATTAAAATTATTGTTAGTGTATTCTAGTTGTACCAATCATATACTTATTTAGTTCTATTAAAAAGGATAGTTATGTAATGTTGACTAATGTACAATTTTAAATCAAACAACTAGATTTGTTGTAATAATAAAAATAAACATAAGAATTGTGGCGTTAATCATTTTAATACTGTTGAAGTTTAAAATAGCTATAAAATAATTATTTATATTGAAGGAAATCTGAAAATTCCAAAAATGTATTGTTAACTGTTTTCTGTACTTTACTGAAAAACGTATATAATCTAGGTCGGATACAGAAGTCATACGTGGGGGTTGGGGGATATATATAAATTACTAAAATAAATTAATAAGAATAGCATAGAAATTGTCTTATTATTAGTCTAAGTTCTTATTATTAGTTACAATTCTAAAATATTTAATAATTACAATGTAAAAGCTCCGATTATTAAAATTATTACTTATAATTCTTACCCACAGTAGTAATATGCTTTTTATACGGTGTAATGTACAAATTCTACGTTAAATAACTGGTTGTAGATAAAATGCGCACTGAATGATTACGCGCCCATGATTACTATCTCAATAAGGAAAAATAATTAAGTTCTAGATAAATATAATAACGGAGCTCTCTCGATAACTTTCATGAACCAAAATTGTAGCCATAACTAATTACAACTGCAAATTAGATTCCTTTTTTTGTGAACGGAGGAGGGGGCAATTGCCCCTAATGCCACCCCCTTCGTATGTGATGCTAACATTACGTAATTGCTCCCTCACCGAAGATATTCTAGAAAATTATTATGAAGATATTTTGTTCTTTATTTGTTTGAATTTGTTTGATAATTATTGTGCTAACGTTGCGCGTGGCTCGTCATGTCGTGACTCGTGGTCGATGGTTGCGATCTTAGTTATTTTAAATTTGGAAAGTTCATTACGCACGCCTTGACTCTTGATATTTTAACTATATATTTATTTAAGTTCTAACCTATGCATACAACTATTTACTGTGTTTAATTGTTATATAACTTTACTACGTATTACGTATTAAAAATACTTATGCATAATGACAAAAGTGTTCGTTAAAACAATTTTAAACAAGTTGAATGTTCCGGAAGATGTTATCCTCGAATTTGAAAGTAAGTTATTTGAATTTAAATTTTAAAATTATAGAATCTGCAAATCAGATTGTATGATGTTATAATGTCTGTTATTTTAATTTTTATAGTACAAGGAATTTATGAAGATGCATTTTTAATTAAAAAAAATAATTAATGCTTCAAAAATAAAATAAAAATAAAAATAAATAAGTCGTTAAAAAATTGGTTGTTAAAAGATTACAATTTTTGCACGTAAATTAATTGGTGAGTTAATTGGACAACCAGATGACTTCAGAAACTATCTTTGTATGGATGAAGAAACATACAGTTTACTATTGATATTGGTTTTCAATACGATTCAAAAGAAAAATACAGTTATGAGAAAATAAACATTTTATTTTTTAACGATCTTTAGGATGACATTTAACACGACTTACGAATTGCATGGTAAAAACAATTATTATTTTGTACAAAACCCACGAATAAAATTTATAAATTCACTAATAAAAATGATGTACGCTAGAAGACAAAATAATATTGTACTGTACCAGAGGCGTTCTCAGGATATTTCAATGGAGGGGGATGAAAAAAATGGTTACATAATAAGTCGTAAGGGTTTTGTCTCACAACTCCTATATTATAATAATAAATATTAAAATAATGATAGTTGATTATATCAAATATTCAATTCAAGTAATTTTTATTGTACTTTTTATTTTAACTATAAAAAATGTTATGAATCAGTTTAAAATTATTTATTTTAATAATACATTTTATGTTAAATTAAAATTAAAATATTGATTTTTCTCGATTTTTGAGCTAAAATGTCAACAACTTTTTCCGTATCAAATAGGCACTTCTTTATGAATGGCTAACAATGTCAATCCATTAAGACTGTCCTAGGAAATATAATCATAATATAAGAAAAATAACTAACATTTCGATTTAAACCAGGTTCACTGAGTTTATCATTTTCGTTTCTGTTGATTTCAACTACGAGTGCAAACAAGTTAATAATTTTTTTCGTCAAAAAAACAAGAAAAAAACGTGAATAGGCTAGTTAATGCAATGTCTCTATAAGGTCAGGGTTATTTCTAACTGGTAAATAATGAGGATTAAAAATTATATGTGAGTTGATTGTGGCTCATTAAAATTTTCTGTCCAAATATTACCTGTCATACCATTGTGGACTTTCAATGCCAGAAGAAATATTATCAATATATTCATATATTTTTGATCAAGATTTCCGTCTTCTTTATCCAGATCCAGACACCAATTGTATTTGAGGCACTTAAAATGTAATTTATTTGCGGAAACATAATTTCCACAATCGCAATGATTAGTAGGTATGTAGTGGAAATGTTCGTATTTAATTTGTTTTATTTCGTAAAATTTACTATATAAAAAAAAAAAAAATGCTAAAGCTCTACAAAATTTTGTCGTGTGCAGTAAAACATAGAAACCCAAAGAATTATATAATTGAACTTGTTGAATGAATTGATCAATTTCAATTTGGGGGTTCTGTAACGTTTCGCAGATCCGTTCTGGGAGATTATGAGAACGATAACAACGCGCTAGTCCATAAGTTTGTCGCGGACCGTTTTTTCCATGTCGACGGCTACCAGTTCGACCACAACCGACATCACCACGGTTGTGTCTCACAGATACCGCGATCTCACCCATCTCACCATTTGTCTTGGTAACATCGTAGATTCGATTATTAATTGGGACGCCCGAACGATTAAAATAACTACTTCATACTACAATAGTAAACAACGTTATTTGTGATTTATTTTTTTTTTCATGAGTTTACAGATTTTTTTTAATAGTATTCAAATTTAAATTATTTTTAAGGGCAATATTATATATAATATTGAGCTCGTATTGATAATTATGTTTATTTAATGGCTGGACCGACGAGAGGATGGAGCACAATGAGGGCTAGAGTTTCGAGGCCCGTACCTCCAAGAGGGCCTGTCGTCTCAGCTTTTCATACACAATTATTTTATAATCTCATTCGCCGTAGCATAAGATTCAAATTTTAATATATTTATTACACTAAAGTATGTACAAGTAGTATGTATATTTTGGCCAAACAAGTGTAAGGGGGCTGTAACTGATCAGCTCCAGGTCCCTCAAAAGTTCTCGTCGGTCATGTTTATGTTCATGAATATTAAAATTGAGTTAAAAAAATGATATTTTTTGAGAATTGATTAGTGTCAATGAATATTTATATTGTTTTAAAAAAAAACTTCACAAAAAATCCTCCTTCTTTTGAAAATGCTGGTACATATAAACTTAAATGCAATTGGTAATATATTTTATATAGGTAAAACAAATAGATATTTTATAATAATATATAAAGAACACATTTCTGAAATAAAATTAAAAAATATTTCCCACAACTAATATTCCGCTAAACATGTTTTAGAAAATAACCATAATATAATTGTTAATATCAATACAGACTTAGAAATATTAAATGCACATAATAATATTTAAATTAATTCAGTTTTAGAAAAGTTACGCAAACATAATGAAAAAAAATTAAAAATTAAAAATTTAATAATAACATATAATTATTTAATATATTTTAATAATATTTTATATCGATACATTTTAACTAATAATAAATAATAATAACCAAAATATATACTTCTTAAAAAATCTATGATTAATAAGAACTCGTTTTAAATTTTTTTTTATTCATATGGCAACACACTCGTTTTTAAATATCTCCTTATAAAATAAATTATTTCTATTAACATTTTTCTCAATTTTTTCCTTCCTTTATTTTTTCATATCCAGTTGCGGTATTATTGACTTTGTATATACATATTTTTTATATATTTGTATGTATTTGATGATGAATCTTTATTTCAAAACTAGTTGTACTTTAAAAAATATAATAATACTCCAAGCTAAGCATTTATTTATTTATTTGTATATATAAATTATTTGTTTACTTATTATTTATTTATATATTAGTTTATGAATACTAACCATGAATCTGAAACTATTTTCAAAAATATTACTGTACCTAGATGGCGAATAATATTCATAGGATTTTAATTGTCTTGTCATACAGATACCAACGAACAGTTGATATTTTATTATTTTATTATTATTCCTATAAACTCTGAACAAATAAATTATGTAAAAATATGCACTGAAAATTAACTATAATTTTGTATTCAAGTAGTTCACTAGTGCAGTGATCTTTTTAACTCGCGATCACAATTTTCTTACCATACATTTTTACTACCTATGTCAGCTTTGTTAGCAAAAAAAAAAAAAAACTTCAAATTGCTTAATGTCTTATTATGCTATTGTATAAGTGCTTATATAACTGAATAAATAAAAATTTAAATTTTTAAGGATAATATTTAATTTTTTTATTATATGTAATTATATACATTTTTTTTTTTTTTTTTACAATACAACAATATCAACTTTGAACACGACGACAACAGCATAATTTATACGTACATGTCCCCAGCCCCCTCACCAAAGATATTTATATAGATATTAGATATATAGATACATATATATATATATATATATATAGATATAGATATTATTTGTTTGAATTTGTTTGATAAATATCAGAATTTGTTCGACAATAGTTTTTATACAATACCAAAAACTATGAGTTGGGGCTGGGGACATATGTCTACAGCCCCCATTGGTCTAAATAGTTTGAATGTTTCATTTTTTTTTTTACATCGTTTGGTTTGACTTTTGTTTGCATTTGTTTGACAATTTTTAATATATGTACTATATCTCTCTCCCACTACATGAATAATAAAAAAAAGTGTTGTTCTTTAATTTTCACGTTTTCTACAATACATACCATAATTTTGGTAGGTAATTTAAATGTATAATATTGATTTAATTTGGTCAAATGTATTTTTTTAAGATGTATTTAAGATGTGGGAATATTGTTTGTATGTACACATCATAAACCATAAATCATACTATTTATACTTCTATGTACAATAACAGATAGATCAATTATAACTCTAATTTTAACAATTAAAAGTAATTGTAAGGCCGTTTTCACACACACCGGTAAAATCGGAACTGGAGCCGGCGCCGGTGCCGGTACCGGTTGTTCGCTTTTTTCACACATAGGTACCGGTAAAACCTAAGCCAGTGCCGGTTACATTTCACACACAACGAGGAGACCATGTTAAACAGTTTTTGTACTCACTTGGGTTAAGTCGTATTTTAGTTATTTCTCTGTTGTACTCAACAATGTGTGCTGCTCTTAACAAACGCCATCTGTTTGGGCTACTGTACTTCGAAGGAAGTACCGAAGAGACAAAATTAAAATACGATATTAGATTCATCCTATATAAGGTAAGGTACTTGGAAAGAAGTTTTTACTCACTGTATGAAAATTCAGAGAAGACCATAATACATTTTTTAACTATTTTCGTATGAGTTCTTCTACTTTTTTTATCATATTATCATATCAATATAATTATTTTTAGATTTCCCCCGGTACCGACAAGACCTGTGCCAACCTGTGTGTACACGTTTGTATAAGAAAACATTGAATCGATAATTCGGAGATCAGTCCGGCATTCGTATTATCGAATTTAACGCGGCTGTGTATTCTGGAATCATCTACCGGACCGACAAATTTACCGGTCCGGTCTATGTGTGAAAGCACTAACTTAATTACATTGTATCCGGCACCGGCGCCGGTTCCGGTCCGATTTTACCGGTGTGTGTGGAAAACGGCCAAATATTAAGTCACTTTATAATAGAATTTAAAAATAGAAAATAGAATCAAATAAATATAATTTCAAAATAACTTAATCTATTTAAAAATGTTACTTTTCACGGCATATTTTGTACTCGTAATATCAATTAAAACATATCGTTGTTATTAATTATTAATAACAATCAATTATTGATATTTGAGTATTATCATTGATTATAAATACTTCAATCAATGGATTATGTTATTAGGCGATTGTATGTCCGTACGTTGTGAACGATATAAAAAATTGATTTATTTTACCTAATATTCATATATTATTTATAAATTTAAATTTAAGTAATTTTAATTAGCGATTTGTGTTTTAAATTATTTTTTTTTATCATTTAATTGTTTTAATTTTTTCTACGATATGGATAGAAAACCTGTTGTTCAACCATCGCCTGTTATTGAAGCAATTTCCATTTACAAACAAAAGTGTGTATTTTGACGATGATGGCAAGTAAGTACAACTTTGTCCATTTTTAAATACATTCTTTTTTATAATAATTAAGTAATAGTTGGTTTTTTAACCTCCCAAAACAGGTCTTACCCTTTAAGTTTTAATACTTATTTTAGACTCTGGATGAAACGTATTGGTTTTAAAATCATGTTTGTTTCTACTTTTATTTGATGGGTCTAAACAATATATACTACCAGAACTAATGCTTTGAGTATTAAGTTGAAATATATGGGCTATTTATTAAATTTATATATATTTAAGTTATAAAATAATAAAAATTTAAATTAAAATTAACAATTATTAAATGATTAATACTTGTAACTTAATATATAAACAAATACTTATTATCAGGGCTCGGGATTTATAGCACTTAAGATCATTAAAATAAGCGCTTTTATAAGCACTTAAAAACATCATTAAAAGCACTCAAATAAGCATATAAAAACTTAAATTTAAACAAAAATATTTAATTAAAAAAGAAAAAATGATCTAAAATAGGAAAATAAGCAACAATTTCTAAATTTTCTTTTACGTGAACACGATTAAATACTAGACATACTTCGAAACTGTATTGAATATAAAATTAAAGATTAAAAAAAAAAAAAATATTTAAACAAATAAATGTAGTTCATATTAAAATTTTTTAATTCAAAAATCAAAACTAAATAAATCTTTATATTATGAAAAAAGTTTAATTTTGACTTTCGAGACATTTTGCTTATTATTTATGAATTTTCCAAAGCATTTTGTGAAAAATAAAATGTAAACTACGAAAAAACGGGAAATTTTACCGCAAAATCACGTTTTTTCAAATTACATTTTTTTAAAATGCTCTACTCAAAATAAAAAATCGCAACAACTTGAAATTTCGCCAAATCTTTATATTGACGCTTTCTATACATGGTTAAGTTTTCAAAGTATTTTGACATATTTTAACTTATTTATAGACAAATTAAATTTTCGATTTTTGTAAAATTTTTGTTTATAAACATCTATAAAATTTAATTGGCAGACCGAAAACTCTTGAAAATTTAATACAAGGTTAATAATAAGTTAAAACTTATCGTAACTAAAAAATACTCGGTAATCGGTTTACTCAAATTTTTTTTATTAGCCCTTAAAGCTCAAATTTGTATAAAATGTGTAAAAATCACGATAATTTGCAAGTTATTTTGTAGATAAAAATTCATAAAATTTTTTCTGTTCATACTTAAGGTTCAAAAATTTTCAACTCTAGGTTATCTATCAGCTACTCTTCAAAAATCTTTAAAAAAATTTCTACCGGACTTAGAGGAAAAAATTTTATGACTGTTTGAAATTTAAATATTTACGAAATTGCATAAAATAACGATTTATTCTCAAACGATTTTAAAATATTTGTTATAATTCATAAAGTATAAGTCGCAGATTTTTGAAATTTTTACAGCTGTTAAGATTGGCATTTCTTTATGTCATATTTTTTTCAAAATATTATATTGACTTTAGTGTCACTTATAGGCATTTCAAATATTCGATTGTTTCACATTTTATTTTTATAATCGGTGATAAAAAAAATTTGACTCTTACAAAATACTTGAAAATTTAATAGAAGATTTCCACAGAAGTAGTTCTTAATGTCATCAAAAAAATTATTAAAAATCCATAGGCACAATTTTTTTTATAAGCGTTTGAACAGCGAATATTGACATAAAATTACATGTAAAATATAATATAATGTATAATATTCTAGACTGACAAATGATATCGGTTTTTTTAAAACTTACTCAAAAACCAAAAATCGCAACAACTTGAAATATTCACCAAATCTTTGTATTAACGTTTTCTATACATGGTTAAGTTTTCAAAGTATTTTGACATATATTGACTTATTTATAGACAATTAAAATTTTCGACTTTTCTAAATTTTTCGTTTCAAAATAAAATATACTTACAATATTTATTAATAACATTGTATTATATTCTAGACAAACATATCATCTCCGTTCAGAATCGTTTTTCATATACAATTATACCTATCATTGAATTCAAATTTAACAAATCCATTATAATGACCTATCCTATAAAGAGTCGCACTTCACCCCCAAGTGTACAGCAGTGCGAGGCCCTTCCGGTTCTTTTCTTTTATTATTCATGTAGTGGGAGAGAGATTATAGTACATATATTAAAAATTGTCAAACAAATGCAAACAAATGACAAACCAAACGATGGTAAAAAAAGAAAAAAGTTAAATATACAAAAAGTGGGGGTTGGGGACACGGGAAATCAGGGTTTTTGCTTATAACGGGAGTGGGGGAAAAGTGAGGGTTTTTAAAATTGTCAAACAAATGCAAACAAATGTCAAACAAAACGATCGTAAAAAAGAAAAATGAAACATTCAAATTATTTAGACCAGTGGGAGCTGTAAACATATGTCCCGAGCCCCAACTCATAGTTTTTGGTAAGTATTGTATAAATACTATTGTCGAACAATTTCTGATATTTATCAGACAAATTCAAACAAATGACGAACAAATTATCTGCAAATAAATTTTCTAGAATATCTTGGTGAGGAGGCATGGGACATGTACGTATAATTGATAAAAATAATCTGTGCAACTTATAAATAAATAACCGTATCTTTTGTCGATTAAGGCGGTGTTCTCACCAAAAGCAACTGATGACGGCAACGCAACCGCGACGCAACGCGACACGTATTACTAAATTGACATGTTCTCACAGGTCGCAACCGGACTGGAAAACAACTCAACTGTTTGAAAACTATTTTTGAGCAACTCGACGTGTCAGTCTCTCTGTCTAGTTGCTAGTGTGAATAGTTGCGATTTTGTGAATATTTCAATTATTTGATTATTATTCTGGTTTATAATAAGGTACAATCAATTTAATATTTTGTTAATAATTTATTTAAAATGGTAAATGAACAAGCAGAAAATATAGCTTTCGTACAACTTATAGAAAGTCACCCATGTCTCTATGATATAACATCATCTAATTATACTCGACAAGACAAAGCAAAAGAAAAAGAAAAAGCATGAAATGACATTTCAAAAAAAACTTGAATTGAAGTCTTCATTAGTTCTACTAGTTCTTGAAAACTTTCAATACTCATTCTATAGAAACCATGAAATTTAGCTGGGTCTTGGTCTAATCCTCTCGTTAGTATAAATGAACTGTGGTTGACGTTGAGTGAATAGTATGGATGAACCCATTTTTTTTTTTTTTTATGTTTTTTATACCTCAAATACATAAATGCTACAACCATATCCTCATCGGATGAAGACATTTTGATATCTGAATATGCATTGAAGTTGCATTGAAGTTTCATATTAGTTTCGTATACCTAGAACAACTAGGCAACTCAACTAAAACTAGACTTGAATCTCTATCGCGTTTCCGTCATCAGTTGCTTTTGGTGAGAACATGGCCTAAGGGCCGTTACACACTTGCGTTATTTTATCGCGCGACAACTAATACAAATATGAAATAGTACGGTTTACTCGAAAATGATTTTATCCGACATCATATATAAGGTGCGTCCACATTAGAGCAAACTTTTAGGTCCGTTTCGCCAACACTGCCACTTTCGAATCTTAATACCAAAACTTGGTAGTATTTTGTACATTATTTTGTACAATTTTGTACAACCCCCCCAAACACGAGAAACCCCGATTTTGTCATGCGCGTGCTAGGGAAACGTTTCCCCAGCACTGCCAATGGTCAATTATTATCTTATTAAAATTTAATTTATACAGTATTACGTACATTATTTTGTATAATTTCGTACAACTAAAATACAATTTTGTACATCTACCCAAACACTATTATACTCGTTTTTTTCATTCGTTTGCTGGAGTAACGTATCTAATATTCGAATTACGTGTTTTACCAGTGCCGTCATATTTTCTATTGTGCTTATAGCCAAAATACTTTACAGTACTACTGTTTAACCAAAATAAAGTGATAGCTGATAATAAGTTAATAATAACCAAATAATATCAATAATCTGAGTTTACAACAGTTTTACTTTCCCTCGTACCATACCTGTTTATGGTATATGGTGGCTTAAATGCAAATAACAATACGTAAAAATAGAAAAATCCCATGATATGGTTTGTACGTTGTATTATTTATGGCTAGATGTTTATGGATGAAATTGAAAATGGATATTGTGTTTGACAGTCGAATAGTGTGATTCATACTATGGAAACTGTTTATGATATAAATATATTTCCCACTTTTGCTGCCTACTGAAATAATTTTAATCATAGTATTGTTTAATTTTTATTAAATTATATAAGGTAAGTAAGAATTATGTATATTATTTTTTATTATCTGTCTTTTCATTTTATAATCTTATTATTATACAGTAAAATAAACGTATTTTGTTAACTCAAAATAATAGGTTTAATTATAAATGGTGGATGAAACTAGAGGAAGGAAGCCTAAAGCTATTAATGATCTTATAGACAGTGAAATAATAGAATTTAGAGATCAGATTGTCCTGGAAAATAATAGTAAGTTAAATATTTTTTTGATTTTAATATATCTTATTTGTATTAGTTATATACATTTAATGTTTAGTCTGGTGATATAAGAAAGTTTATTTGAAAGAGTATAAAATATATTATGTATTCTGGATGATATTATTATAATACCCCGTACACTTCGTTCCTCGTTAAAAACACCAACAAATACAAATAAATTCTGTAAAATGGTTATTGGTTATCTACAATTTTAAGCAATTAATTGCTTTAAATATGATGAAATACAGTTCAAATTATAGTTCAACGATTATTGATATTGGTTATGACAAGTTTTTTATTCATTTATGGAGTAACAAACAAATACAAATTTACAAAGAATTGTGTTCGAAAATAAGTGTCCTATGGGATTGTATATCCTGTATATGATTGTATACATCCCGTGGGATGTATATCAAATGATATACATGCATGTATATCATTTGATGCTACTGGTGGATGCTGTAGAAAAATTATAAGACCAGGAAATAATCAGAGTAGCCATTTATTTCTTTACGAAGGTGTAATGGAAATTGATAGGAAATCATTCACGGTTGTATCGATGGTATCTGAAAACTACGATACCTTAAGTATATGCATCTGGTTAAAACGATGGTTGAAATGCGGTGTTAGAGCACCTAAAATGGTTGTTTCAGATCAGGCATTGGCTCTTATGTCGGCATTTGTTCAGTCATTCACCCAGTATGATTCACTTGAAAATTATCTACTCGTATGTTTTCACTTAGTTATGAATACCAGTTCAAATAATATACCATCATGTTACATAAGGAATGACATTAATCATTTTGTAAAATTAATATCTCAGTGGAGTCCACTAAATAAATCGAAATTCCCCAGAACAAAACAATTATTTGTGAGATTGATGACACTTTTAATTTATTGTACATCGATGGAAGAAACTAAAAACATTTTTAAATAAATACTAAGTAAAAATAAATACGATGGCCCACTTTTAGTATGCACTTATATCTTCAATCCCTCATTTCAAATAAACATCATATTTACAAACTTTTGATCATTTCATTGAAGAAAGTGTGTCCATTAATATTAATGATCATGAGTCTTCAAATGAAAATAGTAATGATGAATGTAATGGTTCATTTATGAAATGTGCCTTATCAATAGCAAATAATTGTGAACTAGAAATATAAATAATTGAAGGTGAATATGATAACGCACAATATAAACCTGAATTGGTGCCTTTGATAGTTAAAGCTATAAAGTTGTATCCATCTTAGTCCAGAATCAAGCGAAAATCATTTGGTTATGGAGAAGTCACAGTTTCAAATAGTCGTGTAGAAAGCAATTTCAATCAACTTAAGAATAGAGTTTTTAAAGCAGATAATTTACCCATAAGAGTAGATGATTTTGTAGAAAAGATAATATCATATTATAATGGAGATAATTTACTGTACAGAACTCAAAACCGTTAACTACAATATCTAACCCTACTAATGAAAGTTACACAAAACCAGATACAAGAGAAGATAATGATTCACAATCACCGAACCACCATAACACAGTATCAGTATTATTAGATGAAGATAATGTTATTAATGGAAATATGATTGAAGAATACCGTGGAAGTTTAGTGCACAAAGAATTAGTCCTGCAAAATAAATGCTATTCACAAAATGAAAAAAAAGCATTTAACCGAGAGTTCGCAATAAAAACGTCTTGTTTACCAAGCATGAATGGTGATTTCCCGACAGGTATACACAAGTGTATATTTTGTAATAAATCTGTACACTTATTTGGTTGTTCGGTTAAATATGTGGATAGTGAAGAAGGTTAAGGAGAATCACGTATATGTTTGTCATGTTTCAACCAATCGAGAGAAGATAACGCTGAAGAACAGTGGCAGAGAAAAAGAAAATTATCTAATGGGTTCCACAGTCGGTCTGCTCATTCATATCTTGTTTCCCAACCTGGATTCAATCATTTAGATTTAAACCAAAAAGGTTCTATTAAAGAAATAATAATTTTGAAAAATGGGAATACTTTTCAAAATAAACGATGCACTTTACCAGAAATAGGTAAAGTAATTCTTAATAATAGCTGTTCACCAGATTCATTGATGTCAGTTTTAGCCTGTGCTGCAGCAGACAGTAAAGTTTACTTTGAATATTTATTAGGCAAATCAAAAAAAGATGAAACTGCCAAGTTTATCATGGGTATACCAATTACAAAAGCTAAGAAAGGTATGCTTGGTATGCTTAAAGAAAGAATACTACTATTAGCTACTCATTTTTTATCTAAGGATAAATATCTTGTTGGAGGGATTGTATAGTACAATTGACGCAATGGACACACTATCTCCACAGCACATAAATTATTAAAAAATATGCCATCATACAAGAAAATAAATCGTTGTGAAAATTTTCCATGTGAAGAATTTTCCATTGACCAAAGTTGTGAAGTTATAACGTTAACTGTGGTTGATCGAAAAATAAATTTACAAAAATAAATGGATGTTTTTTTACAAAAAGAATCTACCATATGTAATTATTGTAACTCTGTAAGAAACATTACAGTAAATGTTAAACAAAATGTTTTGATTGAGTTGGTTTCTATTCCAGAAGGTTATTTTTCTTTAATAGTACCTCAATATATGATGCTTAAATATAATAATTTAATTATTTTTTGTACCTATAGAACTTGAAGTATCAACAAGTATTCCAGTTATTGATATAATACATGAAGTACACCAAAATTATGCAAGAGAAATAATGTGGAAATTGGATGACATACTAAAGACATTAATTCTGAATGGATATATCTATTACCTGAGGGGAACTATTATCTTTAATAGCGGTTTACGATCAGGCCTCAGAGTCGCAAGTGGTCACTACAAGGCATTTGCATGTAGAAAAAATAATTATTGGGAAATTTACGATGATCTAAAATATAGTATCAGTCAGCCAAAACCAACTCAAAATAATGTAGAGGTTTTAATTTATACTCTAAAAAATGTGTATGTGATATGTATGTATACTATATATAGAGGTTATATTTATAGGTTTTAATTTTAATAACTAAAAGGTTTAAAATATATTTTATAAAATTAATTAATATTGTACATATTTTGTAAGCTAAATAAATTGCTATATTTAGCGGCAAATACTTTTACCTATAGCAATACACACTATACCACAGCACGCGGATGGCGAAATCGAGTTTTCTCGTATTTGGGAGGTTGTACAAAATTTTATTTTGGTTGTATAAAATTGTACAAAATAATGTACAAAATACTATCAAGTTTTGGTATTAAGATTCAAAAGTGGCAGTGCTGGCGAAACGGACCTCAATTTTTTGTGTGCGTTGTATTTTAATCTCGACGCAAACTTGTTCGTCGAAAACGAGGTACATTTTTTAACTGTGCGTTGTGCATTGTGCGTTGTACTTTGACGCTCAGACGTTGCGACGCAAAATTGTGAATCCTGAAATAGTGTACAACAAAAAAAGAATTTGTCACGCTCATTTTTCAGATGACTGTTTTAGTTCCGGTACAAAGAGGCTTAATGCTAATGCTAATCCTACTTTATTTATGCCTGGTAAGTTATTTATATATATATATATATATATATATATATATATATATATATATAAACTTATTTAACAGTAAAAGTTCAGATCTCATTAATTATTAGGTACTTATTATTAATATTAAACAAGATAACAAATACCTTAATAGAAAATAATGCTACTAACAAATTTTTGATGTACTATTTATTGTTTGTTTTATTATAGTGTCTAGTGAGGTTACTTTTATACATAATGTTACATCTGAGCATCAGACATTACAACAATACAGCACACCGATTGACCAACATTTGAATTTGGAAACCTCTTGTAATGGTGTTAATAATGTTTCAAGTATTAAAGTGGATGATCCTCAATCGCTTTGTACTTCAGGTAAAACTACATCATTTTAAATTATATGTTATATAATATACAATTACATTACAACAAAGCGACAGATGAAATAGATGGGTTTGTTGACAGTGCATCTAATAGAAATCAAAAGTATGCTGATCATGCACTGGTGTTTATGGTCCTCAGCATAAAAAAAAAATTTAAACAACCAGTAGCATACACTTTTTGTCAAGGTGCTACAAAACATGAAAAATTGGCATGTTTATTGAAAGAAGTAAAAATAAAATTAATTATGAAATTCAATAAATAAATATAAAGATATATTTTTGTTTTTAGGTTGTAAGAGAAGTCCACAAGACCGGCATACAAGTAGTAGCGACAATTTCTGACCAAGGACGTTCTAATGAAAAGACCATAAAACTTCTTATTAATGAGACAAAAGAATTTTCTATCAAGCGCAATGAAAAATATACAGATGAGGTTTATGAAGTACAAGTGGATGAACAAAAAACTATCCAGATTGTTCATATTTTTGATGTTCCACATTTGATAAAATACATCAGAAATAACCTTAAACCAAAGATTTAATTTTATTCTTGTTCAAAAAATGTTTCATATAATTTTCAATATTATTTAATTATTTTTTCTTTATAAATTTATTAAATTTACCGTTATTAGTTAATGTTTATTCTTTATAGTTATATAGTCAGTTTAATCTATAAAATTATTATTATCTAATGGGAGTTGAAGATAATGATGGCTGCACTACTCCGTCATATAGTTACTTTGCGTTTAAAGCGACTGTCGATTTAAAATTTTAAAAGTAAATTCAAACATTATGGCAACTAAAAAAAGAAAAATTTGTGATGAACATCGTTTTTTTAATAATTCTTGGGTTGATTTATATTTTTTCGTCGAACACAAAGGTAAGCCATTATGTTTAATTTGTCAAAAAACAGTAGCAGTAATGAAAGAATATAATATAAAACGGCATTATGCTAGTGAACATAAATCAACTTTTGAAAATATCATTGGTGATTTAAGAAAAATAAAAATTAATCATTTTAAATCTTTGTTAAATAGACAACAAAATATTTTTAAAAAACAAATTAGTCAAAATAAATCAATAGTGCGGGCTAGTTATGTAGTTTCACCAGTCTTGGGTAAAATACTTTTTAAAAGTATTTGGAATGAATACTCGAATACTCATGAAAAATAGTATTCAGAATATGTATTCGAATACATCATTAAAATATTATTCCAAATACTTCTAAAATATTTTTTGTTTTAAATAATAATAAAATAATAATTATCTGCTATTATCTATTATGAATAAACAAAACATATAATCTTTTATTAAGATAAGCACAATTAAAAACAATAATTACAAAATTAGGAATGTAAAAAGTATTTATTTAAACAAAATATTAAAATAATTTAAAGTTAAATGTTTGTTACATTTTAGCATTAATACATTTTCAAAGTTTTCATCTGTCATTTTTCCTCTTTTTTTTAGTCAATACAGCACTACCAACACTAAAGACACGTTCTACAGCTGCACTGCTTGGCAGTGGTGTGTTGAACTTTACAAATACTTTTTTTATTGTAGGAGTTTCAGTTAAAGAATCTAAATTTTTCGTAGGACTTTTGTTTAAGAAATTTGATATTTCCTGTTCTAAAGGAAGAGTTATTTTTGATTTATTTTTTGACCAATCAAAAAAATTACTTGCATCGTCACTGTCTGATGATTCACATTCCGATAAATTTTGTTGTTCAAACATTTCCAAACACGATTGCTTAAAAAATGATAAAGCTCTTTCTTTTTTATCACTATTATTAAGCCAGGCAGTTTTAAATATGGGTGAGAAAGTGTAGCAGATAATAAAAATGGATTACTGAGCTGATTATTAAAACGTTTTTCTAGACTATTCTTAAGCAAAATTACCAAGAAATCGCAATAAATTTAATTTTTTTCAGATAGAATATCATCATATTTTTGTTTTAGTGATGTGATAGATGGTATTAAATAACCAAAATACATATGTTTTTCCCCCTGTAATACATCTAGACATACGCACAGTGGTTCCATAACTAGTAAATACTCATCCAAAAATTCTATATTGGTTTTAGAAAAACGGTTAACTGTAAGGGCATCACATACTTTATAAAATTTAGAAGGACTCAATTTAAAATGAATTATAAGAAATTTTATAGCATCAAACCAGGAATTCCAACCGGTATCATTAGGAGTTTTTAAATATACATCCAAATTGGTTTTAACTATGTTAGCCATTTGACTGGAACGTCTCTGTTTGTTCTAAATAGCTTGACATTTTGCAAATGTTAGTCTACTTTGTTTTTTATATGCTGCCAATAAAAACCGGTTGGTTACATTTTTGTCATCATTATATCCCAAAGCCTTTTCAATGTCCTGAAAACAAATGTAAGAAATAAGAATTAACTTATAAAATATATTTAAAAATGACTTACTGCTGTTGCGATTAAATTGAGAGTGTGCGAAGCACATCAGTGATGTTTGGGCAAATTATATAGTAAGGTGTCATCCCAATTGGAACTGCTCTGTTGATTTGTTCTAAATTCTTCATTATTTAGAACTTCAGAAATTGGTATACTAGAAAATTCAATGTCTTCTTCTTCTTCAATATTACTTTCATCATTATTGCCATCTATATTTTCTTCTTCGTCCATTTCTACCAAAGTATGAAGTATTTCTTTTTTTTTTTTTGGTTATTATAAACAGCTTGAACCACCTCTGATGATTGACTAAACATTCTAAAAATAGTTCACATATTTATTATCAAACAGACCAATAGGTACAGTCATTATTATTTTTTATTATAGGTATTAATCATAGTTTTATAAATAATAATTAAACTGAGCATTTGTTCAACATCAAAACTTAGTTAAGCAGTACTTTAAAATACAAGTACAAATTTGAATTATAATTCTAGTTTATAAAATACCATAAATACTTAACATAGTTTATAAAAATAATATATTATTATTAGAAAACATTGAACAAAACTTACTGGAAACTTTTGACAAAATTTGATCCGTTATCAGTAGTTATATATATGACTTTATCACTAATATTAAAATACAAATATACCGATTCCATTTTTCTAGCTAGTATATCGTACGTATGACTACCCTTTATTCTTTTAATGGCCAACAAACAAGATACTCTTTCAAGAGTTATTGGATTAATCCAGTAACATGTAATACCTAAATATGATCTAGAAAAAATATTTAATATATAATAATACATAATACATAATAATAGTTATACATAATTATTTTAATGCCGCACCTTTTAAAAATAGACCAACAATCAGCTGTAGTAGTTAAATATTCGACTTTGGAAAATGCATCTTTCATTATTTGTATGAGATTTTCATGTTGAACCATTATATTCTTCATCAATGTTTTTCTTGTTAATACATGACAACCATTATATCCAACTGTTACCAATTTTTTAAAGTCTTCATGCTCCACTAAATTAAATGGCAATGAAGCATTAATGACTAGATTTTGAATCATGGAATTTAACTCCTCTAAAATATAAATATTTATTAATAATTAAAACTGTATAATTCTACAGCAGTAGTAAAAAATAAGTAACAAATACATTGATAAATGAATATAATAATATATAATATAAACTTACAATCACAATATTTATGAATGAATATTTAAAGCCTAATTTAGTAATGAGTTAAACATTTACTATACAAATAAATTATACAATTTATAAATTTGGAATGAAATAGGAAAATAATAATTAATAGTGTTAGCTAATAACTTAATCTTATAAAAAAAAACTTGAAATTGACTAACACAGCCATAACCTGAATTAGACAAGAAAAATTATATTAATGGACACTACATTGGTAGCAAACTTCAGCAAATATTAAGGAACAGGCAAATAAAGTTAAAATATTATGTAATCAACAATTTAAAGCTAAAATCTTACTTACTTTGAGATACCAATGTACTTCTCCTAGAAAAATCTAATATAGTAGCAACTTTTGATTTCTTTTCTTTCGCCGAATTTAAACTCTCATTTGTATCTTTTGCAATACAATCACTTGTCCTCTTCAATTTAGTTTGAGTCTCATCATTTGTTGAAGTCCAAACATTTTTATGTTGCATCTAAAATAAATTAGGTAACCTCTCTATAGTCTATAAGTGTTAGGTATTATATACTATTTTAGGTAGGTATACTATCGACGGTCGACGGTCAACGATACCCACAAAATCACTTTAAAGGGGAAAATATAGATATTTCGTTGAAAATAGATAAAAACACGAATCAAATAATATATTGATGCATATATCTTTTAAAGTCCTGTCGATTATATGGTATGGTGATAACAGAAAATCGTAAATAAAAACGCGTGCGCTTTATTAGAATTATTTCTTATCATTAAAATAGTTGTTTCTAACTTCATTCCTTACATTTATTGTAACATATCCGATGTTCATATAATCTACTATCAGTTATTATCAGTTCGTCATCTTACCCAGCTCGTCAACTTACCCAGGTCTCCCCTACGTTTCAAGCTAAAAAATAAATTAGTGTTATTTCCGTTTGAAATATGTAATTATGTTTCATAAAAAGTAAAAAGGGTCTGCTTTAAAAAAATTTTAATTAAATTAAATTAAATAATTTTTAAAAAACCACATATTTGTTCAGAACTTTGTAGCCCTTCAAAATTTGCCGCCCAGGGCTATGTCCCTGGTTAGCCCTATGGTAAATACGTCCCTGAAGGTATACAATGTTCCAAAAACTAATCAGTTTAAACTAATATTATAATAAGAATAGTGGGACAAAGATACAAAGTATTATAATCGTTAAAATAGAATAAGTACTTACCTCTAAATGTTTTAACAGATTTGAACATGTCCTTGTGTCTGCTGTTAAGAGGACGCTACACAGAAAGTGAAACGTATACAATGACCGAGAGAACGCGCTGTTAGATGTTTTCGTGCTGCGCAAGCACGCGATGTGCGTCGTTGACACGCCCATTACTCGTAATCGGCGACCGCGGACCGGTCCGTCAAAAGTTTATAAGGAAGCGTGGTTTATTTAATCATGAACAGCCGTCGTTATAGATTCTTATCTATGATTTGATTTGTACGGTATAGGTAAGCGTCGTTATAAAATTCGTCCGCGTAAATGCTGCCACAATATTGGAGCCTACCCACGATTATCAATTAAAACAACTGTTTGCTTAATTTTAAATACTAATATATTTATTCAAAGGTTAGGTGCTTACAGTCCATAACCATTTATTTTAAAAAGTGATGAGCAATTGCAAGTGTAAAATCATTGTGAATAATTTTGTAAATTTAAAGTGTATATTTGTAATAATTTAAAGCTTTTTACTATAAGTGTAGATACATTTTCTTGTTCCCGTATATCACTTTTCAACATTCTTGTTGGATAAAGTGGTTAAACTATCTCGGGTAATAAACATTGAAAATAAAATAAATACATTTTTATTAGTATATAATACCAACCTAAATATTTATGTAATCAAACATAAACCAATTTAAAAATCGTTATTTCTATTAAGACGAAATTTTATACTATTATTTAATGACATAATTTTTATTTAAATTGCATATGACATAGTTGTGTCATAACTCCCTATTACTTGGCGTTTTAAGTTTTTGAACAATCTTAGATTCTCAAAAAACTGAATCATAGACATCTTGTTAAGTCCTTATTCCAAAGGAGGAATTTAGGTGACCCTTGAATTAATATTAGCAACAATATCTTTCAGAGATATTGTTTCGGATCCGTATAGCATTACTGAAAATGTAAGTGTCCTGTGTAAGACAGTAATAAACTATAATAAAAATATAAATACACTGCAAATTAGATCAATAATAATTTTTATATTGTTCTATATCGAAAATTTAAATAGTCTATAAATAAGTCAAAATAAGTCAAAATACTTTGAAAACTTAACCATGTATAGAAAAATCCAATATAAAGATTTAGTGAACATTTCAAGTGTTTACGGTTTTTCGTTTTTGAGTTAGAGCATTTAAAAAATTATTTGTCAAAACGTGAATTTGCGTAAAACTTCCATTTTTTCGTAATTTTTTTATCGTTTTTTTCGACGCTTTTAAAAAGTACTGTAAAATTTTGATTTTTGACTTGCCAAAGTACCGTCTGCATTCACTTTCCTTTCAGAAAAGATGCAGTTTCAGAAAATCGAAGCACTATTACTGCTCCAAATTTTGTACTTAGACACAAAAATAAAAAATAAAAAAAGAACCGGATGGGCCTCGCTCTGCTGTACATTTGGGGGTGGAGTGCACCTCGTTTATAGGATAGGTCAGATTATAGGTTAGAATATTATACATTATATTATATTTTACATGTAATTTTATGTCAATATTCGCTGTTCAAACGCTTATAAAAAAAATTGTGCCTATGGATTTTAATAATTTTTTGATGACATTAAGAACTACTTCTGTGGAATCTTCTATTAAATTTTCAAGTATTTTGTACGAGCCAAATTTTTTTTATCACCGATTATAAAAATAAAATGTGAAACAATCGAATATTTGAAATGCCTTTAAGTGACACTAAAGTCAATATAATATTTTGAAAAAAATATGACATAAAGGAAATGCCAATCTTAACAGCTGGTAAAAACCTGCGACTTATACATTTTGAATTATAACAAATATTTAAAATCGTTTGAGAATAAATCGCTATTTTATGCAATTTCGTAAATATTTAAATTTCAAACAGTCATACAATTTTTTCCTCAAAGTCCGAAAGAAATTTTTTAAAGATTTTTGAAGAGTAGCTTATAGATAACCTATTGTTAAAATTTTGAACCTTAAGTATGAACAGAAAAAATTTTATGAATTTTTATCTACAAAATAACTTACAAATTACACATTTTATACAAAGTTGAGCTTTAAGGGCTTGTAAAAAAAATTTGAGTAAACCGATCACCGATATTTTTTAGTTACGATAAGTTTAACTTATTGTAAACCTTGTATTCAATTTTCAAGAGTTTTCGGTCAACCAATTAAATTTAATAGATGTTTAAAAACAAAAATCGAAAATTTAAATTGTCTATAAATAAGTCAAAATATGTCAAAATACTTTGAAAACTTAATCATGTATAGAAAACGTCAATATAAAGATTTGGTGAAAATTTCAAGTTGTTGCGGTTTTTCGTTTTTGAGTTAGAGTTAACTCTTTCCGGCACGGTGGGATATACACAGTCCCACCAATAAAATAACCTTTCCGGCATGGTGGGACAAATAGTATACCACCCATCCCAGATAACAATTTCTCAACTTCAATATTGTTAAAACTTTATAAATAAGTTTCATTAATAATATTATATATTTTATGTTAGCATAAATTTTTAGAAATATTTTAAGTATAACATTTAACATACAACATTTTCAAAATGTTTCAAATTTATTATTTTGAATTTAATTTAATGAGAACATTTCAACAACATTTAATTGAGAACGTAGAATAACATTAGTTTAAGTATATTCTTACAATATTCACATCAAACTAATTATGTAACTTAAAAAAGTAATACTCGGAAAATGTTTTGAAAATAATAAATCAATAAATTAGAATAATGTTTTGAATTGTACATACAAAAAATGTTGTTCATTTTTCTATCCCAAAAGTGTTGGTTTTCGAAACTTTGTTCATAGTATGCGCTCTGGAAGTATCTTCTACTCCAGAGGAGTATGCAAGTGCATAAATGCGTATGGACAAACGGAAATTAAAGCTGCAAATTTTATTTTGGGGCCTTGCGGGTGTTAAAAGGTACATTATTTAAATTGAGGAACATATCAACATTTATGTTTAACAGCTCAAAGAGTATCAATCAGAAATAAACGCATGCAAAAAGTCGGGTGGTGAGGTTTGAAAAAATATCATAACTTTAGTATTGTTGTTTATCAATATTTAATGATAAGTACATTATTGTTAATAATAATATTTCGTGGGGAGGTTCTCTTCGCAGCGAATAGCCCGACAGCAAGTAGTCCGGTGGCGAAATGTCCTAGACCCGTATTTGAAATAATTTTTGAATACAAAAAAATATATTTTTTAAAAGTATATATAATTATGAAATAATTTATATTTTATTCAAATAAAAGCCCGTCAATTACATTTTATGAACATGATTAGCTCAAAAAATTAATTAATACAGACTATTTTAATTTGACATTTCGTATCCCTCACAAGTCGTCGTCGATCATAAACAATATTTTTGTACAATTATTAATCATTGACATTTTCCTAGTAAATAGCGAGCAATAAACCATTACCCAATAACAAGAATGCCCCTCTAAGCATTACAAGTAGATATTAAGAACTACATTTTCGTCTTTCATAAATTCAATTACGAATCATATAGTATAGTGTATTCTGAACAATCTACACAATCTAATCAGTACTGAAAAACAATGTATAGGCGTATATCTAAACAATCTACATAATGGTCGTCGTCGATGATGAACTGTTTCATGGGAAATATTATATGGGTAAAAATAGACAAAAACCAACATTGATAGTCCAGTTGAATACTGTTATTCATATACTTTTACTCAAATACTTAACAACACTGCTAATAGGTACCAAGAAAGCTCACTCTATACATGTATTGAGCTTATAATATAATATATAATCGCAGCGACGTGCGCATAGCATAGACAATTATAAATTTTGGTTCACGCGAGTATTATTCATTATAATAGGTTTTGAAAATCCTTCCAATTCCTAAGAAACATTCAATTAGTTGTTTCCAAATATCTACCTATCAGCTGTTAACATTATTCTGATGAATTATTTTGGACACGGCGACTTTATTACTCATTGTCTTTTTATCACAATTTTGGTTATCCACCGTGTACCACCGTGCAGTTCATTGATACACTCATGCTTAAAGTGTGTGCACTTGTGTACATTTTCGTTCTTGAAACAGAGAAATGATCATTACAGACAAAAAAACTACGTAAGTATTAATTTATTCAATAATTTTATTGTATTATTTATTTTCTGTAACCATAATTATTATTTATATTATAAATATGCAGTACCTGAAAATAAGTTTACAAAAGTCTTAAATTTCATGACTGACTTAAAATGTCACAAATCGAACTATTTAAATAGCAATTATTATTATATAAAAATATATATAATATATTATATAATATATAAATATTATAATTTCTTGAGACTAGTGATTTTAGGTGTTATACATACCTACCTAGGAATTTTCTATATGGTAATAATAAATATATTTAAATGCATTAATTTGTTTCACAGACATCAAAACTCTGAATGTTGATTGGTATTAAAGATATTGGTGATAGCACAAGGCGTTTAATGTCAAAAATGTTAATCCGTATCTTTATAATATTATGTAACTTACTTGTGACTTTGATTAATTTCTTTTGAAAATAATGCTGTATAGTTTTATTTTCTTTTTTTCTTTTACAATACATTTTACAATACAATTAAAATTCAAAATTAGTAACTGAGTAGTAAATACTAGTAGACAGTAGTAAATACTAAATATAATAAAATATGTAAATACTTTATACTGTATAGTGTATATGGATAATTCACGTGGTTGTGTATGATAATATTATATTATCACTGGACGTCTGGACTCTGTCGTTAGGTAGTCGTTACCAAAAATTAAGATAATATTTTGTTGTAGTATCGACTATAGATAGACGATACTGATTATCGGGGTGACCGATCGTTGTGAACATAGGAACGGTAATATTGGCAACGCTAGAAAATGTAAAACTACTAAAACTTGAAAATGTATTTTATCATTTCTGTTATCATTTATCAAAAAATTAAAAAAAAAAACAATAAAATAGAATTAAACTTTCATAGAATTTGAATTTTCAGGTCAGTTTGTTTCAGGCGTTTCAGCGGGTACAAAAGTATATCTTTGCACATGCTACATTATGCCAGGGGGTGCAAGTGCATCGTCGTGCACCCGAGTAATTACGCCACTGCTTTCCACAATGAAATTATGTTATGTGAAATATTTATATTTTTATAATATTGGTTATATTTATTTGGATGTAAACCACTTCATTATAAACCCTCAACCCACCATTGCACTAGTTATATATTATAAATATAGAAAATTTAGGGGTACAATTTTACAGTTTTGCACCCACTCAAAAAACCAGGGGGTGATAAAGCACCCCTTTGCATCCCCGAAATTACGGATATGTACCGACCGCAGTAGGAGTATAAGTAATATAATATGAGAACCTAGGCTCAGAAAATTAACTACGAATGTAAATATTTTTTATAAACGAAAAATAATTCAACATACTTTTGAGGCATCTCAAAACATCTAAAACGATATATATTAGTTAATATAAATAAATAAATTACTTTATACAATTAAAATCCACTGTTGGGTTAGTCATTTTTTATTAGTACAAACCTGAAAACAATCATCACTTCTAAGAAAAATTATTGTTCAATAAATAATAGCAACAACTTTTGCGATTATATAAAAAAGTTATTTTCTATAAATAAAAAATAACAAAGAACACAGTACATTTTTTAAGTAACTCCGTGAAATGCAGGTATTTATTATTATTTAATAATGAACAAAACTTATTTTACGATAATTGAATAAAAATTTTTCTCGCTATAAAAATGAATTTGTAATGTTTTGAAAGTGTATGATGACGTTATATACTCACTAAAACTATTATGTATATCTAAAATTCATTGTTTATTTATTATTTATTATTGTTATTGAATAATTAATATCTATATTACATTTTTAAATATATTAATAGAATTAATTATGTTTTTTTGTGCAGTAGTGTTTTCAAATAATATTTATTCCCGTAAGTAGTGATCTCAATTTTGTACTACACTCCATTAAAATACATATATTTTGTATCTTTTTTTCTTTCTTTTTTTTCTTCACGCTCTTGCTTAGCAAAAAAAAAACGGTCTCCACATTATGAACTCATCAAACTTATTAGGAGGTACTGTTGATGGACGATTTCCCCCTTCCTCCTCAAAATTTACAAGCCATGTTTTATACTATATATTATCTAATTTACTTATTGTACTTCTTGTTGTACAGATTGTAAATATGCATTTTAATAAAAAAAAAAATAAAAAAATGTTTCTATGGTTATCAAATAGATGTTTCATCGAAAAGTGAAGTAGTTGATATTGTTTAATTTTTTAAAAACCGATCAAGTCGTAGTCTTGCGTAATCCAATAAAAACCGTTTTATCAATAATGTTTAGCGAATTCACAGTGACTGAAGAACAACTCCAGAACAGTACAACGATAAATATTTTTATTTACTTTTGGAAGAATATTCATCGAGAGTCGGAAACAACTGAACGTCTAGATGTACATGAATTGTTGCCAAAATGTTTGGACGAAGTGACTGCCTCGTACATGATGAGTAAGAAAAGATTTTTATTATGCCGAACGGGGTACCATATTTACATGTTTATTTCTGAAGGTAGGATTAATCGAGGGAGATAACTGCCCCGGTTGATGTTTGATCACGAGTGGGCAAAAGTGATGTTGTATGTTATAATGTGTTCTATCTGCTTTAAGTCATAGTTTAGCGAGGACAGCAAGGAAGGAAAAAAAAAATCTGCGATTATTTAAAACAGTGAACAAGGCGATTAATTATGGTAGGCATATGATCGTAAAATTGCTGTGAACATTTTTAACACATGAGCTCTGTAGTACTTTGCTATAATTTTGAACTTTTTCCTTAGAAAAACAAACGAAATCCCTGTTTCCCCCTTTCCTAACAGAATATCCTAATCTGGGTAGTTTCATTGATCATGCATAGACCGTGTAGTAGAGCTCTGCACGGTCCAGTCTTACCAACATACCGACCGAACCGGATCGTGATCCGGCCTTTTTCGGTTTTTGTGTATTATAATTTTATGTGGGTCGGTCCAGTTCGGTCCCTTCCTCTAAAAAAAAAAATTGGTCCGATTTGGTCCGTCTTCAATTCAAATTTGATCTCGTTCGGTCCGGTCCCGTGATCTTAACTTTATATAATTTTATATATTTATATGACGTGGTAAAATAAAAAATAACTTCATAATATTATATTATTTTAATTTAGATTATAACGTTTTGGGACACAAAAATAGCTCATTACGTTTTTATAATAATTATTATAGTCTTGTTGTTGACATAATATTCACCCACTATATAGATCTATAAATATAATGCAGGGACACGAGATAATGAAATTACCTGCATTGTGTTTTCAGTATTATTTCCAAATGTATACATTATAATAGTTATTAATTATTATACGTCAAGCCATCGTGAGTGTTGGTCATCAGAAAAAAAACTTACACCTATCCACACTGTAGACTCTACACACTATTCAGTACAAGTTATTTAATCGTCTAATAAATTCTATACAGTATAATAATTATGTCAAGTGCTTTTAAATTATACGTAACTCTTAGGTACGTATTATAAAAGTAGTAATGAATAATAGTCAGTGGCGCAACCGGAGGGAGAACCCCGAGTTTCAATTATACTTTATCGGACTGGTTCGGTCCGGTCCTGGTTTATGTTAAAATGTATCAGTCCGGTCCGGTCCGGTCTTGGTCTTTGTTAAAACTTATCGGTCCATTCCGGTCTGGATTTTTTTTTATTTTATCGGTCCGGTCCGGTCCTGGTCTTTGTTAAAATGTATCGGTCCAGTCCGGTCTGTAAAAAAACGAACCGTGCAGAGCTCTACCGTGTAGTGGCACACTAGGATGACCATTTTCAGAAAGAAAAAACCGGGAAAGTCTTTTTCCTACCCAAATAAAATAGTATTTAAAAAAAATAATTATAATAACTGTAAATATAATACATTTATTTTTGAAAATTAGAAAACTGCTAACAAGAAAATAATTTACTTTATTAATAAAGTATTTAATATTAGGGACATCACTACACTTACATTATTACTGATTCATTTTTTTTTAACTATAAAAAAAAATACTTAACAGCTATAATCAATATTCATGAATTTTATAATATTTTTTCTTACATTATAATACATTTTTCACTTTTTTTCGTGTTTTTCTAAAGAAATTATTGATTTTAATCTCTCGATGTTTCAAAAGAAATTTACAAAAACGTGAATAAATACAATTTGGTAAGTGCTGTTTCGCAATAATCATGAATCTTTTTAATATATCTTCAGTTCAATATTTTTCTCTTTTACAAATGTAATGTAATAATATGGAAACAACGGGATTAAAACGGGACTATTTTCTAAAAAAATGAATAAAAAACGTGGTGCCGCGTAGACTTTGTCCTGGACAACGGGAGATGATTATCAAAAAAGGGGACAATCCAGTTTTAAACGGAACGTATGGTCACCCTAAGACATACCACCCGAAACGACGTTAATATGTTGACATGACGGTGAATGGTGTGTGCGCAGGCGGAGCGGCGCCAGAGTTGAAGAATACCATGGAAGAAATGTCGAAAACGGCTCTGAAGCACATCCAGGACGTACCACCAGGGGGAAAGCTTACTGTGTCCGACGCAATGCTGGACATGGTGTTCCAGGCCGTGGTCGATGAGAGGGCGGAGGAAAATCACGTGATACCGGATGCCGGGCGATTTCTGTTGTCCTTCACCTTCGAGGTGCTGTACCCGTACATCTCGTCCATCATGAAGAACACGCTGTTCGCGTCGAACGACGAGTCTTATGAGGATGATTTCGAACGGTATTTTATTTCAATTTAAGCCGGAGCAGTGGCACGAGACGTGCCCGGACGATGTTGCTTTTATCATTTTTATTACCTATGATTATTATTATTGTTATTATTATTATTATTATTATTGTCATTCGTGTACGTTTACAGGCGATTTCAGTACGTCAACTGCTTCGATAAGATCATGGACTCTTTTATGAATTTGCACAATGATTGCTACAAGGATAATTGCGAAAGGATTCAGATAACGAAGATCAAGAACGTTTACAAATCGTTGTTGGAGTTGTTCGAGTATGTGGGTTTCCCTGTCCAGTCCGAACGGAGGTCTCCAGACAGCACATCCTCAGAACCTAAAAATATTGATAATGTGTAGTACCTTTGCAGTATTACGATTGTCTGGTTAATATCAACCTGTTCGAACAACATTGTTTTATTTACGACCTTATTAAAAAAAAAATAAATAAAATTTTTTCACGATAATAATACAATAAGATTTTTATATTTTCGTATAAAACTAAACATAAGTAATAATTCTTTAATTTAGCTAATTTTAATTCTAAAAATACAAAAGTAAGGTTCTCTCTAAACAATAATACTTTTTGAATCGCATCAAACGTGGAGTTCCATCTTGTTATTATTGGCACAGGAAATTTAACTTTGCAAATATCAAAAACTTTGTCTGATGCCTCAGTACTTCTATTTAATAGATTCCAAATTGAACTTAATTTACTAAAAACTTGTTTGGAAATATTTATATAGTTTTTATCAGTTATTTTTACTACGTCAGTAGTGGCTATTAAATTTAAAGTATGGGCACAACAGGTAAGGTGATCTGGCAAGCTAAAATTAGTATAATCAGAACTATTTGATTCATAAAGCAACTGACCAACATCAACATATTCAATATCAATAGGAATGGACAGATTATTTTCATTATCACTATCAATTTGTGTATCTTCATCACTGTCTAACTCGTCTAAGTTACCTACATAATGAGGATCGGATTCAATTGTTGAAATATTGTGTAGGTAATTTAATTTCGTAGACCGTAGTTGTCACGACATCACGTTCATTGATTTGAAGAAATAATAAATGCAATAAGATAACGAGTGTGGAAAATTGTTTACTTTAAAAATAATATTGTCAAGAATACATCCTAAAATAATACACACGAAGTTAAGCCATAACTAACCGTCGTTCTAACCGGGTGAGTGGTGGGGGTCACCAGCCACTTTTCGTATCGCGTACTATTTTTTAATATTAACAACATTGAAAAGATATTTACGAGTATTGTGTATTTGTGTATACAAAATAATGTTTATTATTATTATATGTCACGTGCAATTAAAATTGGTTTAGAGATAGTTTATAGTCCATAGATTTATGTTATAAAATATAAAACCCGATTTTCACCAACGCATTTCACGTATTGCTCGTCAGACTTATCAATTGTCATTAATATCAGGATATGTCAATGTGTTATTTATATTAATTTCAGACGTATAGTGAATACGGAAAGAATGGACGGCTGGTTTATCTTTATTTCTCAATGAATAATATTCTATTCTACGGAACTTTGTTTGGGACGGCGGTGGTTATAACTTGTCATCTGTTCTATTATTAATTATAATTAAAATATATTTATAAAATTCTGGGAAATAACACTGATCGTGACAGATTTCTCGCGACAGTAATAAACTAAGATAGGCTATTTATATAAATTAATTAGTTTATTATAAACCAAATATAGAATATTAATTACTAATAACTAATAAATAATAAGTACATACTAAATAGGAATAATTAATAGTCTTTTCAGAAAAACGTCATATATTTTTAGCCCTGGATGTTATTTTACGTACACATTGTGCCTGTGATAATGAGAATAAAAATTAAACATTTTAAAACAGATCCACCTAATTTTAACCAAAAAATTTATCTTGTAAATCTATCTATTTATCTAGATAAGTTAAATTTTTATCTAAAATAAATACTTAGATATCTTATATTTATTTATCTAAATAAGATAAAAGATAAAAAAATAATTATCTGGATAATTTATCTAGATAAATTTATCTAGATAAGTGTTAACACTGTTTATTGACAGCTTTTAAAAAAACCAAATAAAGAGAATTGTAACGTAAAAAAAATCAGAGCATAATAAATAAAACATAAGTACAATTATAAGTAATAAGTAATAAATATTGTGTAAATTTATATTTAAACCAATATCGGAAAAGCAATATAATTATGAAATTATGCGCTCCGACAACAACACGTCACTGATAAATACCAGTTCCAAATACAAAAATCCCGAAATAATTGTCATATTACGCTGCGCAAAAGATACAAAATTACCATTTCCTGACAGTAAAAAGGTGCTAAAAGTCATCAGAATGACCTCTTCGTCTTCAAACGGCCGACGAATCTCTGCACAAATCTATTATTTATTTTTATTTTTTTAAGTGTTCGATATTTAAATTAAATGTAAAAAATACCTAGCTAAATTTCCACAGATATTGTCAAAAAAGAACTTCAAACTTTCAATCAAAGTTGTTTGTACAACCCCTTCAATCAAACCGTTCAGACTTGTAATTTTTAACCACCATATATCATGTGTTGTTTTAATTTATACAGGTTGTACATATAGGCCGATGACGACGCCTGGTCGTCACGAGCGTTATGTTATCAATATTTATGCGGCTGATAAGGCGTGACCTCTGAAATATACGCGGACGTGAACGTGTTAATAAATAACAATAATTCCAACTTCAAATCAATTTATTGTCACACTCAACTTTAATCAACTGCTTCTTCAAAGCATCGATTAAAATCTTCATCGTCGTATAATTATTCCGGTGTGTACTAGTTGCGGTCATAATCAAAAATTACGTACTAGGTAGTTGCGGTCACCCATCAAAAAGGTTACACACTGATTGCGGTCACTCAAATAATAATAACTAATGTCAAAATATAATATGTAAAATACTATTTAGTAATTATTATATAACTTGTGTCAAAATATAGTATATAATATGTATAATGATAATTTAATATTTTAAAATTTTGTAGGTATAAATTTGAAAGAAATCGACTTTAGATATTCAAGCTGATTTATTTCGCCTTCTTTATAATATTGTATTTGTTGCGCTAAAAAATGCTCTTTTTCCATTGAAATTTTATTAACACGACTGGTTTTTGTACAATTCATTTTCTAATAGTTACCTATTCGTTTGAATTTCATTTAAAGCGTCATAAATATAAAAATATTAGGGTGAGAGTGGTAAAACATGCTATTGAGCTTTGAATGACAATTTTCGCATGTATTGGTTGTTTGTGTTATGGAAGATGAACATTCAGCCATAATGACGGTGGATATCTCGAATCTTCCCTTACATACTCTTCTAAAATATAGTCAGTAAATGTTGTCAATTTCGGATTATTAGGTGGAAGAAGAGCCATAATATCTGTGACAAAACAATCGTCAACTTCATCTGGTCGTAGAAAAGGAAGTCTGAAAAAAAGTTTCAAATATTCGGACATTTTACCCGGTTTCATATATTATATGATTTTGCTAGACCTAATGACTGCATTTTGCGAAACTATGCTTGCCCTAGGTGAAATGGCATGCTTTCAAATTTGTTGTGGGCCACATATCTTTAATTGCTGTGTTGATAGTCTGTTTGAAGTCACTGAAAACTCTATTTGGGATATAGTCACACAAATGATTTTTGAGATGATCTAATACAGTCTTGTACGCATTATGACATTTTCTAGAAAACAACGAAAAAAACAATGGTACGTATGAGCTGTTTTTAAATCCATGAATTACAAAGAGTTGCTTAAAAGGAAAAGGACAACTTGAAAAAGTACCATCTATAAAAATTGAATCACATTGTTTAAGAAAATCAAGGTTCATCTGAGTCGTAAAACGCACTGTTCCTCATTTATAAAAATCAATTTTTCATTATTTTTCGTTTGTATTTTATTAATTACATCAGGAAGCATCGCATGCAGTTGTGAAAAGTCATATGCCAATTTCGGATAATTATTCATTCATGATTTCCTAATCAAAGTAATATCATTTGAGTCGAGTACACTTAGTATTGTACTTGATATCTCAGAATGAATAATTTTAGAAGGGCGCTCACTCAACTGCTCTGCGCCTTACGTTTGACACTGCTACTAACCTTTTGCCGTAACATTGATTGAAGATCATCTGGTTCATGATTATGTGTCGTATTCTGTTCATAAATAGCACTATTAACATCATATTTTATAGCCGCATTACATGTTTTTTTTACAACATACCCAATGTTTTACGTCATTCGCTAATGTACGATAAAATGGAAATTTATAATTATTAACGACCCGTAATGGTTTTAATTTTTCACTCAAAATATTTTTTATGTTTTACAGTATCAAAAGACGTAGCCACAATAAAAGCAATATTCGAAACTAAGATCGGAGTAGAGATGTGTCGTTCATGAACGAATTAGTTCATTTGAACTATTCACCCAAGTGACCGGTTTCGATTTAGTTCACTTTGTACATTTTGCTCGCGTCAGGTCTGTTGTACCACACACACCGTACGAATTTTATTTTTTTTTGTGCCGTTTATACTGTAGTCCAGGCGTGCCCAACCTTTTTCAACTCGCGGGCCACATTAAAAATGTATATTTATATGCTTCACAGGTTTTTTTTTTTTTGTTCATTTCGATAAAATATAGACTAGTCATATTTTATCGGATATAATATTATCTTTGTTTACCTATACTTAAATATATTTAATTATTTATTTATTTGTAGTCTATTATACTAATTTATTTCTATTAATATTCTAAAATCCCATGCATTTTTATTTTATATATATAAAAAATTAAAAATTGTAATATATTTTATATTCTTAAAAACTTTATAAAATACATATTTTATTAGTAATAATTTTTTTTTTTACACCTATATAAATTTCTAATTTTTATAAAATGATCACGGGCCGGTTGGAACACCTTCGCGGGCCGCGGGTTGGGCACGCCTGCTGTAGTCGTTCTATCGTGCTACGCCATGTTATCAATTTATCATAATATTATAATATTATCATATCTTCTTCTTCTTCTTATTTTGCTTCGTCTTCCTCCCAACTATTTGGGGTCGGCCACCCTTGTCCTACACCTCCACTTTACTCGGTCAATCAAATCTCCTCTGCACACACCGACAGCCCTCATAACATTCTCCAGTCTCCAACCATCTCTTTTTTGGTCTTCCTCTTTCTCTTTTCCCTTCAACGTCCATCTTCATAACCACTCTTACTGCATTCATTTCCTCTCGCCTCATCACATGCCCAAACCATCTCAGCCTATTTTCTCTCATCTTGTCCACAATTGGCGCTACACCAACACTACCTCTCACGTATTCATTCCTTATTCTATCTTCTCTTGTCACTCCACTCAACCATATAAGAATTCTCATTTCCGCGACACTCATACTTTGTTCTATTCTCCTGTTAACCGCCCAACACTCTGAATCATACAGCATAATTGGTCTCACTACACTTTTATAAAATTTACCTTTCAGCCTAATTAGAATTCTCTTATCGCATAACACGCCCGATGCTTCTCTCCATTTCATCTACCCGCACTTAATCTTATGTTTTACATCCATGTCAAATCCCCCGTCCTTGTGAACAAAAAATCTTAAATATTTAAAGCTCTTAACTTCACCTATCACATCACCATCTATTAACAGTTGTCTCCTCATTCCTTCAAATTCTTGGTCTCTTTGTCCAAAATCATACTTAATATACTCAGTTTTATTTCTACTAATTCTCAATCCCTTTTCTTCGAGGGCTAACCTCCACTCATTTACCCTATTATTGACAACTTCTAGGTTTTCTCCTATCAGAACTATATCATCCGCAAACATCATACACCATGGTATCTCACCCTGTATCTCCTTTGAAACCTCATCCATTACCACTGAGAACAGGTAGGGGCTTAGAGCTGACCCCTGGTGCACACCTACTCCAACACTGAAACCTTCTGATACTTCACACCGACTCTTGACACTAGTACTTGACCCTTCATACATATCCTGGATCAAATTAACATACATTTTTGGGACATTTTTCCTCATTAATGCCCACCTTAAAACTTCCCTTGGCACCCTGTCTTACGCCTTTTCTAAATCTATAAGCACCATGCATAGTTGTTTATTCTTTTCTCTGTACTTCTCTACTAATTGCCTAACACAAAATAATGGCTCCATTGTCGATTTTCCTGGCATAAAACCAAACTGGTTTTCTGATATCGACGTCTCACTTCTTATCCTCTTCTCTATAATCTTTTCCCAAATCTTCATACTATGACTCACGAGCTTTATTCCTCTATAGTTCCAACATTCTTGTATGTCTCCTTTTCCTTTAAATATTGGTACAATAAAACTCTTTCTCCAATCTTCTGGCATTTTTCCCTCTATCAGTACCTTATTAAAAAGATTTTTCAACCACCTAATGCTTACATCTCTTAACATTTTCCACACCTCTACAGGTACTCCATCGGGTCCTACCGCTTTTTTTCTTTTTCATCGCCTTCACCGCATCTCTCACTTCCTCCTTACCCACTAGACCAATCAATCCTTCATTCCATGACACTCTCTAAAGCTTCTTTTGGATATTCCTCGTTCAGTAATTTCTCAAAATATTCTTTCCATCTTTTTTTCACATCCTCATCATTTGTTAAAACTCTCTTATCCTCATTTTTATACACAAGACATCTTGGAAATCCTTGGATCGCTTTTCTCTCACCTTCGCCAGTCTATAAATTTCTTTTTCTTCTTCCTGAGTTCCTAGCTGCTCATATAACTCATCATACCTATTAAGCTTCGCTTTGCTTACCGCACTTTTCACTATTTTACATACATTTTTATACTCTATCCAATCTTCCCTCTTCCTGCTTTTCTGCCATACCTTAAATTGCTTATTCTTACTCGCTACTACTCTCTGAATCTCCTCATCCCACCACCACGTTTCCTTGTCTTCTGGTAAACTACTTTTGGTTTCACCAACAACCTCTTTTGCTATGTTCTTAACACAAGTGGCCATCCTTCTCCAAACCTCATTTATATCTCCCTCAACATTCGACACAGCTTTTTCTTTTAATTTTTTTATAAGCTCCTTCTCTTTGTTTCCTATTAATTTCCACCACCTAATTCTGATCTCCTTCCCTGTCTTCCTTCTTTCGTTCATCATTTTTCCACTACACCATACTTCCATTATCATCAACCTATGTTGTGTTATTACACTCTCTCCAAGAATTACTTTACAATCCTTAACTCTTTTTATATTGTCTCTCCTCCACATAAAATAATCAATCTGCGACCTATTTCTTCCACTCTTGTATGTTTTATAATGCTCTTCTCTTTTCCTAAAATATGTATTGATTACTGCAAGCTCATACGATTCTGCAAAATCCAAAACTTTCTCCAGCCTCATTCCTCTCGCCAAAACCATACCCTCCATGCACTCTTTCATACCCTACCCTCTCACTCCCTACGTGACCATTCATATCACCACCAATCACAGCATCCTCATTTCCTGATATTCCTTGCGTCACCTCATCCATCTCTCGCCAAAACTCTTCCTTTTCACTTTCTTCACATCCTACTTGCGGTGCATACGCACTTACTACATTTAATACTTTCTCCTCGAATACCAATTTTACCGTAATAATTCTATCACTTTTCCTTCCTACGTCGACTACCTTAATTTTCATCTCATCATCCAATATTACTCCAACGCCATTCCTAGTACTAGTCCTACCTGAATATATTATCTTATAGCCCTCTCCTATTTCTTTTGCTTTCTCTCCTTTCCATTTAGTTTCCTGTACACAACAAACTTTCCAACATTAACTTTCCTTCTCTTCAATACTTCTGCTAATTCTCTACTTCTGCCTGTCAACGTTCCAACATTCCACGTGCCTATTCTCACTTTAAATCTATCCCTCATACCTAGACTCAGATTTAACCCGGGGCGCAATGGTGATGTCCCAACACCGTTGACATTACCCGTGTTGGGTAGACCTTCACACATAACTGGTGGAACAGCTACCACACTGGCTGTCCGGGTGGTATCACACACTTCAACATCCAAGTCTCCTCCTCCTCTAGATATAATATTTCCTCTCACTTGTTGTCCCCGCGCACATCCGAGATGGGACAAACCGCCTAAGTATCGATAAGCACTCCTCATTCTATTTGACATCATTTTACACCGGCTGTCGACCTGACGCAACCACATTAGTCGCCTTTTACGACTGGTTGTGGAAACCTGTGAAGTTTACATGTTTCATTTTTATATTTTATCGATAATCGATACGTAATTTATACAGAGACAGACTAATGACTTATACATCAGTAGAACGTAGGTCGTAGTCACTCGAAGACCGTAGTCTAGATTCATGATAAAATAAATAGGTATGTCAGCAACTTCGTGATCCGCACCAGGCGTTGCTACCCCTCCTCACCTCATCATAATTTTATCATTCCTAGATTGTTCGTTTTTATTATTTTATTCGTTATTATGGCACTAAAAAGAAAATGTCCATTTTGTGACGAGTTTCCCGTTACTTGAAGTTTTATAAAAAAAAAGGTAGAAATGAATTTGAAGCATATTGCACTTTTTGCAGAAGCTATTTCCAAGTTGTCCACGGTGGAAAATCTGACATATTCGATTAATTTAATATTGAATTGTTTGCATTTTTAGGGAATATTTGGTCAATTTATAATATTTTTGATGCATTTTTTCCATTTTGTACTTTTTTTTTTACATATATTTACATTTTAATTGAATGTTACATTTTATTGCAACACATTCACTTTCATTCAGCTGGTCAATTACCTAAGTTCATTATATCCTTATCATTGTTGTCGAGAAATTAAACATACATTTTTAAAAATTTTAAGTCCTTATTGTTACGTGCCACCGGCTAGATTTCAACTTATGCAGTCGATGATGAATTTCAATTTAATAAAATGTGAGACTTTAACTTTAATACGTTTATTTAAATAATTCAAAGTGTTATAACAATTCATAAAACAGAGTGACGTGAAGTTGCTTGCAGTTCCGTGACTAGAACTCATCTGATTTGTGGTTGATTCGGACCCTCTTTTATATGACTCGATTGACGTCATTGGAAAGCTGCACCCGGTTGTTTGGTGATATCCAGGAATAGGGGTATGACCTTACACGATGCTTCGTAGAACTGCCGCACCTGATTATCTGGTTAATTCCTTTTTTATGGTGCTGTTGCCCTCGCTGTTTAAATGCTGGCTCGACCTTATCATCTTTAATTAGTACATTTGTAATACCTAGTATTCCTGATTAATTTAATTACCCTTTGTTATTTATACATTTGTATTACACAGTTTTTCTAGTTAACTATTATTATTTTAGATATGACCATCATATAGATTATTCTTAATATAAGGTATATATCATTATTCCCTGTATTCTAAATATACACATGGTCGTAATATATTACATGATGTATGGAGGCCCATAACAAGTAATTTTTAGTATTTTTGTGGTCATTTTTTGATGTTTATAAATCATTTTAACTTTTTTTTGTATAAATATTTTTAAGAAGGAGGCATTACTTTTTGTTCTTATATAAATGAAAAGTCATTATTGTATAGCTTATAGATGGTTTACTTTCTAACAATTGCCACAATTTAAAATGCTTACCTAATACACAAACAATTTTATTGGGAAAATTAAATTAGATTATTAATGAAACTAATTATTATTTAATTGAAGCTAATTAAATTTTATTATTACCAAAAAAATATTTTATGAATTATAAATTATTTAGGTACCTACCTGGCTACCTAATTGTAACTATTAGGCATTTATTTATTATATATATATTTATATATGTTTCACCTTGTCACGTTCAGGCACACACACCACAATGTACAATTAATAATAAAAAAAAATATAAATTATAAAAAAAAAGAAAGAAGAATTTATAAATTATAATAATTATATTTATTATAATAATAATAATAATAATGAAATATGGCAAATGAATAAACAAAACTAAATTAATAATGATAATAAGACGCACAAAATTATAATAGAGAAAATGTCATCAGACATACAAACAAATAAATAAAAGGCCACGAAGACGGCTAAAAGCAGACAAAAACTCGTCATCGTTCGCAGCGGTCGGTTCACCGTCCGCGAACGCTTCGTGACACAACGCCGTCTCCAAAACTGGTTCTTTTAATCGCTCGGGCGTCCCGATTGATAATCGAACTTATGATGTTACACAAACAAAGGGGTGTTACAGGTGAGATCGCAGTATCCGTATGACACGACCGTGTCAACTCTCCCCCCCTAAGCTGGTACACACCTTTGTTGGGAGACGGGTATGGTGCCGAGACGGACCCCGAGCACCACACTTGCGATGGGAAGGGGCGGTCACCGCCCAGCTTCCAGTTTACTGGTAACTACTCCCGGTAAGGGGCCTCGATGTCGGCAAGGATGTCCTCGTCCCCTACCTCCATTGGCTCATGTGGCACGGCCGTTGAAGGGGAACTCGGTGGATCATCCTCGCCGACACTAGCGCCCCCCCCCCTCCCGGAACTAGCTCCAGCCCGCTGTTGCGTTTGCCTTTTCACCCGAATAGGCAGCTGGAAGATCTTCGCAGCAGGAGCGGGTTGTTGTTCCACCGATCTCAGGGCGGCAGTCGGTGGAACAACGGCAGGAGCGGGGTGCGGTGCTGCCGGTCTTGGGGAGCTGCTCGGCCGGTTTGCCGGTGGTTAGGCGCTGCTCGGCCGGTTTGCCGGTCGTTGGGCGCTGCTCGGCCGGTTTGCCGGTCGTTGGGCGCTGTTCGGCCGGTTTGCCGGTCGTTGGGCGCTGTTCGGCCGGTTAGCCGGTCGTTCATTGCTGCTCGGCCGGTTTGCCGGTCGCTGAGAGTTGCTCGATCGGTTTGCCGGTCGTTGGGTACCGCTCGGCCGGTTTGTCGGACGTTGGGCGCTGCTCGGCTTCTCCTGACGTTTTGGTGGCCGTACCGGACCCGGTGCTGGCCGTGAATCCGCGACGCCTGGGACAGGGGGATTCGCCGGTGCTGCCTGCGCGTGTTCGCGCCACCCCCGCTCGTAGGCTGCCCATAACAGCGGGTTGGACCGCAACGCCACCGTGTCCATCTCGCTGATGCTCTGCGGTGACAGCTCGGGTGGTAGTGGTGTGGAGACCGGCGGAAACACTGCCCCCAGCTGCTCCAATACTAACCCTGTTCGGCCTTAGAGAGAGGGTGTGCTCTAACATAAACCCGGTCTCCGACGGCAAATGCACGTCGACTAACTTTTGATTAATCGGCAATCACATTGTCATCTGATGTCTCCGGTGATCTGAGACTTCGTGGTTAGCACCCAATCTCCCGGACTTTTAGTTTCGTGTCCAAACACCGAAACTGACGGTGAAACGCCGGTCCTGTTGTTTTTCCGGTTGCGTAATGTAAACAAAACTGAAGAAAGCTTTTGGTCCCATAAGCGATGATTATCGTTTACCAGAAGTGCCCGCAGGCCTTTTTTCAATTCCTGATTACGCCTTTCTACCGGATTGACCCTCGGGTGGTATACCGGAGTAGTCCATCCCTCCACCCCCCATCGGTCGAGTGCGCTTGTCCACCCGTCCGAGGTACACTGAGGGCCATTGTCGCTTAGTAGCACTCGTGGCTAACCAAATCTCGCGAAAAATTCCCTTTCCAAAGTTTGGGTTATTACGGCAGCCGTCGCTGCACCCAAGGTATACGCTTCCACCCACCTACTGTGACAATCAGTGGCTACTAAAATATTGGTCTTACCCCGACTGGTGCGTGGGTAAGGGCCCATTAGGTCAACACTAACCACTTCCCACGGTTGGGCTGGTTTTCTAGGGCGTAACGGAACATCGATTTTATTATTTAATGGTTTAGTACATGCGCATATATGGCAGGCCGCCACATAGCGCCGGGTAGACTCCCGTACAGACTTCCAATAAAATCTATTTGTTATCGACCTATATGTCTCTTTCCACCCCGGGTGTCCTGCCAGGGTGTGGTCGTGATAACGCCATAGGATATGCTCCTGTTTGTCAACGGGTATCACTACCAAACTACTCACCATATCATCCTCATTCCCCCTACTTTCCTTTTCTTAAGTAGGCCCTCCTCGAAGATAAAATTATCGAATTTTTTTAGTCGGTCAAGACGTGTATTACTCGCCGGACCCTCAGACTTAAAAATAGACAAAATATTTTGGATTTTGGGGTCCGCCCCCTGCCAATATATTAATGTCCGAAGGGAAATGGGGCTCGCATCGTGCGAGTTCGGATAAATATGATAAAGTTGTTCTGGATCTTTATTTCCGACTACCCTGTTACTCGTTGGGAAACCCACCAACTTTTCCTCCAACGCATCCTCATTTAAAGTCGGACCGTCCGTCCGGAATCGAGATAACATATCGGGACCTTCGTTTTGTACTCCGGGAACATGTCGAATAACGAAATCCAAAGTGCCCAACTGCAGCGCCCACCGAGTTAGCTTACTGTTTTTATCTTTCGCTCGATGTAGCCACGTCAGCGCCGAGTTATCGGTATACAATTCGAAAGTATGAGATTCCAGAAACGGTCTAAATTTATCAATCGCCCAAATTAACCCTAAGCACTCACGCTCTACAGCCGCATATTTGCGTTGCGTTTCGCTTAACTTCTTACTGGCGTATGCAATTATTTTCCTTTCTAGGGCGTATCCCTGTTGAAATAAAATTGCGCCAACCCCAATTTCGGATGCATCCGTTTGTAAACAAAATGGTTTTGAAAAATCGGGGGGGGGGGGTTAATTTTGGGGAGTCATACAGTTTTTTCCTGATATCATCAAAGAAATTTTGTTCGACTTTAGACCAACGCCATCTGACACCATTTTTAAGTAAATTAGTCAAGGGATTAATTATGTCGGCGTAATTGTGAACAAACTGATTGTACCAGTAACGACCGTATATTTTTGGGTAACGGATGGTTTAAAATTGCCTCCAACTTCTCGGGTTGTTTGTCTATGCCATCGGCGTCGACGATATGCCCTAAAAACGAAATTTGGGTCTGACCAAAATGACACTTCTTGGGATGAAAAGTTAAACCACTCCTATGTAGTCGTTCGACTACTTTCTCTATGTGGATCAGGTGTTCCTCGAGATCGTACGAATAAATAACGATATCATCTAAATCAGTGTTTCTCAACCTTTTTTAAGTTACCGCCCCCTTGAGTGTCAAAAAATTTTTTAACGGCCCCTACAATGTGAGAATTCTATAATTAAGGTTAGGTTAAGGGTATTTGGAAAATTTAAAAGAAAAAATTGAAATTATCTAATAACTCAAGTTTTTATTTATTTTTTATATTTGATATATTTTTTATTTATAGTTCTAGTATTATGGTAATTAATTAAAAAAAATAAATATTGATAAATAAATAAATAAAAATTAAATGAATTATTTAAAAAAATATAAATATAAATACATTTTTTAGTTTCTTTAAAAATATATTGCTAGGCTCAATGAGATGGTTGAACTTGGTGGTTTTTAGCAAGTTTTTTTATATTAGGTTCAATGTTTGTTAACTTAAGTCGTAAATCTCCTCTTGTCACGATATCCAGTCGATTTCTCTTTTTTGTAATTAAATCTGTTACATTGCTGAACCCTCGCTCGACGAGGTATGAGGAAGGAAAGGCTATTAAAATTTTTTTAACGAGAGTCCACAGTCCAGGATAATTATGAATTATGTTAGTTTTAAGCCAAAATTCCGTGTGCCGATCACTACCCTTGAAAGTGGATTTCAATGTTTCATCAGTTGAAAGTTCAATTAGTTCTTCTTGAATTTGTATATCTGCTGTCTCAATATTTATAAAAGGATTCATGACCCATTGAGGAACTTCCAACGACAAAATATCCTTAAAACGTTCTGAAAAGTCCATATGTAAAGACTCGAGGTGTTGACAGTAAACTTGTATTTTGTCGAAAGCTATTTCACTGTTTTTGTGCAGATCAGCCAAGACTGGGAACTGGCTGAACTCTCGGCGACCAAAATTGGTCTTCCACAAAGTCAATTTTTTTTGGAATGCAGAAATAACCGATTTTGACGTTATTAAATTGAGCTCGTCACCTTGCAGTTGCAGATTAATGGCATTAAACTTTGCAAACATCGCTTTTAAATAGTAACAACCTGTTTTTGAGCTTTACATCTTTCTCATCAAGAAACTCAAGCACAGAATCGAAAAGATTCCAAGACCTATTGAGGCAGGCACCTTTGGAGAGCCAGCGAACTTCGGTGTGTAAAAGCAAGCGATTGAATTCTTCGTCATTTTCCTTGCATAGCTTTGTAAATAGTCGATTGTTCAACGAATTACTACGAATTTTATTCACAGCAGATATGACATATTGTAATGACTGATGCAAACGGTCACTGAGGTTTTTTGCAACTAAATGTTGTCTGTGAATGACGCCGGGTATTTCATTTTTTAAAAAAGCTATGAACCCACGATGACGTCCTACCATTGCAGGTGCTTCATCAGTGGCAATAGATATAACATTTTTAAGAGGAATATTTTTTTCTTTAAAAAAGTCTTTGACTATATTGAAAATAGATTCACCTTTAGTGTCAGTAATCAAGGTCCTTGCAAAAAGCATTTCTTGAACGATTTTTCCTTTGTTTACAAACCGGACGTATGCCAATAGTAATGCCTCATTATTCGGCAATGTTGATTCGTCGATTTGAAGTGAAAATTCTGTGGATGATAGAAGTTCACATAATGAAATTTCAACGTCTTCCGCCATTTCGTCGATTCGCCGTCACACAGTATCGTTGCTTTATGGGACATTTTTTATTACACTGTGTGAGGCTGAATGGTGTATTATCAAGTATGAATTATTTTTAGGTCACACCGACACCATCTACAACGTTTTTGCGTGAACCGTTTGCCGCCCCTCTACCACCCAAAATTAGTTCATCGCCCCCTACCACCCAACACTAGTTCATTGCCCCTCGGTGACACTTTACCGCCCACTGAGGGGCGATATTGCCCCCTTTGAGAACCACTGATCTAAATACACCTCCACAAAGTCACCAATCAGTCCCTTCAACACCTCCCCCATCAGGCGCACAAAAGTCGCCGGGGAATTTTTCAAACCGAACGGAAGTACTCTAAATTGAAATAGACCCCTATTGGTTCAAAAAGCTGTATATTTACGGACTTCAGGTTTTAAAGATAGTTGCCAGTAACCCGTCTTAAGGTCTAACGTAGTAAATACACGTGCACCTTTCATACCGCGTACCATATCATGGAAATTCCCCATTGGTTGCACGTCCGAGATTGTGACATCGTTCAATCGTCTGTAATCAACACACAGGCGAAACGACCCATCTTTTTTTTTTCGCAAGTACCACTGGTGACGACCATGGTGAAATGCTCGGTTTTACTAACCCCTGTTCCTCCATTTCCCGCACCATATCGTTAACATGCTGCTGTTTTTCAGATGGGTATGGGTAAGGTCGTAGTGCTACAGGCGTAGGATTATTAAGTTGAATGTCATGTTCAATTAATTTTGTCCTGCTTAGACTTCCACTGAAAACATTTGCATACTTGGTCAGTATTGTTTTTATTTTCTCTACATATTCGGGGTCTCCCGTAAATTGTATTTCAAAAAAATCGGGAAGTTGAGTTGGGGGGATGTTCCCCTTTTTCCAGCACACCGAAGCGCGTTGTTTAGAGCCCATATAAATCGTGTAATTCGTATAATCTAACGAAACTTGATTTTGGACTAGAAAGTCATGGCCTAATAAAACATCACTGAACAAAACATCCAGTACGGCCGCGCAAAAACTGATTTCTAAATTTGAAAGTTTAGAAACAAACGAAGCTACACCGCTCGTATTGGCCGTGCGACCGTCCGCTAACCTCACCACAGAGGCGACCGTTGAACAGTATGTGCCATATTTATCTACTACCCAGGGCTTCACGTAAGACTTTACTGCCTGAGAGTCTAGTAACGCAGTCACGAAACCACTCGAAAATTCTAACTCGACCGCAGGTGTTGGTATGACACCCATACAATGTCCCGATGGAACGGTAGTTGTACTCGGATTTAAAGAAATTTTCGTATCTAAATTCGTAACTATAAATTTCGACGGCGCGAATTTTACACTATCAGAACCGAATAGACTGGAGGTTGGTAATTGTTCACCGAACTGTTCGGGACAACATACAACCTTACCCGGATAATCCTCTCCAAGTGATGTGACAGGAGTGGGGCTGTACTCGGAAATTTTTTCTACCCCTGTGTCGGCCCCAGTATCGACCTCTGCGTCAGTGAAATGACTATGTGGTACGATATGGTGTTCCTCCGACGGAAAAATGTTTACAGAATCGGTGTTCTGGTTCACATTAGAAATGTTTTCAAAATTATAAATTTCTGATGATAACACCCCTCCTTTGTCCTCCCTCTCCCTACATGGTGTATATGATCCTTGGTCAGTCGCTACCAATGTCGGCGAGTTTGGGATAGAAGTCTGGCTTCTACGTGAAATATTGCGCGTTCCTACCGATGAATAATCTTGGTCAGATTTATTCGGAATTCTCGAACTTAATTGAAAAACATTTTTGGGGAGGTTGGGGTGGCCGGGAATTACTTTCGGGTCGACTTGTCGGACTTTCTGTCGGCCCGGCGGTCGTTTCTCGATTTCTTTTCCTTATTCGCATCGTTCGACTTCGATTTACCGACGCGATTTTCGCAATCATTTGCGTAATGCGGCCCCCCGCACTCGTAACACACCACCCCCTTCCTAGGTGGGTGGGCATCTTTGGGTCCTCCCAATGGTCTGCCCGCCGTTTGCGATTTCTTCGCGGCGGATTTATCCGGGGTGGCGGTATCTGACCGCCGAGGTCCGTCTAATTGTTTCGCCACACGTCGGAGATCACGGAACGTACGCGGGTTCGCGAGTCGAACTAGTGAGACAAACTCATCACATGCAAGACTACCCACGATTTCAACGATATCCGTCTCCGGAAGTTGTAACCCAACCCGCCTAGACAAATTATATTTGTAAATACAAAAATCTGTTAGGGATTGCTCCGGTCGCTGACACACGGACATAACCTCCGCCATCAATTGCGACCGAATAGCCGGGCTGTCCCAACGGTCCGCGAATTCTATTAAAAATTCGTCCCACGTTAAACCCAATGACTTGACCATTTTATACCAAGTTGCTGCGGATTCGCATAACTGGTCCTGTACTAGTCGCACCCATTCGGATGGTGGAATGCCGGAACTACGGTATACCGACTCACAACTTTCGATAAAGTTTTTCGGGTCCTCGTATTTCTTTCCGGCAAACTGCGGCGGTGTTAATTTAAAATTAAAATTAAAGGACGGATTTCTCGTATCCACGAAATTGTCCGTTTGCCCTATATACCGATCTGGGTGGTGAGTTTGGTTACTTCGAAACATCGTGTTAACGTATGGCGAATTAGGCAATTCGTTCTGTTGGGGGGAACGTATATTATTATACTGGGGCGTCGGCCCTACGCGCGTGCTACTCGCGCGTTCAGCATTACAATAATTCTGGTCGTCCCTACAATCGAATCCGACATTCGCGTTAACACTCGGTACATTATTATCCGTATGTGTGGATTTGAATATATCGCGTATCGGAGGTGAAATATTCGAATGCGTACGTATGTGAGGGTCGGCGAACGTCACCGACGGCCGTGGCTGTGCGGCGGTCGACCGCCGAGGCTGTTTCACGTATATCACGTTCGATTTCCGCGAGACGGTTGTTTAATTCGTTTAAACCTACAGGCGACTTGCGGTCGGGCATGCGTCGGGAATGCCCAACTGCCCCACAGTAGTCGAAACTCTCAAGCCGGTTTTCGATAGCGCTTTGCCGAGCATTGAGATTCTTAATGGAATTTCGAATGTCGACAAGTGCGGTTTCGATTGACTCAAGACGGTTTTCGATACTAAAAAGTTCTACTTCCCGCCGTATATGAGCACCGGTGTTCGGCATTTGGTGGCCTAAGCCCGCAAATTGCTGTGCCGCGTTGGAACAGTGTCGGTTAGCCGGCGGCGAATTACGGTTCGACAGTCGCGAAGGAGCCCGCGAACTGTTATTCGATCCGCAAAATTCACCGGCGCCCGTCAGTCTGTCACACTGGTGGGCGTTTCGACAAATATTCCGCACCTCATCGTCTATATACGCGTCGTCCTCAGAGCCAATTACCGAGTCGGAATGTTCCGTTCGGTGTTCAATGGTCCTCGGCGGAGAACGCGGTGTAATTTGCGGGAGCGCGGTCGAAACTGGCAACAAGAGAGTTTGTGGGTCATACCCCTCACTATTAATGCACCGTTCGAGCCGAATGATTAAATCATTTTTCGTACCCGCACTTGAAATATCACGTAAATCGTACTCCGATTTTAAGTCCGCGATGGACATTTGAAAAATTGTTTTCGATTCGCACGGCATCGTGTTTGTTTTTGTACGTAATCACAAATTAAACAACGATGATATCACGCGAGCGAACGATATCACTATAGGTACGATAACACTACGGTAAGTCAACCGTAGATAACACCGACACCCGATTAAATAACGAACGCGAATTTTAGGCCCGGTTTCACCAAGTAGGAGTTAAAGGATAGATTAATTAATTCCGAGTTACCGAAATTTTGGTTTCACCACCTGTTTACATGTGGAAGTTAGTTAACCCGGGGTCAGCTAATTTTCACGTGGTATTAACCACGATTCCCGCTCATTTTACGCTGATACGTTATATTAAAATTAAAATGTTGTCACTTGTCATGCGTCTAATATCTTTTCTATGGTCTTTACGTTACGTCTTTTCTTTACGTTTATTTATATTGCTCGGTTTTTGTTACCTTAATTTATTAGTAAACTTAAAATGGCAAGTGATATTCCTCCAAAACGGAAAAGAAATATCAACTTCACTAGCTCCGAGGAGGAATTGCTTGTGGAGTTGGTAGACAAATATAAACACATAATTGAAAATAAAAAAACGGATATGGTTATGTGGAAAGAAAAGAAAGCCTGTTGGGAAAAACTTACGAAGGAGTTCAACTGCATAGTTGTTGACCCAAAGGTTGGAGCTTAAATTCAAAAATATGAAGAAAGGTGTACGTAAGATGAGCGCAACAATAAGGTGAGTACAATTATTAAGATATACATTGTACAGATTTATGTCTCATAATTATTTTAATTTAATTTTATCATATTTTAGATTAGAACAGTACAAAACTGGAGGTGGACCCAATAATGCACCACCTCTCTCTGATGTGGAGCTTAAAGTCAAAAACAATATGGCACAAATGTCCGTTGAAGGCATCCTTCCGGTCTTTGATTCTGACAGAGGTCACCAAGTTGACATGATTGGTAATAATTATTATATCTTCTACGTCTATGATTTATAATGACTCATATCATTGAAATAATTTCTTTAATCATAATACAGTATACTCTTGATAATTTAATTTTACTGATTTTTTAGATGATACCATTTTTAAAGTTGAAGACGTCATTGATAATGATGAAGCTTTATATGTTACTGGTAAGATTATGTGACATTATTTAATAATTAAGATTTTGCATTTTTCTTACCAAAATATAACGTAAAACATATTTTTTTTTAGTTATGCCCAACGAGTATATGGTTGATGCAAGTTATGTGGATCCAGAAAAAGGTATGTTTCACGTTTTGATACCATTCACAAGTATAAATAAAAATAATAGAAATTAACATAGGTATGTTTAGATTGGGTGGAAGATTTTACAATTTGTGATCAACCAAAATGATAGTAGAATGTTTTTGTTTTTTTCTTCCATTTTTTCTCAAATAAATGTTAACTCTTTAGCATAGTGTTTATTATTGTCTGTATATTCTGGTCTGATTATTATTTTGTTTTAAAAAATGTAGAACGCATTTTAAACGATTGAGTGTCCACCTTTTTACTTAGTCACATATTTTATATTTTTTCAGAATCGACAATTAAAAAGCTTGTTGTTACTAACGTCAATAGTAGTTTTGGTACTAAGAATGAAACAGGAACTTCTAGCGCCGCTAATAAGCTTCAATGGGATACTGTTACTCCTCAACATTTGAAGCAAAATAAAAGCACTCCTCTTAAAACAAGTTGTAAGTTAAAATGTGTTCAAATTGAAGATTATGTAATAATTTTTTACTTAATACATTTCAGCCAAACGTTTCAAAAGCCAATCAACAGAGGCAACACAACTTCTGCAACACAGAGACCAATTTTTAATAATGCAGATGAAGTGCTTGGAACAAGAATATGAGATTAACGAAGTAAGAAAAATAAATGTTGTCCTCGAAGAAGAGAAAATGAAACTAGAAATAGAACTTCTAAAAAAAAAAATAAAAGATACCAACTAAATTTATTGCATAGTATACAGTGAAACCTCTATTAATGGACACCTCTCAATAGTGGACCCTTCCCAATAGTGGACACTTCTAAATTCCCCGGCAAAAATGTATGCGCATATAAATGTATGCGTAATAGGTTTTCTCAATAGTGGACAACTCTCTATAGTGGACAATTTTAAATTCCCCGTGACTGTCCACTATATAGAGGTTTCACTCAAGGCCGTATCTAGAAATTTTTTTCGGGGGGGGGTCCAAAACATGTATATTGTAATTTTATTGAATTTAGATTTTAATTTTTGATATTTGGTTAAAAATAAGACAGAAAAAGATTTAATCTCCTTTTATTAAAATATAATAAAATCAAATAAACAAAATTACTTTGACATCTTGTCACCTTATACTATACAAATATGAAGTATAAATTTAAGAAATAAAAAATTCACAAATACAAATCATATTATTTTAAACTAATAATATGTTCCTATCTTTTTGAAGAGCAAACTGGTTTAACACTTCATCGGGATTAACCGTAACATCTCTATGGACACTTAATAGAGCTAGTCCAGTTAGTCTTTCTTGTCCCGTAGAGTTCCGTAAAAATGTCTTGACGCGTTTTAATGTCGAAAAAGTTCGTTCGGGAGTTGCTGTAGAAACCGGTAGTGTAGCTAGTACTTTTAATAAAAAATGGATATTTGGAAAAAGTTCAGGATTACAATAATTTAATGCTTCTACAGCTGTATGTGGACGATCTACATCTTTGAAAGCAATCCATTTTCTTTTCCACAATTTCAGTTCTGAAGGTAATGTGTCAACATTTATAAAATCTGAATATATACTAAAATCTGATTCTAAAATTGGAGATTTCAAACACATTTTTGGTATTAATAAATACAAAGACGATAAAATCGTCTTGTGTTTGGAAAACCGTTCTTTAAGTTGACTAATAAAATCATCATAGAATGGAATCGCAATTGCAATACGAAAATAATCTTCAGGAATGTTGGTATCCACATTAATTCTATTTGTCGAACGACTTATTAATCTTGGTATTTTTATTTTTTCTTCCTCGTTCACGGATATGAACAATTTTTCGGATTTATTGAATATTTCTTTGAAATTTTCATTAATATTTGTTCGCATATCTTTCACTTCACTTAAAACTGTTTCAACATGATCTACTGCTTCACTTAAATCACATTTCACCGACTGCAATATTTTCCATAATGGCAAAGTTATAGAAAAAAGTGTGGTCGCAGTTATCATACTTATTATAAATTCACTAGTTGTTACACACTTATATAACTGTAAAGCTTTAGATGATGTTTCAATGTCAACAAATAATTGTAGTTCTTCTAATGTTGCAACAATAGGTTTATATATTTCTGAAAATCTAAGCATACCATCATGATTTTCAACCCACCTAGTCTCACACATGGAAGTTAATTTTGTCCATTTGGTTTCAGGAAGGAATTCTTTTATTTTATTTTTTAATAGTTCAGTTCGTTTAGCCGATCTTTTAATAAAATTTCCTACAGATTTTATTGTTCCAATACAATTTCGAATATGGTGAATGTTTGACGAATGAGCAAGTGCTAAATTTAACGAATGTGCACTACAGTGGACATAAAGTGCAGCGGGATGTACTTCTCTTATAACAGACTGTACTCCTTTAAAATTACCACTCATGGCTGCGGCGCCATCATAGCCTTGGCCAAGTAAATAGTTACATTTTATACCAAGATTTTTTAAAGTAGCTAGAATTACTGTGGCCAAATTTTGACCAGTGGTAGAATTTACCGGTACAAATTGTAAGAAGTCTTCTTTCAATACATAATTGTTGATTTCATTTTTTTCAATATTAAAATTATTGTCTAAATAACGTACACACAATGACAGTTGTTCAACACGCGATACGTCAGTTGTCTCGTCAACTAATACAGAAAAACATTTTGCCTGATTAATTTTGTTAACTAACTGGTCTTGTATAATTTTTCCACATATATTTATAAAATTATTTTGAATCATAGGACTTATATATGAAGCATTTAATGCTTGATTCTCAATGTGATATGTTAGATTTTTATCTTCACACGAAATGCGCATTCTCAATAATGCTCGGAAGTTACCATCATTGTAAGTAGGTTCAGAATTGTCTAAAGAGAGAGGTCCGTAATCGCTAGTACCGCGTAAAGCTATTTCTTGACGCCCACAAATAATAATTGTTTGAATAATAGGAATTAATCTCTTTCTATTTTGATCAATTTGAATAGTACGCGCTGAATCTAATTTTTGAATAATATTTTGACAGTTTTTGGAATAAACAGCTACAAAATTATCTGCGCGCATAGCATTAGATTTGTGAAATTCAGTTTTACTACCTATGTTCATTAAATTTCTCTATCGCTTTTTTCCAGTTATTAAAAGGTTTTACAACTAATGTATTAAGTTTCTGGTGACTGCCTTTGCCACCAAATTCGCGACCAAATATCGCACAATATTTACAAACTGCACCTTGTTCACCGATTCTCGAATTAACAACCCAAGGAAAACGCTTAATCCATCCTAATTGAAACTTTAAATTTTTTTTTTGATTTGTAGTTATTGGAAATTTGTAATTTTCGTCTGGTGACCAATGATCAGTTAATAATTTAAATTTTATTTCATCACATACATTTTTACCGAAACAGTAGCCAATATCGTTGTCTTCAATTATTTGCTCCGCGTCCAATTTTAATATATTATTTTCGTTTGTTTGCAAATATGTGGGTGAATGACTACATGATGGCGCTGGCGTGTCTATTTGTGGTAGAAGAATAGGAACATTATCAGTCTAAAATAAAGTTTATGAATCAACATTTTGGTAGTTAAATTATTAATATACATAACATATGAAATAATATAACGTACCTTTGGAAGTTTAGAAAAATAATTTGACAGTACATTTTTGTTTTCTCGTTTACTCATTATGATGAATTTAGAAAACGACGTGTTTGTCACAGTCTTGCAGACGGCAAAATGGTATAATAAATAATAATATAATTATAATTTACACAAATCTAATATTGTTGTTGTTAATCGTCGCTGACCCCCGACCGGCATCGACAGTGATCGTTATCCATCAATAATAAACAATCTATTATTAGCGTAGACGTCAGATTTCTATGTAATACGCGCGTTGGTATAGAAGTCTGTGATTATTATTATAAGACGCTATAATATTTTCATATGATATTATGATATAAAACTAAAAACAGTCAATGATTAATTGGAGCTTAAGTCATTTTTGACTGAAAATATTTTTACGTTGGTGTTAAAAATAAATAATTATTTTAAACATTTGTAAAATATTGAAGAAATTTCGGGGGGGGGGTCCAGACACCCTGGACACCCCCCCCAGATACGGCCTTGGTTTCACTGTATTATTATATTATAATTATTATTATTATATTATGTATAATACTATAATATATAGTGTATTGATGTGCAATGAATTAATGTTAAGTGAAATGTTGTGCAATAAAGTGTTTTAATAAAAAGTTATAAAAAGTTTTTATTTTGTTTTTCTATCTACTTGTTAATATATTTTTAATTTTGTATTTTTGGTTAATTTAATTATTAAGCAAAAACAATTGGTAATTTATTATATACATATATTTGATTCATGAATTAAAAAGTTTAATTAAAAAAATAACAAAATGTATAAAACATGTGTTCATCAATATTTTATAAATTGGCAAAGTGATCCCTGATTAGACGATCTCTTTCTTGTCTTCCTCTGTTTACAACAATTAAATGAGGAAAGTCATTTAATGCAATATTTTCATCTATATCATCGTAGTCCTCTAGATCTTCTTCCTCAGGAAGTATGTCGCTCATATCGATACAAATGTTATGGAGAACAGCACACACCACAATTATTGCTTGTATATTAATTAAGTTTGCTGTAATACCTTTGCTCAACACAGGAAATCTTCTTTTAAAAACACCAAAACATCTACAAAATTATAACATAAAACCTTAGCTTATTATTTATGACTCACTAAATAAAAATAGCAATTTAAATTTAATTTTCCATAGTTAAACTTGGTTCGAAATTAGCTCAGAATTTTGTTTTCACATAATCAGTGATTTATTGTTGTTTTTTGATTTAAAATAAAAATTTAAAGTTTCTGTTTTACATTGTTAAAAATTTAAAAAATTGTTTGTAAGGGGACCAATTAAAATTTATGTGTAGGGGCTCAATCATAAGTCAGAAAGACACTTGTAAAGAGTTTAATTATTACATAATAACTGACTAAAACTATTTACCTTTCAATTACGTTTCGTGTCCTGATGTGGCTTTCATTACATAATTGCTGGCTTGGTGTGATGGGAGTCAATAGAGGAGTCATAAGGTAAACTTTAACTTTATAACCACCATCACCTAATAAATATCCTTGTAAGACTCCTGTCTCAAATTTATATTTTGTAAAGGAATTATCAAAAATTATTTGATCATGACATGAACCAGGCCATCGCGCTACTATATCCATAATTTTAAGCCATGGATCACAAATGCATTGGGTATTCAAAGAAAAATAACCTTTCCTATTCTTGAACTGCTCTCCATTATCTCCACCTGCAATTTATAAATTACAATATACAATTATAGTTGAATCATACAGAGACCGCATGTTAGCTTTGAAATCCATTCTTTTAAAACTGACATGGTTTAATAGGAAAATAATTTTTATTCTAAAATATTTGAATACATAATCCCAAGTTCAAAATAAAAGTGTTCTTTACAAGAATGATATCATCTTAATTGATAGGTAATCTCATAATTTTATGAGATTTTATATGCTTACTGGGTGATTGAATTTTAATGTGAGTGCAATCTACAGCTCCAATCACTTTAGGAAAATTACAACGGTCATAAAATTGAGCCATTATCTTCCTTGTATCAACAGCATTTGTAGGAAAATCAATAAATTTTGATCTTAGCCTTGCTATGGCTCTGCAAACTTGGTGCACGTATCTACAAGCTGAAGATTCACTGACACCAGTAAAGTCAGCAACGGTTAGTAAAAAAGAACCTGAAGCAAGGTACCTTAACGCCATGTACAATGTTGAAGGTGCTGGGATTGCTCTGTTTCTAAAACAGACAAAAAATTAATTTAGACTATTTATTAATAGATAATTTAGCAATAACAATGACTGCCTCTTTATCTAGCAATTTTATTTAATTGTAATTATATGTTACTCACCTTTGAGAAGGAGGAGATATTTCGGCTTCTATCAAACTCAAAACAGCACGAAAAGTTTCTTTCGAAAGACGAAATCTATCTACAAAATCATGGTCATCGTATAATTCCAAATAGTTCTTTCGTTCGTAAAAAATACGAGGTCGTCGTTGCAACATAATAATTTCTTCGTCCACTTCAAACTCACCATACATTTCAAGTATAATTCTACGAATCATTATTTATTTATTGAAATAAAGCAAACACACTTAAAACGTAAATAACACACAACACAATAACATTTTTCAGTTTACATTCACTAGTTTGTAAAACGTTATAAAAATGTTATAAAATTTGAGGCAAGATAAAAAAAAATGATAACAACGTGCGTTAACTCAGAGTTAGCTCGTTATTCCCCAGTACAACCAAGAGTTAAAATCTGAGAGTCAACAATTCCCATAATCCGGGATTACCAACTAACTCCTGGTGGTGAAATGCATTTTTTTTGCTAACTCCAAGTTATCGGTTACTCGCACTTTAACTCTAGATGGTGAAACCGGGCCTTAGTGTATCACAATTATATCGCGTGCGCCGAGTTGAACACGAGTGATGACCGGTTTACGCGCACGAAGGTCGTCGCTACGTACACGCGCTGGAAATTTATTTAATTAGACACCGAAAATCGTCGGTGCAACCGAAGATAAAACTTAAGTGCAATTAAAATACTATTTCCGTCAACGCTGACACTCGTTAGCTGTCAACTCACGATTATCGGGTTTTTCCTAACTATTAAGCTAAGTTAGTACTTGTCGATTAAGCGAAATCCTGTTAAGCAAATATTTCATGCGACACAAAATAAAATGTACTCACGATTTCGCTGATCTCGTACCTGTGATTCCCGGGGAGCCAATTTGTCACGTTCAGGCACACACACCACAATGCACAATTAATAATAAAAAAAAATATAAATTATAAAAAAAAAAGAAAGAAGAATTTATAAATTATAATAATTATACTTATTATTATAATAATAATAATAATGAAATATGGCAAATGAATAAACAAGACTAAATTAATAATGATAATAAGACGCACAAAATTATAAAAGAGAAAATTTGATCAGACATACAAACAAATAAATAAAAGGCCACGAAGACGGCTAAAAGCAGACAAAAACTCGTCGTCGTTCGCAGCGGTCGGCTCACCGTCCGCGAACGCTTCGTGACACATCGCCGTCTCCAAAACTGGTTCTTTTAATCGCTCGGGCTTCCCGATTGATAATCGAACTTATGATGTTACACAGACAAAGGGGTGTGACGGGTGAGATCGCGGTATCCGTGTGACACGACTGTGTCAACCTATCTTAATTTTAATATTTTTATGCATTTATTTTAGTTAGTTCTCCTCGTATAAAATCCCAGATGGTTAGTTCAAAAAATATTTTTGAAACATACAACACAAATTTCCCTTCGACTTCAGGTGTGTAACAATATCATAGACAAAAATTCTATAGTGAAGTTAATGCATCATGTATTAAAAATAATAGATGTTAAAAAAAATTTAATAAATTATTATTATTTTGCTTATTACATTATAATAATATATATTTATTATAAAATATACTTTTAAATTGTATGATATTATTTGTATTAATAGATAAAGTGCATAATGAAAAATTGAAAAAATTCCATACACATGCTTCAGTTAAAAGAAAACTCTTTGACAATATTGACATTGATAATGTTTCTAGTGAGGGTAGGTAATATTTTATTTAAAAAAAAAAAATTGTACATATTGTTCTATTCTGAGAGTAATTATAATATTTTTAATGTAATATTAATAAAATGATTTGTTATATATTTTAGATGATACAATTCATACTTCAGCGTCTCCTTTTAAAGTTACTCTGATGTCATCTATCAATTCTCCAAAAAAAAAGTTTTAGTAAATTATATTTCATAATAAATTGTGTCTATAATTTATAAAAGTTATTCGATTAAAAAATATTATTATTATAGATGATCTATTAACGAAATCACCACTGTCAGAATCAACTATTTTGAAAAAAACTAAAAGCTATGAAAATCCTATGGATCACAATAAATGTATCTTCAAATGTAAAGACATTCTAGGTAAATTTAAACTTTTAAAAGTATTAGGAGATATTAAGTACTTGTGTTATAATGTGGTTTATTAGAGTACATAAAAAACTGTTCAAAATATAATTAATTCATTATTTTATTGATTGATATTTAATTTTTGTTTTTATTATTAATATGTAATATTATATTTGTAATTGGGTACAACATTATTTATTATATTTTTAATAATAGATACATTTTACCTCTTACCTATAATTTATAATATTTAAGGAATTATTATTAACTTATAATTTGTGTTCTAGAGATTGTAAATAAAACTCTAAGAGTGGTATTAAAAACAAAATATGATATAGAAACAATATTTCAAAACCAAGATCAATTAGACACGACAATCAAAAATTCAATTTTTCAAAAAGAAATAAATTTACAAAATGTTAGTAACATCATCAGTGAACAAGAAAATTATTTTGATATACTTCCTATAACAAATGAAGATGCTCTTACTAAATTTGAAGAAAAATTGTCCACAGATAAAACTTTCAAGTCAAATTTAGTATGTTTTACTAACACAATAAATTATAGCACATCATACAAATATACTTATCTTTCAGATTTCAGAATTGAAAATAAATGCTAAAAGAAATTTAACTGCAACTGTACGTCAGTTATTAAGAACTGTATTTGATGATTTTTTATTGAAGGAGTATAGTTTTAAAGGGCAAAAGTCCAAAAAAGTTTTTTCTACTCTCAACTCGTGTTCTGTCATTTTTGGTAAGATTATTATTAAGTATTATTTTAACTTGATAGTATCTGTATAATAAATGTGTGTATAATATTATACCTAATTATACATATGGTGTTTTCATGGAGATATGACAATTTTAAATTAAAATTACATTTTAATGTGTCAGATTATTGTAATACACTGTATATTATGTGCTATCATAACTGAAAATGTTTGGGTTTGGCCCTCCCTATTACCTATTAGACCATTTTTTCTATAAAAAAAAATCTTATTTACTTATGTATGTATAAGTATGTATATATGTATATATGTATATATATATATATATATATATATATATATATATATATATATATATATATATATATAAATATATATATATATATATATATAGGTTCTAAGTAGATATTAATGAATTCAATTAGAAATAAGTATAACTTTATTAATCCATTAAATCTAGTTTTTCCTAAATTACCATATGGCAAAAAGAAAATAATTTTTACCTTTTACAAATAAAAAAGTTCAATTTTTCTAAGTATTATTAATATTTTTGTAGTTATTATGTTATTTTTTGTCCTTTGAGCAAAATATATATAATATATATGAAATAATCTAACATACCTACATTATAATACCAATATACTTATTTATATTTGAAAAAAGTTAAACAATTTAATTAATAAATATTCAACTTATATTAATAAATTAATTATATTATTATTTTTTTAATAGTTAATAATAATGTTTTAACTTTGCTAAAAGTAGATCATATTATTTAATACTACACTTAAAAAAAACCTATAATCCAATAATTATACAACAAAATTAAATTCCATGCTATTTACATAGATGTGTATTATAAAAAATTCATGAATTTTTTTTTTTTTGTTTTTATCAATTGGATAATTATTTATTCATTTTTTTTTTTAGAAGCTGTAAGAAAAATGAAACCTTATGAAAACGTTCCTAATGCTGATATTAGGTACCCATAGACGATAGGACTTTTCGACAGATTTGGTCTGTGGCGGATTAAATCCACTAAAAAGTCCTGCTGTGTGTGGTGTTCTGAGGATTGAATCCGGCAGATTGAAAGTCCGGAAGATTTAGTCCGATGGACCAAGTCTCTCGCTTCTCCACAGACTAAAAGACCAGGTCCGACGGACCACGGAACTTGATAAGAAATTTTTATTTTATTGATAGTAATAACTTTATTATCATACAATGATTTGTATTTTGATATATTTTAATCATTTTTAAATTTTTGTTCTTATACTCAACAGAAATTATTTTCCATAAACATATACAATATGATTTAAAAATGATGGTGTTTTTTAGGTGTACCTAGTTAATTTTTTTTTAGTAATATTTATATACATTTTACACAAATCATGAAGTGGAGTAAATCTATAACAACAGATTTCATCGAGTTGTACCATTTCAAACCATGTTTATGGAAAATTAGCTCTGTTGAGTATAGGAACAAAAATTTAATGTCTATTGCTTATAATGAACTTATGGAATTTCTCAAATCTAAAGGATTGGAAAATAACTGATAACCCAGCTGTAGTCCGTCGTATACATCCGCAGATCTTTCAGAACGTCTTGAAAGACCAGAGGACTAGGTCCCCTGCACGAAATCCGACGGGTTTCCTCCACTAACTAGCGGACTTGGTCCGCTGGTTTTTCGCTCAGCGAAAAATAGCGGACTTTTATTTTCACGTTAGTGGACACGTTAAAGGACCTAGTCCGACGGACCAAATCCGTTAAGGACCTACGGATTTAGTCCGTCGGACCAAATCCGTCATGAAATCCGCTCGTGTATGGCGGGCTATTCAATCACCATTAAGAGGACGTTATAGCGAAAGCGAAACGGATACAACGACCGATAGGAAGCGCTATTAGGTGTTTTTACACAGCGCAAGCACGCGACATACGCACACAGAATCATAGTTGTTATCGCGCGATCGACAAAACGGTCTAAAAATAATCAAAATGCGGGCGAGTATTTTATTGTTTCATGAACCATCGTAGAATGCGGATAATAAAGAAATAATATATTGGTGATTATAATAATATCACCACAATAGTCAATATTCGTATGATTTTCGCGCGCGCTTAACTAATTATTGATTAAGATTTCTTATAATGTGTATACAAATAATTATACTATAAAAATGTCTGATAAGCTATATTACAATAATATTTACATTAAAATAAAAAACAATTGGAAGGTATAATATGCATATTATTATTTATTATCATTTTACATAATATTATTACTAAGATACGTCTAGTATGATTTTATTTTTATTTTTTATGTTGTCCAATATATGTGTAGGTTCGAAAATGTCAGATTTTAATAGTCTTTTTCCATACCGTGGTTCAACCAATTTTAGCAGAAGACATTCTTTATAAAATCTGTGAAATGGGTTATTATTACAATTTACATATTTTCAATCTAATGTAATAGCTAATATGTATTTCAATGCAACAAACTATATTGGTTAAATTGTATTTTTAAATTTTTGCAAACATACGTCTCTAACTGAATATCCATTTTAGAATACCAAAATCTTTCGTCATAATCAATTACGTCATATTCAATCCATTTTTCGGAGTGTACAACAAAATAACATACATTCCTTTTTGTTATTTTTAATTGTCCCTGTACCTGACTATGAACTAGTTTTTTTTAATTTCATTTTACCATCTACAATAGTAACATAAGGTATCTGCAAATTATCAAAACAATCATATTACTAAAATATTTATTCAATTAATTAATGTTCTGTACGGCGATTGTAAACTGCGCCCAAAATACAGGTAAACACAAAATCACACATGTAAACTGCGCCCGAGTTTTTATCAAGAGTAAAAAGGTGACATGTAAACTGCGCTCGGGTAAAATACTTAATTCGTTACAGCCGTTTAATTTGAATAATTAAAAATAAAATATAATTTTAAAAATTAAAATAATTATAAATATTACAAATAATTAAATATGGTGGATACATATTCATCAATTGGAATTTGACTATTATTATATTTATTATTTAAATTTTCTAACTTTTCGCGTTTTTTTATTTTTTTGTTTTATAGTTTTGGAATTAAAACGGTTCATTTATACTATTTAGTTTAATGTAAACTTCTATTTGAATTCCTTTTAACTTTTCTATGAACATGAAAATATTTGGATGAGTTGTATAAAAGCTGGAATTAAAGTGAGAATGTTCTATTGTTAAAATAACCTACTCATTAACTTTATTAATAACTGTAAATTTAATTAATTGTGAAATTTTATTGTAATAATTCTTGAGCTATAATGGTTTTTGCCGAAAGCTAATAAAAAAAATAATAATAAAATAAATAAAAAAATTGAGAATGAAAAGACTCACATGCATTTGTGGTTAAAGTTGGCTCTGCTGATGCTTGAGCCCATACTTCAGGTGGATACTGAGCTTCTTCACTTATATAAACGTCTACCAAATAAAATGTCTCTGATATACTTGAAAAAGTACACAATCGTCAAACATAGAGACTTTGATAAGTGAAAATGTAATAAGTTAATAAGTCTGGCGCAGTTTACATTATACCTTTTTAACATAGATAACATTTCGGGCGCAGTTTACACTATACCTTTTCAACTAAGATAAAAATTCGGGCGCAGTTTACAAAAATAAAAGGTCATTTGGGCGCAGTTTACGTATGCCCGTTCTGTAGATATACCTTTTTATTGTCGACCGCTGTTTGTAATTCATTCGTATCTTTGACCGAAAAAGGACATTTAATTTCCAAAACAGCTGTATTGCCAATTAAACCATCTGAGTATATAAAATAAATATTTAAATATTAGTTGTATATTATATCACATTATCACCCAAACAACTAGTTAGTTATTGTAAAACTTTGATTCCGTAATACATCGTACATACCAGGGCTAGCGGCTAAGTATGGTTTATCTGCGTCAATAAACAAACCACAATCCATGACTTTAAGATTTGTTAATTTTTCAAATTTTTCTTTTGCGACAACTTCAGTAATTCCTCCATATTCCATCGCTCGGGTTGTAAAATTACCATATAATATGTCATATACGGTTCTTTTACAGGATGTAGCTGGACGCATCTTACAAACTTTTCCGAAGTTTGACGCGGTTAGTCTGTTTCTCCGTTTAAGAAACCACTTTTGATTGTTGGATTGGTTTCGTGTTTCCAACTCGATTTGTTCCCTGACCATTATGGGTAGAGTAATTGTTTGAATGAATTCAATTTTTTTATTTTTCAACTCGTCAGTAGGTAATAAATTGTCTAAAGGCTGAGCTAGTCCATAATTTTCATCAGGACCATTGGAAATATTTTTTTTTTTGTACATTCCAGATGCTTGAAATAGAGCTCGGCGTGTTTTTAAATTTTTTCTTTTATCTGCCGTATACTTTAAATATTTTTTAGCAACGATTCCTACAATAAAATTAAAAATATTTATTTATTTATTTTTATTATAATTTACAATATGAATTGGAAGTGAATTTCAAAATATTTTGAAAATATAATAGATTACCTGGACTTTTGTTAGTGATATTTTTGTGGATTTCTCGTATTAAATTACCATTTGAGTTAAAAGCTACCACAGTTGCATAAACTCGAGTAGTATATGATTGTTTTTGCGAAAAATTAATTCTATTTCACGCGATGTGTTTGTTGATGAGGCTGTTGAATTGCTCGCAGATATTATTATCTATGTCAAGTAACAAGCTTTTAGAATTATTAACTACACGACGAAGAGCAGTGGACATTTCAGTCATTAAACCGCATTTTATGACTTCTGATACAATATTTTGCTCTCCAATTTTTTTCCCCGTGCAAAAATATTTGTCACACTTGGAGTGTTGACCAAAAATGTGATATTGGCTATTTAAAATATCATTACGTAATCCTAAAAAAAAATTTATTTCAGTTTAATATTAAATTTAAAATTTGTAAAAAATTTGAAAACTAATAATGTTTACCTTCAATTTTGTTATTATGTGATTCATCAATTTGATTTCTATACTTTATTGCTTTTGTTATAGCTGTTCGAAATCTTAGTACATTCTTTGATAAAAATTTTCGTATAAAACCCGGGTACTCCGTTTTCCTTGTTAAATGCATTATTTTTTGTCCATAATTACGAAGTATGTGATTTCTACATTCAATTTTCTCAATTAAAAATGTAGGTCCATACGGCATAACTTCGTTTAATCTTTTACAAACACTACTATCTCCATCTCCTGAAGAAGAAACAAATAAACATCATGATATAATAATATGTGATATTATGATTCATTATAGCCGTATATTGTATAAATATGTTGGTACATTTTATTTACCAATTAACTGTTTAAATTTTAAACCGTGCATTTTAACGCTGCATAAAAATCCTTCTGCTATAGCATCAGCTTCTATGCTGGTAGCACCATTCTTCCAATGGTTACCATTATCACTTAAACAAAAATTTACACATTTTACAATATCTTTGTTTTTAGTTAAAATATAACTATTTTTTTCTTCTTTAATTTTAATTTTAATAGTTTTGTATAAAAGAGTCTGATACTCGAGACCTTTTAAATATTCGGGTAATGGGCCATTAGAATGTTGATTTTTAGTACCGGTTTTTCTTCTATTAATTGTTTATTTTCAACTTTATTACTATTATTGAAGTTCATTAAATACTTTTCATTATACCTCTTAATGACCTGCTGTAAAGGTTTGTCATGTTTTCTTAAAAATTACTTTAACTCTTTCATGTAGTTTTCAAAAACAAATGTAGAACAGTTATCCAGTGGACCATATCTTAAATAATCATCACAGATATGGAGTAATCCATGAACATTATGGGAAACAAATTGTTGGCCATAAATGTTTTGAAAACTCATAACAAAAAAAATCTAATAACTGCTTTGCAAAATCAACAAGAAAACTACGATCAGGGCTCAAAAGAACAATCATGGCAATATTAAGTGTCATAATTGGTATAACATTCTACAGTAATTATATTTTTCAATACGATTGGTCCAGAATATAACAAAAAAAACCTATGCTCTGTGGCCTTCCACCTAGAAAGTTCTTGTATACTTCTACCCTTCCTAATGAAGTCAGAGGTGATGTAAGAATTAAGTTCTAAAATTGATTTTGATAATTGATTAATTTTCCTTGCCCGAATTCGTGTACTCGGTGGACCCTTATTTACCCAAAGCATTAACAATTTCTTCATAACACCAATATTTACAAGTTGTAAATAATCAAGACTAAATGAATAAACAGCATCAAAATCGGGCAACTCTGCTAAATTTGAAACTATATCACACACATGAAAATCTTCATCCAGAATGTTAATACAGGAAATGTGATCCCTACTAGTAGACTTAACTCGGGTGTAAGGGAAACATACTCTACGATCTATGTATTCACCTTCAATTTTGCATCGAGTCAAGAAGAAATACCACTATGCCCTTTGACTTTCAAGATAAAACTTTTAGCAGGAGAATCACAACAAAAAACATTTATTTTGATATGTATTTTAACAGAGTTTATCATAATGCCATTCGATAAAAGTTCTTTAGCTTCTTCAACAAAATCTAAAAGGAAATCATTGCTACAATGTGGTTTTTCTGTACCATAATAAAGTCCCACTAAAAATACATGTTTGGGAAATAGAGATTCAACTTCAATGAAGGCTAAAATCGGCCAAAACTGATTGCTACTACTTTTGGAAATAGGTAATCCATCAATACCTATTGCAATTTTTATTTTATCAACATTTGGTGGTAAATTTAATTTAATGCCATTAGCTAATTCAAAATGATGATAGAGACCCGGTTCAACTTTACGAATATACTTTGAAGCACTAGAAGGTGTTTGTAATATAGTCCGACAGTCAGCTGGTAGATTTTTAAAACAATTATGTTTTTTTAATCCTTTTAATAAACCATTAACAGTGTTATGAGGTATATTATATTGCATTGCCCATGATGCCAAAACATTTTTAATAGAAAAATCAGAAGTATCATCAGAAGAAAGTAATGGAGTAATTGGTCTTGAAATTATGGAAGAACTTAAAGAAAGTGGTTGTTCTGGGTGAGTCACCACATTTGAATGATCATATGATAATGATGAAAATAAGACACTTGGTTCATCAATTTCATTGGCACTACTGCAAGGTGTATAACTTGTCCTAAATTGCTGTTGCATTTGATCTATAGTTCTAACTTCATTATTTATATTTATATTATGTCTAGAAGGTGTTGAATGAGAATACTCATTTTGAAGTACATTTATTTCTTGTCTAATTTTCCTTCTTTTCGTTCTCTTGCTTTCACTCATTTTTGTAGGCTATTTAGTTCTATATGGTTATTGAAATAAAATAAAATAAAATTAGGTATTTAATGGTATTCCTATTATTATAATATACTGCCTAGTACCTTTATGTCATAAACTACATAAGTAGGTATGAGAAACTTTCATATGTAACTAAATATATTTCATAAGTAAGAGCAAATTCAAGAATTTAATTAATTATAATATATTAAATAGGTAGGTATATGCATAAAATATAAAAAGCAAATATTATACTGAAATTGAAACTAATATAAACTATAATAACATTGTTCGGACTTCGTCAACATGTGTTCGCGTTGCCCAGTCCCACTGCCAGGTTGGTAACACTACCGAAGAGACGCTCCTCTTCACCCCAGTCGCCTATCGGCAGTTCGCAACGATGGTTTCGTTTTACGACGGTGCGTGTCTACGGGCCGGCTGTTTTTTTTGTTCTGTTTTTCGTTCGCAACAAAGACAACACCATTTTTGGTTGGTGTCTATTGCACCGTTTCGTGCATCGTTCAATTATGAGGAACAGCTTTTCTGTAGTCATCCGTCTCGTTGACGATTGACAGCACCAGCGTGGGTAACTGTTATTAGTTTTGTTCACCTCGTGTCCAGTTCGGACACAAACCTCGTGGTTCTCCAGCTCCAGCTCAGGCGGATCCAGTCTGCTCCAGTTTGCAGTTCAGCATTCCAGTTCCCCTTATTATATTTTGTATTGAGCAGCTGTCTCGCCCTCCCTTATTATTATTATTATTTGTTTTATATATATAATTTCTATATTTATTATTTTACCTGGTTAGTCTGAGACTGATCATCTCAGATAATTTATCTATTGTTCATTGTTATTCATTATAATATATGTTATTACATTTCATTGACATAATCCATATTGTATATATATATATATTTATATTAGATTTATTGTATCTGGTCCAGGGTGTGCTATTTCTAGGTGCTAACCGCGGAGTAAGGAGCCCCTAGCGCGAACAACCATATTATGTTATAATACAGTTATTTATTTATTCGTATGGCAATAATATAGTTAATATAGGTAATATTAATTATTATATAATATTATAATATAGGTAATATAGGTATTATTATTATTATATTGTTCAAATTATTATTACTTACGAGTTACGAACGGGAGTAAAGTTGTTGTGCACGTTATTCAACTATTTCAACGGTGAACGGTATTCAACGCCTCAACGGTTATAAAAAGACAAAACCACAAAACTGAAAACAAACGCTTAACGGCTAAACAGTATCGGTCCCGGCGACGCGCGACGGTGGCTTCGACATTGCCAGAAGATAAAATCGTCCATAGTGGAGGGGCTTCGGTACATAAACAAAACACTGCTGGCGTGCACTCCAGCAGGCGGGTAGGCAAACGCGTAGCGCGCCAAAGTTCAAAGTCGTACAGGATTTGGATGTACGGGATGTACCATTGATTTTAGAATATATTAGTATATTATTTAGTATATTCTAAAATTAATGATATTACTAATTATTTATTAATACGTCTGTGGCCATAATAGTATATTATTATAATATACAAACGTATAATTGTTACCGTATAATAATTATTATCCTAATCATAATGCATCACTAATTGTTAAAACTTTGTTTATTTAGTTGAAAATTATAAAATTCTTAATCCTTACCTTGTTTTGAGGCGAAACAGAGTTTTATCTGCGTTTTGTCATTTGCTAATATAATTCAAAATGTTTTATTTTCGAAGAATCACTCTCAAAATCTCAAATTGTAGAGTCAAATATTGAATAATAGGTAGATAATAATTATTATGAATGATGAAAGCACAAACACAAACATGATTATTATTTTATCATTATCACAAATAACGATAGTCAATACTGAATAAAATATAATACATAAATACATTTTGATAAACCATTTTCAAAAAATAAAATACAATAATAAACATATTAAATATATAATTTTTTTTAAAATCTGATCTACAGGACCGTACTATTCGCCATTTGTGGTAAACGTTTTTGGTCGTATGCCCTATCATTTTTAAAAGTGCTTTTAGTGTACCTACTTATTAGTATACTAAATTAAATTGCTCTATTGCCCTTCAAATCAGGCTCATAGTCTGAAGTGAATTTTTCATTCCCTCACTTAAAATTATACTATACTTAGGTATATAGTATAATATAGTAGTATATATATATTATTATATTAAATTATGTTATATTAGTATACTATACTTCGTTTGTTAACATAGGTTAGATAAGCGTTTCCCAAACCATGGGTCGCGACACAATATTAGGTCGCGGTTACGACTAGTGCAACGGTTATTTTAGCCGTAAATCAATACCTCTAATTTTTTTGTATTATTTTATAATTTATTTTATTTATTTAATATGTATTTAAAATACAGTATTGTATTTTATAAGAATTCAATGATAAAGTATATTATAATATAAATATTAGGTATTTATTTATGGGCTTATGGCATACTTTTATTTAGCAGAGGGTCGCGGACTCAAAATAGATTTATGGGTCGCCATTTCAAAAAGTTTGGGAAACACTGGGTTAAATGATGTTTTCCAGTTATATTACGAAGAAATGTTTTTAAGTGAAAATGAAGAGTTGTTATTAGACAAAAACTTGTTTAATAATGCGGAATCCCCCCTCACGTAATGACAGTTTAAAAATAATAATTAAAATAGCGCAATAAAATAGGCTTATATAAAAGCATAACGAAACTATTGTGTTGTTGTTACTCGTGTTCTATGAAATATATTATCGTATTATTTTTCTCGAATGACGGCCCAAAGCCGACCGAAAGCCGATACAAAAATTCCGATAACGTGTACAAAATACAAATCCATCAGTTATTTTTAGGTCGCATGCCAACATAATAATATCATTATTATATAGACGATTGATACATATAAATATGTATATATATATATATATATATATATATATATATATATATATATATGTATAATAATCATTGATTTTAAAATAATAATAATATATACAGTATATTATTTTTAAAATCAATAATCGTATAATATTAAAAATTCAATATTATTATATATTTTTAATTTAACATTATCTAAATGTTTTCAGAAATCTAATTAAAGATTAAAATTTAAAGAATATAAATGTAACCAATTGGAAACATACAGAAAACATTCTTAAAATAATATAATTTTACGTTGATAACTAAATGTTATTTTAATATTGTAGCATTGTTCAAAAAGTATCATTACAAAAAAATCAAAATCGTGATATTAAGAAAATGTTCAAAAAATTATATTTCTATTTTAAACTCTATAAAACATTATACGAACATGTAAAAGATAATATTTGAAATGTAATCTAGTTTTAATGTTATAGAAACATCAATATTATGAAATTGCTATCTGGGTGTATAACTTAAAAATTAAAATACAAAATATACATATTTTACGTTTTTTAATTAGCTGTATCTTTTTTACTAATTACTTTTTTATAAAACGGATATGACATTTTCTTGGAAATATTGTTCTCTATAAATTTTATCATAGGTATTTTAACTCTAAAACCACTTTTTAGTGCAGTTATGATAGTTTTGCGTGGACATGTTTTTACCGTTGAAAATAAGCGGTATAACGTCCTCTTAACCATTTATATTGCTGGTGCATCTTCTCGTATTAAAAAAAAAAATCATTAAAGTTATAAACAAATGTTTACAGTTTTATGTTGTATTAAAACTATATATATATATATATATACAAGATTATGCTTATATATGTTATATTTAAATATATGTACATATATTATGCTTTGCTTTTTTTTTTAATGTATTTTTTATCTAATAAATAAAGGAATATCTTATTATTTTACAAATTGTATGCAGTTTTGAATAAAATGGTAAAGCTAAGACGTATTTTGAACATTTATTAAAATTAGTTTTATAGTATAATATGTTATTATTTTTAATGAAATAATTTTTAGATTTATTTATCCATTTAATATTGCTAAGTTCGGGTGTTCTAATTGCAGTTATTATATCTTTTAAATAATTATCGTTAATTTGTTCTTGTTCAATGTTTATTGGTTGTATCAAGTTTATATTCAATGTTTTATATTCTTCATTTGTTGTATTATATGTGTTATCTGTCAATGGGTAACGTGATAAGTGATCTGCTGCTTTATTAAATATTCCCGCTTTATATATTATTTTATTATCATAACCCATTAATTTAGTTCGTAGCCTATTAACTACATTTGATTCTGTTTTTATTTTTAATAAACTAGTCAAATTTTTGTGATCTGTCCATACCTCTACGGATCTTCCGTGTAGATAATGACGAAAAATTGAGAAAGCGTAATCTATTGCTAATACCTCGAGTTCCATGGCTGAATAATTATTTTCTGAATTTGTTAATTTTTTGGATGCAAAGCTTACTGGATGTATTTCGTTTATATCGTTTACTTGTTGTAAAATAACACCTAACCCCTTTTTTGATCCATCGGTTATAACTATGGTTTTAAACTTCTAAGTTGTTTTATTGTATTTGGTGTTGGAAATTTTCTTATTGAGTTTAACCCTTCTTCTGTTGGTCTAATACCTTTAGAATCGATTATGTTGCCTAGAACTTTTAACTCCTGATACCCGAATTTACATTTAGAAGGCTTTAATTTTAAATTATACTCTTGGAATCCATTAAGGGTAAGCTCTAATGAAAGTAAATAGTCATCAAATGTTTTTCCGAAAGTTACACAATCGTCTAAATAACAAACATTATTTCGATAATTTAAGTCTGCCATAATTTTACATGCTGCAGCTTGATATAATGCTGGCGCACTATTCAATCCCATAGGAAGTCTAGAAAACTGATAATGTCCAGTTTGTGTTGAAAATGCTGTAAGTGGTCTAGAATTTTCAGCGAGATTAAGTTGGTAAAAAGCTGAGGAAACGTCTAAAACTGAATAAAACTTATTTCCTGCTAAAGTATCATAAATATTTTGAATAAGTGGCATTGGGGAATGTTTCTTTACAAAGAATAGCGTTTAATTTACGATAGTCTAAAACCACGCGATATTCCTCTGGTTTAGAACTTTTTTTATCTCCCTGAGGTAAATTTTTACCTACTAAAAATATTGGATTACTATAGGCACTTTTTGATTTTTCGATAATACCAGATTTTAATAATTCTTGAGTTTGTTTTTCAATTTCATTTCTTTCAAAGCGGCTTAGTTTAAAATTGGGTAAATTTATTATTGTATCATTTATTAATTTAAGTTCGATTGGTGGTTATCGAGCAAGACCTAAGTCGTATTTTGATTTGGGAAATACTAAGTTATATTTATGTAATGTGTTTTAATTTTCGTTTGTTGATCGTGGGATAATTTAGGATTTATATCATACTTTATTTTAAATGACGTGTCTGCCGACACTTGCTGTGACGAAGACTTTAGTGTCTCATCATGTTCTTTTAATGCTTTATTCTCGTGAGAAATTTTGCTAACAATTTTTTCTACGTTGTTAATTTTATTTTTTATTATGCCTAAAATGCTTGTATTTATATTTTTTGTGATTCTACTTGATGTAAAATCAGTATTTTTTATACGGTTTTTAATTATTTCTTTTCTTGTGTCTAGATTATCGTAGTTCGTAATTTTGACTATGTTTTGGATTTTAAAATGTTTGCCTATGCCATTTGAGTTATATTTTAGAGGTGTCCAATGACTCCGTGAGAATCGTGCGATTAAATATTCACGCTGTGGCTGTGAATACGCTATAATTGATGTATTGTTTACGTTGTCATTATTTGTCTCGAATAAAATAATTAAATTAAAGTTATAAAAATTTGCTACAGCAGCAAGGTCCTCTCCACACAGGTTGTGATGCTAAATGTGTACCTAATAATTTTTTAATGTCATCCAAATTTACTTTTATTTGCTTATCATTTATAAGTGCTACTAGTGTGTGTATACCACAATCCCCATCTGCTTGAACATTATTTAAAATGCTACTCTTTAATGCAATATTCTTAATTAATCGATTTTCATTTGAAATTTGTGTTTTATTTATCTTACAAATATGTGTCTGATTATTATGGTCTTTATGATTATTATAAAATTTAATTTTTATCACTTTGTCTTTATTATGTAACTTCAACAGAGATTTCTTAATATTTATAGTTGCCTCATACTGAGCTAAAAAGTCCATTCCAAGTAGACTGTCTACTTGTAGATTTTTTACAACTACAAATTGTATTAAGAATGGTTCATTGTTTAATAGTATCTGTAATTTTATTTTACCTACCAATTCTAACTCTGTCCCATTTGCTGTTGTAAGCATAACATTCTCGAATGGTTCAATTAATTGACCTTTTAGTATTGAATTCCTATTTATTATCGAAGTCGTTGCCCCAGAATCTACTATAAATTTTAATGGTTTTTTGTTAAATATACCTAATATTATTGGATTCGTATTAATTTTATCAGTGAGTTTTGGTTTAATATTATTAACTATACAACTAGTTATTTTATGATGTTTAGCATTTACAAAGTCTATGATATTATTATTAATTATTTGGTTAGGCGTGGATTGACTGTCACAGTTTGACCTAACCTTCAAACTTTGACTCATTAGTTTTTTTGGTTTTCTGGTGGTATATTTGGGTATGTTAACATAGGTGGTACTTGACCTGGAAATTGATTGTAATGATAAAAAGGCACTTCTTCGTACGACTGTGTTGTCGTATTGAATATCCAGTTTCCCGTATTATGCTGTGGGACTGTTGGGTATTGGACATAAGGTGGCTTATTATAGTAGTTATTAAAATTTTGTCTTGGCTGATAATTCTGATTACTTTGGTACCTGGGTCCAATATTATTATTATTATTATTATTATTATTATTTCTAAACGAAAGCGGACCATTGTTATTAGTATTCGGGTTGTAATAATTTTGATAATTATTATAATTAAACTTATTATTTCTTTTAAAATTATTATTATTATTATAATTATCGTAGTTATTATTTCTTATATTATTATACTTTTCATTATTTTTATAACTATTGGAAATATAATTTCGATTATTTCTATAATTATTATTTTTATTATCATTGTTATAATTATAAGATCTCTGTTTACGATTATTTATATCATATTTTGGTTTGAATTGTAAGTGATTAACTTGTGAATTATTTATGTTGGACTCGGGAGTAGAAGTTTGATTTATTGAAGAATCTGCAATTTGTTTAGTCAAAGCCTCGACTTTCAAAGTTAATGCCTCCATTTCCGGATTTGAAGAATTTTTAAAAATATTGCGTGCTTTTTCAGCTTTTCTTAAATTTAACTCTACTTTCTCCATAGAACTATTATCCTGCATGCAAATTATATTGAAATATTCGGGAGGTAAGTTACGCATTATTTTAGTAATTTTTGATTCTTCGGACATTTCAGGGTTAATTTCGTTAGTTATTCTATTAATATCGGAAAGAAATCGTTAACGGACTCGGTAAGTAATAGTTTTCTTTGAGAAAGCTGTGTCTTTAGCATATTTATACGTGCGATAGAATTAAATGCATTTTTAAATTCCTCTTGAATTTTTTCCCAACTAATATTAATGTTTCTTTTTTCGAGAGTTATATAAAAAGATTCCGCTGGGCCTTTTAAATAAAATGGGAACAATGAAATAACTTGTTCTTCTGTCCAATTACTAGCAATTCTAATCCTGTTAAATTTTGACAAAAAATTATTTACACATTCCCCGGTAGTACCGTGAAATGTATCAGGCACCAATTTTGGAAAATTCATAACTATTGGAGTAGTCATATCAATTATATTTTTCTTATGAAGCTCTTCGTCTGAGTTTAAATTATTATCGATTATTAATGGATTATTTGGGTGTAGATCTGAGTGTGATAAATCAATTTCATCTGAATCTGACTCAGAGTCGGAATAATTAGATGTTAATATTTCTAGTGGAGTTTGATTAAAGATTTCGCGTAATTTAGCTATTAGATCAATAAGTTTACTATTTATTGGTTGATCGTTATTTAAATAATTTAATATAGTTATTAAATTGTTTTTAGTACAGTATTTATATAAATATCCTTTACGGTCTTCTTTTAATAATTTAATTTTTTCTATTATTGACAGATTATTAAATTGCTCCGCAGTATACTGACGTTTACTTTGTGTTTGTACAATGACAAAATTTGGGTCCTCGTAGATTATTGAATTAAATTGATGTATTTTTACGTTTCTACAGAGACTAAATGCTGATAATTATTGTACGGTTGGATTGTTTTTAAAATTATTTATTATTTCCTCTTTAGTTAAATTATCAACCACTAAATCACGATTTAGGCCTAACCTATTCCAAGTGAGTTGATTTATTCGTATGGTTTGATTATTATTAGGTCGTTTTAAATAATAGTTATAAAGCGTCATAAATGTTTATTTATTTAACGAGTCACCGCGTTGACAATCACACGCAATCATATATTTCAGAGATTTTCAACTTTTAGGGGATCAGTTCCACTACATGGGAAAGAGTAAAAAATGTAACAGAATCGGCGCCTCCACCAAATGTAACGGAATTATTCGGTATTCGTTAGCGAATACGAATGTCCGCCGATAGAGTTATCTAGTGGAATCTTTACGATATAGCTGACTAGACTATCTCTGCACTAGATACTCTAAAGTTCCCTGATTAATATTTAAAGCCTTGTTGCGGGACTCCAAGGGCTCGTCAATCTCGTAAAATATATAATTACCATATGAGCAACACAATGATGTTTATTATCTTAAATATAAATATAGTAAATAAAATAAATACACCTGATTATTGGACCACAGCGTTGAACAATGATGGTCCGAATGACAGGCGGAGATGACACACACGACGTACTTAGTCTTGATAAGATTTTAAGTTACTCGCGTTAAGATGGTTATATGTCAACTGCAGTTATACGCATTAATATTTACCGTTGACGTCGTGAGCTGTCTCCCCTGTCGTACAATTATTTGAATTATATTTATGCCTATTTGGCTAAAAAACTGAGGAGTGTTAGGCTTGCATAATGTAGCCGTAACATATGAAAAATGTAAAATCTTATATACGTACTTCTATGGGTGACGAGCGACTCAGTGATCTCATGATAATAAATGTTGAAAAGGACGAGGCCAATAAAATAGATTTAAATAAAGCTGTGGATGATTTTGGGAAAATGAAGAATAGGAGATATCCACTTTTTTAATAACTTTTAGTACTTTTACTGTTATACCTATTTACTTAGTTAAAGTACATAATTAGTTTTTGTATTTCTTTTTATGTTATTGTTTAATACAAATATTATTAAATATATTTTTTTATTTATATGAAATTGGTTAAATATGTTTGAAAAAAAAGTATTAATGAGTATTTGAATATTAAAATGTGGGGATATGAGTGAGCGAAGCGATCGGAAATTTTTTTAAGTTCCGCTAAATAAACAGGATATATAAATGACCTAGTGGAGGGACCAATTGGCCTGATTTAAATGTTTGCATCCCTATTGAAAAGTTGAAATGACGTCCCTGCTTACGTTACATATATGGTTACGTATTAGAATAATATTATTATGTACTATCATCAATAGACCTTATACTTATGACCAGAGTTGGATGAATCAGTAAATCTAAATCCGTAGTATTACCCATAATTCAGTAATAATAAGTGGTAACACAAATTCATGAGTTGTAGTGAATCAGTGTGGTATCACTGAGTAATTGAGTTACTGAACTAAAGCAAACTGAGTTATCTCATTGAGTCATTGAGTCACCGAATCTTGAAACACTGAGTCAGCTCGTGCAGTTCACTTAAAAGAGTCAACTCTTTGAGTCAACTCATTCACGAACTACCCATCCTTAGTAAGAATACTAGTGTAGAAATGTCTAAAATACCTTATGTTATAACTTTCTAAGTCTTGTACAATATTTTATACGTTTGCTGTTTAATTTTTTATTGTTTTACTCTACATCTACTATGTTTCTACGATTTGGATTTAAAAGGTACGTTAAAGTTTATTTATATTTAACTCGTCAGTAAGAGTATCCCGACATATAATTGCCGGAAAAATAACATATTATTATAAATTTATAGAAAAAAGAACCGGATGGGCCTCACTCTGCTGTACAGTTGGGGGTGGAGTGCACCTCGTTTATAGGATAGGTCATTATTACAATGGATTTGTTAAATTTGAATGCAATGATAGATATCATTGTATACGAATAACGATTCTGAACGGAGTTAATATGTTTGCCTAGGATATAATACATTGTTATTTATAAATATTGTAAAAAGTATATTTTATTTTGAAACGATAAATATATTTTTCAAATAGTGGGTTAGCAGTTGTATACAGCGACATAGTTTGTCAGTCAAGAATATTATACATTACCTGTATTATATTTTACATGTAATTTTATGTCAATATTCGCTGTTCAAACGCTTATAAAAAAAACTGTGCCTATGGATTTAATTAATTTTTGAATAAATCGTTTGAAAATAAATCGCTATTTTATGCAATTTCGTAAATATTTAAATTTCAAACAGTCATAAAATTTTTTCCTCTGAGTCCGGTAGAAATTTTTTAAAGATTTTTGAAGAGTAGCTTATAGATAACCTAGTATTTTTGAATGACAATAAGAACTACTTCTGTGGAATCTTTTATTAAATTTTCAAGTATTTTGTACGAGCCAAATTTTTTTTATCACCGATTATAAAAAAAAAAAAATGTAAAAAATCGAATATTTTAAATGCCTATAAGTGGCTTAAAAATCAATATAATATTTTGAAAAAAAAAAATGACACAAAAGAAATGCTAATCTTAACAGCTGGTAAAAATTTCAAAAATCTGCGACTTATACTTTTTGAATTTTAACAAATATTTAAAATCGTTTGAGAATAAATCGCTATTTTATGCAATTTCGTAAATATTTAAATTTCAAACAGTCATAAATTTTTTTCCTCCGAGTCCGGTAGAAATTTTTTTAAAGATTTTTGAAGAGTATCTTATAGATAACCTAGTGTAAAAATTTTGAACCTGAAGTATGAACAGAAAAAATGTTATAAATTTTTATCTACCAAATAACTTGCAAATTATCGTGATTTTTACACATTTTATACAAATTTGAGCATTAAGGACTTATAAAAAAAATTTGAGTAAACCGATCACCGATATTTTTTAGTTACGATAAGTAACTTATTATAAACCTTGTATTACATTTTCAAGAGTTTTCGGTCTGCCAATTAAATTTTATAGATGTTTAAAAACAAAAATTTTAAAAAAATCGAAAATTTAAATTGTCTATAAATAAGTCAAAATATGTCAAAATACTTTGAAAACTTAACCATGTATAGAAAACGTCAATATAAAGATTTGGTGAAAATTTCAAGTTGTCGATTTTTGGTTTTTGAGTTAGAGCATTTTAAAAAAATGTAATTTGTAAAAACATGATTTTGCGTAAAATTTCCTGTTTTTTTCGTAATTTTTTTATCGTTTTTATCGATTTTTTTAAAAAGTATTGAAAATTTGGATTTTAAACTAGCCAAAGTACCATCTACATTCACTTTCCTTTCAGAAAAGTTACTGCTTAAGCAAATCGAAGCATTTTTACTGCCAAAAAAGGTGTCGTCAGACACAAAAATAAAAAAATAAACACACATCATTGTAAAACCAATAGATTCCATCACTCCATTCAGAATCTAAAAAAACACACATCATTGTAAAACCAATAGATTCCATCACTCCGTTCAGAATCTAAAATTAATTATATTAATATTTAATACTCCTAAATTAAAACAAAATATTATTAAATATATAAAATGATTAATTATAAATGTGTAGTACCAAGGAAAACAATCACTAATGGGTTTTATTAATTTGTTTTACCAAAAAAATATGCAATATATATATATAACAATTTTACTTACATAAAAGAAAAATAAATTTTTTAAAATACTGAAATATTTCACAATCTTATATTTCATGAAATTTTCAAACACTAACAATAAGTATGTCATTAATTTTAGACATTTTGATTTCAGTTTAATAATTTATACATAATATAAATTTTTTGTTAAAATGTATACCTAACCAAGGAACACTGGTATTTACTGGATAATACAAGACTTGTTGTACAATCAAGTATACATATAGTTATAAATCAAATTAAATATGCCATAATGAAATCAACTACCTATGACACACAATTCAGAAGATCCTGTATGTTAAAATTATATTCATACTGCTATATTTAATTACATTTGAAAATGGTAACTGTGAAAAATAAAAATAATATTTCACATAGTGGATTTGAATATTGCAACAGATTACAAAACAAATAAAATATGAATAAATATTTTTAATTGTAATATTATTTAATTATTATAATGAGAATTCTATTTTTTAGATATTCAAGACAATTGTGAATAAGTGGGAAAAATCTAGCTGGACTAAGTACATATTACCAATGATGTGTATTGAAACTAAAAATGCTTCTAATGTTTATGTTTTGTACTTTGTATGATATATAATGATGTATGATTTTATAATTAATTTAAATCAGGTGACAACATCAATCATTACAACTCAAAAGACAAAACAATATATGTTGTGATTAATACACACATTACAAGTATAATATGTTGATTGTGTAAATCAAATAAATAATTTAAGAAAAATAAAATATGTATGTGATTAATAATTATATTTCAATTATTACTTTAGCAGTAATATAAATGCTCAATGTAAAGTATTTAAAAAATATATATTATGATAAATACTAAATTACTTTTGTCAATGATTGGTCATTAAATAATAATTAGTACTAAATTCAAGTTAGAATATTATTAACACCATTTTTCAATTTTACTTTTTAAGTCTGGGGTGATTGAAAAGTTAGTTTTAATTTTTTTAATTCATGTTTTATCTTTACTCATATTTTGCATAACTGCAAAACGAACATTTTGATTAAACTGTATCATCATATTGAAATAGATTTTTTATAGCCCTGAGCTTATTAAAGTAAAATTGTTTAATGGTTCATAATAATATCAGTATGAAATGTAAGGAATTTGGTTGTGAACAGGGTTC
>JASXSY010000450.1:0-280667 GCA_034509805.1 Sipha maydis
TAAAAAAAAATCTAAAATCGTAAGTCACAATTTTTTTTTATAAGTGCTCAAAGTTCCAATTTATACGAAATATGTAAAAATCACGATAATTTGCAAGTTATTTTGTAGATAAAAATTCATAAAATTTTTTCTGTTCATACTTAAGGTTCAAAATTTTAACACGAGGTTATGTATAAGCTACTCTTCAAAAATCTTTAAAAAAATTTCTACCGGAATTAGAGGAAAAAATTTTATGACTGTTTGAAATTTAAATATTTACGAAATTGCATAAAATAGCGATTTATTCTCAAACGATTTTAAATATTTTTTATAATTCAAAAAGTATAAGTCGCAGATTTTTGAAATTTCTACCAGCTGTTAAGATTGGTATTTCCTTTATGTCATATTTTTTTCAAAATATTATATTGATTTTTAAGCCACTTATAGGCATTTAAAATATTCGATTTTTTTACATTTTTTTTTTATAATCGGTGATAAAAAAAATTTGGCTCGTACAAAATACTTGAAAATTTAATAGAATATTCCACAGAAGTAGTTCTTAAAGTCATTCAAAAATTATTAAAATCCATAGGCACAATTTTTTTTTATAAGCGTTTGAACAGCGAATATTGACAAAAAATTACATGTAAAATATAATATAATGTATAATATTCTAGACTGACAAAGATATTGGTTTTTTTTTAAAATGCTCTAACTCAAAAATGAAAAACCGCAACAACTTGAAATTTTCACCAAATCTTTATATTGACGTTCTCTATACATGGTTATGACTTCAAAGTATTTTGACATATTTTGACCTATTTATAGACAAATTAAATTTTCGATTTTTGTTAAATTTTTGTTTTTAAACATCTATAAAATTTAATTGGTTGAGCGAAAACTCTTGAAAATTTTATACTAGGTTTATAATAAGTTAATCTTATCGTAACTAAAAAATATCGGTGATCGGTTAACTCAATTTTTTTTTATAAGCCCTTAATGCTCAAATTTGTATAAAATGTGTAAAAATCACGATAATTTGCAAGTTATTTTGTAGATAAAAATTCATAAAATTTTTTTTGTTCATACTTAAGGTTCAAAATTTTAACACGAGGTTATCTATGAGCTACTCTTCAAAAATCTTTAAAAAATTTCTACCGGACTAAGAGGATTAAATTGTATGACTGTTTGAAATTTAAATATTTACGAATTTGCATAAAATAGCGATTTATTCTCAGACGATTTTAAATATTTGTTATAATTCAAAAAGTATAAGTCGCAGATTTTCGAAATTTCTACCAGCTATTAAGATTGGTATTTCCTTTATGTCATATTTTTTTCAAAATATTATATTGATTTTTAAGCCACTTATAGGCATTTAAAATATTCGATTTTTTTACATTTTTTTTTTATAATCGGTGATAAAAAAAATTTGGCTCGTACAAAATACTTGAAAATTTAATAGAAGATTCCACAGAAGTAGTTCTTAAAGTCATTCAAAAATTATTAAAATCCATAGGCACAATTTTTTTTTATAAGCGTTTGAACATCGAATATTGACATAAAATTACATGTAAAATATAATATAATGTAGAATGTTCTAGACTGACAAACTATATCGCTGTATGCAACTGCCAACCCATCTCATTGAAAAATATATTTATCGTTTCAAAATAAAATATACTTTTTACAATGTTTATAAATAACAATGTATTATATCCTAGACAAACATATGAACTCCGTTCAGAATCGTTATTCGTATACAATGATATCTATCATTGCATTCAAATTTAACAAATCCATTATAATAATGACCTATCCTATAAGCGAGGTGCACTCTACCCCTAACTGTACAGCAGAGCGAGGCCCATCCGGTTTTTTTTTGTTTTGTCTTTTTGTTTTAGTAGCCCACTCAAATCTTAGGGATAAATATTATCAGAAAGCTTTTCATTTCGATATATTTTTATCAAAGTTGTTTTGTAAACTTTGTAGTGTAACCACCATTAAGAGTTTGGAGTTATTATTCGAAAATTAAAGCGCACCGGCGCGTTATTTACTTTGCATATATATAATCCAATTTCGTTTAAATATTTTAAACGGTACCTACCTAGTAAATTAATTAATGAAAGGATTATCTCCGTCGTAAAAATTTACACCACGCTGGTACAATAGAAAGTTCGGAGAAATACTTGAAAATTAAAGTTTTCCTTATTTTTAATATTGTACATTATTTCGCTAAATGCAAGCGTAACGTGTAATCGTATACCAAGTTTTTAGAACCGCATACAAGCCCTGTAAAATAAATCACGAGATGGCTTAAATTACAACTTTGTTTTAACGTGTTTATACTGTGTTTTAAAGCACATTAAACCTATTAAAAGTTCCATTATCTTCAAACTTTACGTGTACCAGATAAATACATATATCCAAGGACCGCCATACATTATTATTTTCATAATGCGTCGTACAGATTGAAGTCGTATAATATAAGTTTTGATCGAATTGATTTTGTTAGAAAATATCATGTATATACGAACTCGTTACTAATTTACAGTGTTACTTGAACAAATCCATTGTATACATTATCGTATGAATAATATGCATTGCGTAGGTTCATAAACCGAACGTGTACTGACATATGACTCTGCCATAAAATAACAACATATCGTTATTTAGTGCAATGATCTGAATCGCAGAGAATAACATACCGAATAATAATAAATTAATACACAATAGTAGTAAAACACGGTCGACAATTGTTATAAATATCGACCCGCACGACCGTCCGGACGTGATTTATTGACATCTATGAATATGGTTAATCCGTAGCATATTACGTGTTGTATTTAAAGATTAATTTATTACATGGTATTATGGTAACATAGACGTTAGCTATCAAAGGCGACCACCGGCAAATTTCGATTCACTTTCGCTAGTTGAACCTTTCTTGTGCAACTAGAAACGGAGTTTTGGGTATTCTCTCTTTACAGTGTACAGAATTGCGATTTCTCATGTTTCATGTACGATTAAGGACAATACATATTAAAAATATGATAATAATTGATAAGCGTGAGAGAATATCAGCCATACTTAATGGTATATCTCGTTTAAGATGAACGGTATGAAAGAAAGATGATTAAATATTTAGTTATATATAGCCGGAATAAAGAAAAAAATTAGAATAATCAATTAGATGGGTATAAACGATAAAGTTCTAACATTACGATGAGATGCTTTGACTCTAAACGTTTGAATAATAATCCAACGTACAATTGCCCTTTACATAAAATATTATTTAAAATTTCGCATTCAATACAACACTCAGTTAAAATATTTTAAACAATAAATTATCGTTGGTAGATATTGTTTTTTTTTTTTTTATGCCTGTTTTTAATAGATGGAAATAGTCGTAAGGGCATATATTGTCTTTCGAGCACAATAAATGGATATATTATTGTTATATAAGTTATATGAATTATATCCACTTTTATTTATTTCTCTAGTTATTCTCACAGGGAATACGCATCTATCTATATATGATTCTCTGCATCACTTCACTGGTCTCGTGTTTTGGCGTGTCACATTGATGGAAGGACGGGCATCATTTAATCCGCACCACACGTAGTATATTTTTTCAAAAATTCTAAAATATGCCATCGCTACCACGATTAACATTGTCGTACTCGTTTCTACTGTACCTTTGAGTACAAATATTTGCATACGAAACATAACACTAATTGACGTTTCCGATATATTTTGCGCAATGTTTGTGAAAGGAAATTAATTAATTTCGATAAATGCAAGCAAATATTACAATAAGAACTTATTTAATCAAATTTTCACGCAAAATATAGACGAATTGTAATATTTCGAGTAATGTCGTGTCACCAAGTTAAAACTTGAACAGTTATACGTTCATAAAAATTACAAAAATCGTGTATGTGATAGTATAAACTTTTAAAATTAAATTTTCAGTAACCATTATTGCAATAATGTACATACCATAGTTTACGAAAAAACTTATCCAAAAAGCACTATTTAAATCGTTTTCAATGCGTGCGAATGTCACATATGTCACGATAGAGATGTTTTCTTTGACTGCCGGTGCGCAATACCACCTATACAACCACGTTTGCTATGAATAAAAAATAAAATAAACAAAAAATTGAAAAACGAGCGTTTTTGATCGATTTTAACCGACCCGATATAAGTACAAGGTAAGTATTGAACTAATCGTATTTAGCTAATAAATATATACGTTACTGTTCTTGGCGATATTTATTAATTTTATGATAGTCAATTTTTAAATAAGTCATTAAAATTCAAACCAATCACAGAACTTAAAATGGAACTATTTATAACGTATACTTTTGTATTAAATTGAAGATTATTGAAAATTATTACTATATTATTATTATTATTATAAAATTATTGATAATTATAATAATAATATAATATTGAACATTCATTTAGTTGTCGTGAGTACCACAAAATATGGATTAAGGCTGAGCGAGATTTTGAATGAAATGTATTACTCGTGCATTTATAATTAAAGAATAAACTGATCATATATGAGATGTAATAAGACGTAGTATGTAGTACGTTCTTAAGAAGCGCGGAACGCTATTATACTGTAAAATATAATATACCATAAGATCAAGATATATATGAGTATATATATTTATATATATATATAAAGAGAGAGAAAGAAAGAGAGAAAGTTTATAGCTGTGAAAGTTTTAAGATTAAACTATGATCTTATTTTTCATAAAAAATTATTCGCAAAACGAAATAAACCTTATTCGAATTTTATGTTTGGCTTTTGGGGAACTATTGATTTCACTGCAAAATTATTTTTATAATTATTTCTGAATTTCGTTACTTATACCATTATTTTAACTATTCCATCATGTAGTGTATGCATAACAAATTTAATAGCAGACATTTAAAATTTAAGTTTTTCAAAAATTTCACCAATATAATTTTAGGAAAAGTAGAAAAAATATTATAATTAACACATTATAATTAAAAAAAAAAAAAAATAGGTTAAAAGAAACGATGTAAAATCGAATTAATTCGTATATAGGTACAATGGAATAGTAAAAGCATAAAAAAAGGTAGTCGTTTTCAAACACTTCTGTGACACGGCACTGGGAAATGTTGTAAAAAGGAAAAAAAATCGGAAACTGACATTTTGGGATACCCATGTCATCAACCGACCATTACGACGAGTGACAGATATTATTGGAATATTTTGTACGGGTGGCCTGTCAAATCGTTTGCTGAATTCATATTTCGGTCACGGGAAAAATTTTTAATTTCGAAATTAGTACAGCGTGTAACTGCCAAGTCCAGCGATTTCAATTGGCATTCTTGTAAAACAACAAAACATAATTTCACACACCCGTGTGTCTGACGCTTGTCACCGTTTTGTCTGTACACGGATTTTCGATTGAAATAATCTAATGCACCTGTACCACCGTCGACGAGGTATTGGAATCTGTAGGATACTAATGGTTATCTGCAATTTGGCACCAGTTTTATATTATATTTATTATAAAGATAATAAAATAAATCAGTGCCAGATTTAGTCTAGGAAGGCCCAATTGCATTGCAATATTTTTTTTTTTTTTTTTTGAAGTCCAATTCATTTCAAATTTCCAAAAATGAAATATACCATTTATCCATAATTTAGTAAAATAATTATGTTATGCTCACGATGTTATATATATGGTGCAATACAGGACACGATATTGTTTAATATATGAGTATAAAATGACTAAAATAAAAATTCCTATAAAAAACTTAAAATATATCTTTTTACTATTTATAAAATTACAGTAATAAATAATTATTCTATTTAAGAAACGAAAACATTTAAGTGTGAGTATAAATATTACGCAAGTTCCTAATGTCCATGGGGAGGGGGGTGTAAGTAAAATTATTATACAGGTATATACGCTTATTAACATTTAAAATATCGTTGAAACGTTTATCTGTCACTTTACAATATTTAGCATAATTTCTAGTTTGGATGCATAAGTTCAAAATACTTATTGGATTTTTTTTTTTTGATTAATACATTTTCATAGTAGGGATGGAAAAAATGTGTCTACATTTTTTGTTAGATGTTTTCATCAAAACAGTTTTCACTTTTACAGTAAGTATAAATCCATTCTACGTTTTACCACAATATTTTGTTGTATCCATATTTATATCTTCAAACTGACCGGCAAAACAATGGCTGGTCTTCATCAAAAATGTGTTTTATGATCTAATACACGGTTCTGTGTAAAAAAAAAAAAACGTATTACGGAGCAGATTTTATAGTTTGGTATTTTTTTTGTGCATTATCTAGTTAATTTACTATTCACATAATCTTATCGATGCCAATAAGAAATAGTCATGCAACTTGCATAAAATTATGCGTACATAATGTTGTAATTAATGTCCATGGTTTCTGAGCAGATGGCCGAGAGCAGAATGGATGTACTTTGCTGGTGAGTTTTATACTTGATGAATATTCAATAACGCGACTGAGCAAAAACGTGGTTTTCGATTGCATAATTTTTTAAATTTTATTTTATTTTCTATTATGGTGCGCATAGCTTATTTTGTAAATTTATTTTGGCTGTTTTTAGGGGGTATTATCTGCGTTCACATTTCATAGATTTTTATGGGGTTTTAAGGTTCTGGTCACAACATTCGAAGACATTAAGACCCGTAAATTTCGATGATGGTTGACAGTAGTGGTAAGGGGATGCACGGACGTCCTTTGGCGATCGCCGCTGTGCACACCAGTATTACTATTAATGTTATACAAAAATCGTTGTAATAGCAAGTGATAAATTTCACGATTGCGCAGTTGATTATGTACGCGTACAGGAAATTTTGTTTCTGCGTTTCTTTCGTTTAATGATAGCGTGTACTGAAAATAATATTGTTGCAAGTATTCATTTTCAAAACAAGTTATTAACATTTATGCGGTCGGGTGAATGTTGTACAATACTATCCGTGCCGTACGAATTGCTGGATAATTTTTTTATTATCTCGTGATGATCTTCAGATATAGTTTTATGATTATTGTTATTATTAACGTTTTGGTTTTATGAAGTATTATACGTTTAAAGTAATATAAATGGAGTCTACTCGCGTAGGGTAAAATTACGAAAAACAATTGTTTATCGTTTACAAGTTTTGAGCATTTACTTGTGTGTCGAAATTATTGTCAACCACGTGTTTCAAAAAAAAAAAAAAAACACTCCGAACTTTAAGTTGCTAGAGGGCTAATTTTTAGAAAATTAAAATTTGACAGGGCTAGAACATAGAAAGGAAAAAAAAAGAAAAATCATTTAAATTTTAAATGACTTATTTTTAGGCTATATATATATATAAATAATAGAATATAGAGTTTTTGGAGAATTTGGAAATGTTGGACGGGTCGGATAAAAAAGCCTCGCAGTCCACCAGTTTCCCATCCCTAACTATATTAACTATAACCTACTATTTGGTATTTTAAAATTTCGCTTTAAATCGAGATTTATTGGGTCTAAAAATGTATGAAAGTTCCATATCTATTTTAAAAAGTTGAATTCGAGACAATATCGTCAATCGAAATAATTATAGGAGCTTGTCGAAGGGATATGCTCTTTGCGAAAATAGTTAATCGGTAAAATGAATAATAAAGATAACTGTGTAATAATTTTTTCGATACTCATTTTTATACAGTATTTCGTGGAGTACTTTTGATTTACGGTTACAGGACTATGATGAAAAATTTTCGGATTATCTTATTTTTACGATATTTTGTCAGAACATTTCATTTTCAAATATTTTAAATACTATATAATTCCCCTGTCATAAACGTATGTATTAATAAAAAAAAAAAATAATAAAATAAAGTATAATATTTGAATAATAATAGTGTTGTTCCATGTGTTGAAAATTAACATGTGAATAGTATAATAAATTGTATACTACGATAATGGCGTCATAGTCTCGAAGGTCCTGTAGTACAAAGGTATTTTATTCATAGGTACGTACTTTCCGTTTGAATGCTATTTTTCGAATAAATATGTTGAGAACAGTGTAATAATAATAATAATAATAATAATAATAATAATAATAATAATATATGGTTTAATTGTTTAAGAAGGTACCCTATCTTCTCTCTATTATTATGGAAACATCGGTTGGATCATTTTCCGAAGCATTATCTGATGTTAAAAATACGTACAGTGAAAATATCTTGTTCTATAATAGTATTATCTTTAAAAAATGATCTGTGGGTATTGTAATGTAAGGAAAGAAACGTAGGAATATGTACAATTTACATATTAAAATGGGGTTTTTACATTATATATAGCTTTTTGAAGTATTATTGTGCCCCATTAAACTGTGAAATAAAAATAAAATCTTGTATATTATTCAGGACTACGTACCTTTCCTAAATTTTTTTAGGAAATTTATAATCATATTTTTGTTGATCACGGTCTTACAAAATGTTAAATTATTAAATTTTATTTGATATTTTTGGTTACCCAGATCCTCGTATTACAATAACTCAGGTATAATGTGGAGTAACAAGTAAAAAAAAATATAATGTATTATATATAAGCCGTATTTTTCCGGTATAGTAAAATACACGTACGTTGCGCCAGCCCGGCCCATTTTGAAATATTGGAAAATTTTTGCACCAATATTTAGCATGTAATTAGCATGAATTTCCATGACTAAAATTATAATTTGCATGATATTGGTTTAACGCTTAAATCTAAAATTTGATGGGCCGGGCTGGCGCAACGTTGCGCTAGCCCGGCCCAATAGAAAAAAATATAGATATCGAATATATAGATATACCAATATTTAGCACGCCATTCGCATGAATTTGCATGACTATCACCGGAATACGCACGACATATTTTTACGTACATGTCCCCAACCCCACCCATTTTCATTTTTCAACTTTTTCCAACGCCAATATTTAGTGCTTAATTCCTGCCAATTCCTGCCACCATTTCCAGAATTCCTGCTCAACTCCCGCCCCCGCAAAAATCAAAAAACTATGGGTGGGGCTGGATACACGTGTCCCCAGCCCCACTCATGGTCAGAAATTTTTTCCAACCAAATGTATTACGAGATTCCCGACTTAACTCAAATACCCTTATAACTGTTTTTAAGTTCGGTGGTCATAATAAAATTTATAAAAAATTTCTATTAAATTAATTAGCCTTTTTTCTATTCGAATTAGATTTTATATTAATTTAAGATTTTTTTCAAATTAAATATTTATTTTATTTACATTTTTTAAACATGGCTTTTTATTTATAATAATTTTTTTATTGATATATCAGTTTTTATTCAGTATTTATATAAATAAAAAAAATATTTTATAAAAAAAGCGCAAACAAATATTTCAGATCTCGCCTTTGAGTACTCCGGATACCTATGGTATTAATACTCGCGCCTTACCACTCATGTACTACTAATGTACCTGTTAGTTCATCAGCATATATTATACTTCAAGCACCAACCTATGAATATAGTTGCCCTTACCCTCCATATAGACTACAGGGCAATGTAATACTTACTATAACTTTTATATAAAAAATTAACTCTGCGTTATGTGCATGATATTATCATACATACAATGCATTCAAACTAGGTTTGTGAATACATACGGTAAATTATTATACATACTATTACATAGGTATGACAAAAATATTGTATTAAATACAACCTTAATTTTACCATGTATTAAATTTTCAAGATTGTACGGTCAAAAAATTGAATCGTCATTTTTAAAAAAAATACTTAAAAAAATTGAAAATTCAACTGTCTATAAATAGCCAAAAAAAAAAATCAAAATACTTTGAAAATGTAACTGTGTATAGAGAATGCTAATCTAAACATTTGGTTAAAATTTCAAGTATTTACATTGATTCATTTTTGAGTTAAAGCAAAATAAAAAATCGATTTTGTCAAAAATTGGTTTTGCGTAAAAAATCCCGTTTTTCCGTTATTTTTTTAGGGGTTTTCCCGTCGCATTTGAAAAGTTCTGACTTCTGATACCCCAAAGTACCATCTGCATTCACTCTCCTTTCAGAAAAGTTGCAGTTTGAGAAAATCTAAGCAGTATTACTGCTCCAAATGTCGTACACAGACACAAAAATAAAAAATAAAATAACACATTGTAAAATCAATACATTCATCACTCCGTTTAGAATCTAAAAGCCTAATTAATTAAAAAAAAGTATTTTTTATAAATTTTATTATGACCACCGAACTTAAAACAGTTATAACAGTATTTGAGTTAAGTCGGGAGTCTCGAAATATATTTGGTTGGAAAAAATTTCTAACCATGGGTGGGGCTGGGGACACGTGTCTCCAGCCCCACCCATAGTTTTTTGATTTTTGCAGGGGCGGGAGTTGAGCAGGAATTCTGGAAATGGTGGCAGGAATTGGCAGGAATTAAGCACTAAATATTGGCGTTGGAAAAATTTGAAAAATGAAAATGGTTGAGGTTGGGGACACGTACGTCATATTTTTAACGCTAAAAAACAGTTCCCCTTACCTGCTGTCGCGCCACTTTATTTTCAAAGAAATACTTTCTTTTTGGTAGATCTTCATCAAAGTTGCTAGTATTATCTGAACTATCTAAATAAATATTTATATATAAATAGAAATTTTGATTTTATTAGTCAATATAGCTCGTATTAAATGATCTAGCTTTTTAACTTAGTGAAGAAGTTTTTATTGACAATAATTTACAAAAATATTTGCAAAATTCAAAATTTGTTTATGGTTTAGCTCAAAAAGAGACAAAATATTTTGAAAATCTTACCATGCATGAAAAAAAGCTAATTTTATTATTTGGTGAAAGTTTCAAATATTGCAATTAAAGCAACTCATGAGAAACTTTGCATTAATTTTTAAGATCCGTACCAATTCCTACAAACAACTAATCAAAAAATGTTTACACATTTTTATAATAAATGTTATTAACCACTTTCATTCGGTGAATCAATAATAACATTAGATGTTAATGTTTTTGAACAATTTGGAAATCTAAGTGGGGGTTTCCGTTTTCCGCCAAAATAACCCTCGCCAGTTATCACCATGTCCGTTTCAATGTGAATCACACTGTATATATATTCAATATTTATATTTTTTCTATTGGGCCGAGATAGCGCAACATTGCGCTAGCCCGGCCCATCAAATTTTGGATTTAACCGTTAAACCAATATCATGCAAATTATAATTTTAGTCATGAAAATTCATGCCAATTACATGCTAAATATTGGTGCAAAAATTTTCCAATATTTCAAAATGGGACGGGCTAAAATATTAAAGTTTAATTCTTGCTTATTCACTAGAAAATAGGTAATGTATTTGTATAATTTTCAATCGTTTGGCTATGCTTAATTTGTTTATTGATGAGTTATAAGGAGGTAGTTTCAGTATTTTACCATAATGTTTTATTTAAAAATAAATTATTTTAGTATAAATCAATGTACCAGTACCTACCGTTTTACACAGCTCAATGTCTTTTGAAATGCTAGTGTTATCGATGTTGTTTACCATTCGGTTGAGAACACTGCAGAGTAAATGTATAAGCAAACATTTAATTTAAGAAAAAACAATGGAGAGTTTCAATAATAAATTTAATAAATGAAATTAATTTCTTTCAATAACATAGAATACGAGTTCAGCCTAACAAATGTAAACATATGTTAATATACTTATAACATGTTGAGAAATATATATATATATATATATATATATATATATATATATATATATATATATATATATATATATATATATATATATATATTAAGGATAGTTTAATTTATAGTTTAAAAATATTACTAGCTTCTAGTAACCAATTCGTTTATTTATTTTTTTTATGTATAACATACATTTAAATTGGTTTTTTTTTATTAATAATTATATAACATTTCAACAAAATATGATAGTTTAACTTAATGTTATAATTATTTTGGTTGGTTAAAATCGTAATTTAAATATTAATAAATATAAGTACAACATCATCAATAATGAAAATAATAATAATAATAATAATAATAATAATAATAATAATAATAATAATAATAATAATAATAATAATAATACTAATAATAATAATAATAATAATAATAATAATAATAATAATAATAATAATAATAATAATAATAATAATAATAGTAATAATAATAATAACATGGTTTTATTTTATGTATGAACAATAAATAGAGCGTTTCCATATCTATATAGGTAATTACACTTGAGTATGAATGACGAATATATTATAACAATAACAATGATAATAACGCATTGTTTAAACGTAGAACACAGATGAAGTGATCCGAACAGAATTGAATATTTTGAAACGATAACTTTCGACTAGAAACCAACATGGTCGAAAGGAGTTCAACAAATGTAATACTATTACAATGGGTATAAACAACAAAATGTCAGGAAAACGTTTGATTATTACTATTAAATTATGTATCAAGCGTTTTTTAAAAATCAACTGCAGTCGGTGGTCAAAACGGTTTAAGTTGGAAATTTCGTTTAACAGCGTAATTGATTTTTTCATTTACACATCGGCAGAGAAATATAATCGTAATAATAATACAACTTTATTACAAATCGTCACGACCGGGAATAAGTCGTGAATAAAACTAATTTATACAGTGAATAAATAATTGTAAACAACATCCTGAGCAAATAACAACTTATACCTTACCGTTGAATTCTATTTTAATCCCACCCGTTTTGACTGGCAACGTTAGAAAATTATATTTTTAACATTATATTTCATTGTGTCATTTCATTTATATACAAAAAAAAAAAAATATTTATAAATGTTTATATATATATATATATGTGTATAAAGCTAGTAGCAACTTAAATTTATTTACAAATGCACATGCATAGGATTTTTTTTCCATTTTGCTCGAATATAATTTAACAGTGACACCCACAAATAGAGTGTTTCAAGCTATATTATACAAATATATATATATTATATTTAAACAATTTAATAACGAAATATAGCAACTGAACCGCTGGGCCAACTTGACTTTTCAGTAACAGTAGCAGCAGGAGCAGCAACAGGACAAGCTCTGTACATATATATTATATTACATTATATGAAAACAAATACGCTAAAAAAAAAATGAAAAAACCACGATAGAAAATTGGCATTTCTTATTTTATTATCTGCGATGTTATAATTATTGTGAAAGTTTATAAAATATAATAAATGTGATTAAAAACGTTACACATCACGAAATCTTTTTAAAGAATGTGATAAGATTAAAATTTAATAATATGTATAATATACATAAAAAACTGTACATGTATACATAATATATACATTGTATAAATAATGTATACATATACAATTTTTTTTTACAGATTTTATGCGAATACAAAATGTATACATTATGATTTTTCTTTTTTTTAAACTTTATATAATCGCGACATAGTTTCATGTCGGTAGGAAGACGTTTTCGACCAAGTTCATAGAACGTTTGTGTAAGCCAAGACGTTGGGTATGTATAGTCGGTATATGCTGTGTAGGTATATTTATTACGTTTATTCGAATCGACCGTTAAGCAACGTTGCCCACGAACAACGGTGGTGTAGATGATAATAACAATAATAATAATTATAATAATAATATTAATAATAATTATTATAATAATAATAATAATAATAATAACAATAATAATATGACAGCAACATAATAACAATATCTCATCGTTTAAACTCCCTTGTAATAACAATAACAATAATAATGTAACGGGTCGAAAAGGATTAAAACAAGGATCTAACGCGATCACGTCCGACTGTTATCGACTACAACGTAATATATCGGTCTCGCGAAACGCGACAGCCTTTTGCCGACTTCGCGACCACATCACGTGCTCTGGCCTGGTCACGGCGACGCGCGTTTCGGTGGATCCCGAAAGCTGTCCTCCAACCGCTCGTCGCGATTCTACGCGCTCTTCCGTTCTCGTTCTTGTGCCCGCGGAAGACGTTGGTCTGGTCTTCGCGCGCCCAGACGAGTCACGCCATCCGAACGCCCGCCGTCGGTGGTCTCTGTTTTTCCTCTTTTTCGTCACTCGCAACGGCCTGACCGTAAGCGCAGGATTTTTTCGAGTAGCGCGCGCGCACGTTCAATCCGTATGGCCGAGACGGGTTGCGTTGAATGTTTCCAGTACGAAACGGTTTAGCCGTCGTTTAAGCTTGTACGAATAAGTCGGACGGACACGCGAATCGCGAGATAGTGTAAACGGTCGCGCGAATACGTCGCACGGCACTTGTGATTTTTCGGTAAAAATCGCTGCCGCGTGACATACGCGTCGAAAATATAATATACGGCGGTCCTGGGGAGCAAGGAAGGAATGACGGGTGGGCTGCCCGGAACAGTTAACCGGACGGATCGGCCGCGAGACGACGCGTAAAAGTGCGATCTCCGTAACAGTTCGCCCGGAGCGAACGACTGCAGAGGGTGTGTCGTCGGGTACAGTACTGTTGTTGTTGTTGTTGTTGTTATTACCGTAATCGTTATTGCTATTGTTACCACGTCGAGACCATGGTTCCTACCGTGCAGCGGTAAGGTATGCGCTCACCGTGTACGTGAGCCATTCAAAAGTTCTCCGCTACCGCACAAGCGCGCGCGTTGATCCAACGCTCAGTTCGTCGGATTCGGTTGTGATAACTGGACGGGTCACTCGTGGTTTTCGAACCGCGCATGTGCCGTAGCGCGGAACGTTCGCCCCGTTCACAGGCAATATAGATAACAGATAATGAACCGGATTGGCAAGTTGTGATGAAACGTGAAATCACTATCCGCCATTTTTGTGGATGTCGTGTGTTCTAACGGTCAGATAGTATGATCTGACAATGACCCATAGGTGTACTATTATTTACACAAGGCTTGTATGAAAATTACTATTATTCGATTAGATTTATACGACGATTGAACACTTCTACAGATATAACGTTCTTATCATCTTAAAGACGACGAAAAATGTCGAATCGATTCGTTTGAATAGTTAGTAATCCAGTTAACTGTCTACATCTGCGCGCCTCGATCGGGTAAAATCGTAAGGCGATGGCGTTCCTAGTGTTATAAGATCTATCGATAAAACGTGATATCACTATTGTTGTTGTTTTTAATTTTAATTACGTATACGTGACAGTAACGGTCATGAATACGGAGCGCCCGCTTTCGAAACGGTACCGATCATGGTGACGCACACTATCTCCGGTACGTGGTGCCGCAAATCATCTTGGTGAAGGCCAACCGGAACTCGGGACTGAAAACGGTGTAGATGATCGGGTTGAGGGTGGAGTTGAAGTAGCCCAGCCAAAGGAAGAAGCTGGACACGTACTCGTTGATGACGCAGCCCTGGCACAGGGGCATGACCAGGGCCATGATGAAGAACGGTAGCCAACATACGACGAATGCGCCGGTGATGATGGCCAGCGTCTTGGCCGCCTTTCGTTCGCGCTTCGCCTCCAGCGACTCCTTCTTCTCGCGCTTCGGCTTGACCCGGGCCGGTGCGGCTACGCTCATCCGGTTCATGTTCATCTCGATCACCGTGTGCCGGCCACCGCTGCCGCCGCTACCGCTACCGCCGCCGCCCACCGACGGATCCGTCACGGTAGGCCCGTCGTCCTCGATCACCGGTGGCTGCAGCTGGTTGTGGTGCTGGTGCTGGTGGTGCTGGTGCTGATGTTGAGCGGAGGCCGTGGTGGCGCCGTGGTCGTGGTTCGAGGTGATCGTGAACGCGGTGGTCTTGTTTTCCTCGCCGCCGCTCCCGCCGCTCCCACCGCCACCGCTTCCGCTCCCGTTGCCCGCTTTCGACTGTCCACCTCCGCCGCCGCCACCGCCGTCCTGCGACGACTCCGGCATGGAACAGCTGGAATGGCCGTCGATCAGCCCGATGCTCGAGCACACGGCCGCCTCTTCTACTTGTTTTTTCTTCTTGATGCGCAGGAACACGGCCTTCCGGAAGAATCCGCATTTCTTGGGCTCAGCGGCCGCGTCGTCCGCCGGCGGCTTTTTCAACCTGAAACACGTACAAACGAACTGCATGGAATCGGCCGTTCGTACCGCTCGCACGCACCACACCCGTGGGCGGGACCTTACACGGTATAGCCGATAAACTCGTACTAATCAGGGATAAGTAATTTCTACTGGAGTCCGGAAAATTTAAATGTAATAATAATTAAACGAAATCGTTGATGAAAAATATTGTATTTTTTTCTATCTGTAAGTCGTGACTGATATGATGACTGATACGGTTTGAAAATACTTAAACATTAATACGATAGGTGAGGTCGAATATATTAATATTTTTTTTTTTTTTTTTTTTTTTTATTCATTTTGAATATTGTTTAAAAATTAAGTGCACTATACAGTTGTTTGCGTTTCGTCAGTTTCCGACGCTCGATGTAGTTCAACGCTGACTCTTGTTTTCTGAACACTTATTTATGGTAACCAGTAATAATGGTCACGGTATGCAAAGTAAAATAGGTAGCGAAAAATCAGTCTGGATGATACGGAACTAGTATTTTTATACTTAGCCATTTTTAACGAGGAAAATTTTAGCCAGGGCTCGTCTGGGATAGTGTTGGTAGGTGGTTTTTTTTCTATGGGCAGTGTATATATATATACTAATTAAATCTGAAAAAAATTGTCTTCAAAAACACATAAATACACGTTTCATATTATCTCAAGAGGCTAGTCCTGCAATATAAACTACAGACTGTACACACAAGTACCAGAATTTGATTATGAATCAGTCGTGCTTACTATTCTGAATAACAAGAAATGGAAGATAAAATATGCTCAAAGGCATATAAATCATTAAATTATATTTTATTTTATATTAATTTTATAAAAATGGAAATAAAAATATTCAAGGAATGAGAATATGAATTTGGCTGTATGTAATTGAACAACAACGAAAAAAGAAATTAAGAAGAACACAGAACTAAGACATACAAATAGAGTTCATCCAAATTGGGTTTTGTGGAGTATATTTTTAAAGTAGATTTGTATTTTTATTAGTTAAAGGAAAGATATTAACTATATAATATTATTAATAGTAATTTATAAATAAGTACAAATTAATTAATAAAATTTAAATTAAAAATGATTAAATGGTTCATTCTCGTAAATTAATATATAAATAAATAAACAAATAGTGTACACAAATAAATAAATTTGGCTAAACGTTTAGCCTAGAATATTATTATATTTATAAAGTACGACCTGTTTCGAATTAAAAAAATCATCATCAGATAATATATATATATATATATATATGTTATATACAGAGATACAATTTTATTAAATATACCAGTATAATTCATTTGTTTATTTATTTATAAAAAAACTAATTATTTTTTTAGCAGCCTGAAGGTATAATATAATATTCATAAGTAATATTGTTAAATATTATATTTCATAAACATTTTATAAGATAAATAAATAACAATTGCAAAGTAAGTTTAAGACAAGAAGTTCGATGGAATGTTTAATAAAAAAAGTTTGTAAAATCGTTACAAAGAGTATTAAATAACAATTTGAACAAAATTTTAATTATATAAAATAGCATTTTTTATGTGTAAAAAATTACTGGAAACAGATTTTTGTTTATAAAAACAAAGACTCTTTTGTCATTAGAAATGTGAAACCCATATTCTATTTATAGCGAGAGAATTATAATTATAAGAAGTAAGATAATTGTACAGGTACTAAATTTCTGCGAAGAACTAATAAATTCCAGTGAAAATTCTGCTGCAGCCCCGGAGCTCTATTCTTGTACGTGGTCCACACATTTATTAAGGTGCTAAAGAGGGTTAATTTATTAACAATAACCATTCAGGTACACTGAAGTATGCGTTTTGATGTACATACAATCGCTTGCTACAACACTTTTAAACAAAAGTACAGAAGCAATCAGTACGGCCTACAAGAAGTGGTTCTAGTAATAAGTTGCGTTGGTGGGCTTTGCAATGACGAAACATGTCAAACGCGTATTTATTGTTGATTGATTACAATTTTAATTTCATAAATCATTAAGAAACGAGGAAAGTGCACTTATGATATACTATTTCAGGAAGGCCATTCTAATCCATGGGGACAAAAAGGATCAAACGTAGTGTCTTATTTTAGTAGAGTATTATGGTATTAGTACTAGTAGAATCATATTGGTAAAAATTAAATCTCCCTTGCGAATTCACATGAATTTCCCGGAAAATTCCGAGACTTATGGTCTGGCATAAGAGTGTTTTTCGAAAAATGACGATGTACTACGTTACGCACAAGCAGAATGAGCTCATGAATTTATTTGGCACAGAAAGACGATGAGGTGGAAGGGGGTAGCAGAATTTGTATTGTTTAAGAGTTAGAAGAAAAGCTGGATAAGGATCCGAAGCAAAACGTAAAATATTATGTGTAATTTTCACAAGCTCATGGGAACCCGGCTCGAACCTTTGTCCTCTTGAGAACATTTTCGGTTTCATCCGAAGGCCAGAAACCCAACTGCAGGAATGCATTAGATCATATAGAGTAGGGGTCAAGTGCTTGAAAGGCAATCGACCGAAATTATTTAATGCTAGGTTAGTCCGTGTTTTATATACTGTAGAATAATGTGCAAAAAATAATCTCTCAACATTTCATGACGATCTCGTTCTTTGTTGCTCCTACTTCAACTGGCCATGTATACATACGTCGTAATCCTTGTGTTTGTTTGAATGCTTATTTATAATCACTGCACCGCCACTCAAGTATCATACGCGAAAAGCTCGATTACTAATTTATAGCGAAAATCTACTTAATTCATTAATCCTGTCGGCTAAATAATATTAAGGCGATCGGAAACCAACTGCACGCACTCGTTGCTGTGTAAAAATCGACTGCGAAATGCACGTGATTTATCACGGCTATAGTACAACCTGACCCTTCATGGGTATTGTTTTACAGATTTAACCCCACAAAAATGGCATAATATATTGTTCCCCACGCATTATCTCGGGTTTTTCAACGCTATCCGGTCGAATAATATCATAGAAAATCATAATAATAGTTTTTGCTACGGCGGAAACAATATATTATCTTATAATTCATTAAACCCCCTTGCCATGTTTAAAAATATGTTTATCGATTTCTTTTATGGTTTTTGGGTGGTACGACAGGTATTATAATTATTTATTTGTTTATATTTTCGCTAATTGTTAAAGTGACTTTAATCATAAATAAACCACATAAAAACATTAGGTCTAACCTCGAGTGTTCGAGCATTGCGTTTCTCTGAGCTCTTCGTCTGCGAATCCTTCTCCTGGCTATTTTGAATATTTTCCAATAGAGGAAGAGAATGACCAGAAGAGGCACGTAAAACGTAGAGCATGTGGCAAATATCTGATAGCCAATGTCTTGGCTAACCATGCACCGCTGTTGGATATTGATGCGATCCAAATAGTCGGGGTCCTTCCAGCCAAACTGCGGAGCCAACGACACCACCAGCGCTACGCACCACACCACAACAATCATGCCTACTATCCGTCGGCCGTTCCTCGTGTGAATATAATCGACGTTAGTGACGGCCCAATACCTGCGAAACAATAATTACCATTTAAGTTTGTGCGAAGTCCACCATTAATAGTATGTTTAAAGTTAAGTGTCCTGCAACTTTTTAATAATATTCTATAGTGGTTGAAAATCTATAGTCCTGTACATATATTATGGGCATGCAGAATTCTTTCGACACGATAATAGTAATGCAGAAAATAATGTGACTACTGAAAATACGATTATAAGTAGATCAAAAAATGTTCAGGTTTAAATTCGATCACAACAATCAAACAAGTTTCGTATCTAGTAACATATATTGTGTTAATTATAGGTTTCTGTTAAAATCTTAAATTTTTAGATATTGAGTAAACGAGAATTATACATAGTGTGATATAACATAATTAATAATAAAAAAAAATATATAATTATAATAAGAATAATAATAATATAATTATACCAAGAATATTATTGAATTATAATAATAATTACAGTGTAATTATTACATTAAGACAAAAAATATTTTTAAAAATAATTATAAATCTCAAAGAAAAATTGATATTTATTAATTATATATTCAAACAATATAATAGTATATTTATTCCTTATAAATATCTTATAATAATTCGTATAAGTAACTTAAGCGATATGATTATACTCGCCTGTATATTGAGTGCACTGTATATGGTTATGATTCATGATTCATGTATTTTTAAAACAAAAAATATGCCTTAGTATGTCTTTTATAAATAATTTTTATTTAAGCAATTTTAAAAATTGGAAATAAGAATATATTTTTATAATTTATTTTTATAAATCAAATTTCTCATACATTGACTAAAAAAATAAATCTAAAATAAATTTATACTAACTTTTAAGTTGAACTACTAGTACAAAAACTAATGAATATTTGGAAAAATACACACAAGTATAACTTCTAAGTCTTATATTAGAACTAATTTAGTTTTTCCATACTGCTGTTGAACTAATATATTATATTAATAATATAATATTTATATTATATTTACCTATTTTACCTATTTTACCTAAAATAGGTAAATTCACTGTGAAGGTATAATAACTTCACTCAACCGATAGTTTTTTTTTTTTTTTTTTATACGAGTCAAATATAATTGAATGCCTCTTACAAAAAATTCAAAGGAATTTTGATTAGTATTCTTACAAAAATATGGCAATAAAAAAAATGTTACCATGGTTCTTACTAAAAAATAAATGGAAATAAAACTAAAAGGCATTTAAGAAATTCATCAAATTCAATGAAAAATGCCTTCAAGCTAAATTTGAATTGCCTTAATTGATTTTGAAAAGCTATCTTCTGTAGTTCGTGGTAGGTCTAAATTGTTTTTCAGAATATTCCAATAGATCGGAATTGCGAAAAACTAAAATTCGAAGATCTATATACTTTAGTATAGTATACTAGAAATTGATTACGCCACCCAAAGCAACTTTTTTAAGTTAGGGCAAAGAAGTACAAGAAAACTTTTACAAACGATAGCCTTAACATTAACAAGCAATAAAAGTATAAGAAAAGCTTATACAGATGTTAGAATATTAAAGCTATTGTAAACTTCGCCATAGACGCACCACAATTAATTGTCTTATTTTATCTCTGATTATTATATGGCTAAACGAGTTTTTACAATTTTTTTAATTTATGAATTTGATATCATACGATATCAAATGCTATTTTGCCAATAGGCTTATATTATTTTATAAATTATCTAAAAAGTTTTTTTTAGTTAATAAATTTAAATTATTGGTGATTAATTTCTAAAAAAGACATATAGCTAAGTTGAAGATTATAGAAAATGTAGAAAACATCATACACACGATTCAATAATAAACATATAGGAAAATATTGTTTATATTTTGCTCGTGATTTGTGATCCTTATTTATCATTAGTATGAAATTTTGGAAAAAATAACCATTATTTTATTATCAAGTTAAATCTTTACTCATTATAATAGAAAATAGAAGTGATAATGCGAAATGAATGATGATGCGAATAGTTATTGAATCGAATCGGAGAGTGTATCGAATAGCGATTTTACTGTGGTTAATGCCGTACGCAGTTTGACACTTAAAGCTTATTATATATATAATCAAAAAAATAATAATTGTGACGATAATTATAATAATAATTCATATCATAAAAACAAAGTACAAACCGAACGTGTTCCGAACACGATAAGATTATTTTTTCATTATACTGCTTAGTTTTTTTTTTTTTTTTTAAATCACTATGGGAATGTAACTCCAGCATGTTAAATTAATTATAATGTACTTCGTATAATGTTCAACTGAACCATTTATTGTACGACGCATCGCTTAATAAATGATTAAAACTTTACCTGTAATGGTGGGTAGTATAATTTAGTGTGAAAAACATGACCCACCCCGTTATATTTATAGTTATTTTCTCATTCGGGCGGTGTTAGCTAATTTGGAAATAACTGTAAACGGCTTAAATAACCATCGGCTAAATCTTTTCGAATTTCCGTGTATTTCGATTAAAATCTTGGGAATCATGTTGTGCAGATATTTTCAAGCTTATCTGCGGTCACGTATTGTGACTGTTAATTTTTAATCGGTGATGATTAATTATTACAACGCCCGTTGTAATATTAATAAAGATATTGATTAATTGTACTGATTGCAATGCATCAATGTGGAACCATTTTCACGGAGTATATATACAAGTTAAGTGTCATGCGATTAAATTTTTAGATTTGATGTTTTCCGTTAAGTATTGAAAAAGAGGGTTAAAACAATGAATATGTTGACACAAACGAGAACGCTCCATTTAAAACATACCGATTCACAAATAATGTTTTGTTTGTTCATGAATTTCAACGAAACAAATACTGCGTGGAAGCAGAGTTTTAAGTGAGATTACGTGAGTGATAATAGTGAACGTGAATTATTGGTCTAGTAATACGCGATCGATCAAAATATGATCCTTTAAATTGTCAATGAGAATATCATGTCATTAGTAAAAATGAAGGGTATACAAATGTTTTCGGAGTTGCTTAAGCGTTTGTGTATTTTTTTTTTTTTTTAATTCAGAAATTTCCCTATATGTCTATGTGATTTACGCCTATTTTTTAATGACATACAATAATTACTAGTGCATCTGAAACTGTTCAAGAGAGAAAATATATTTTGCAAACAACGAAAATCCTAAATACATATATATTCTTCGGCACCGTATTCCTTTCTGACAACCATCTCGCTACTTAAGCTACCTTTCTAATCGCCTTTGTAATCAACATGGACTCTACCTTTGTATTTTTTTTTTCAATTTTCAGTCGACCTAAATCATTTCGACAAGGTTTTTCCCCATACAATTTTATCAACATATGTCATTCACGTTCTACGTTATTTTATTTTGAAGTTCTAACCTATGCCAATCGAATAATCGGATTGAATTGTTCTTATTTGAAAAATATATTTGTAGCGGAAAATATATTCGAAAGATTTCATCGATCTCTATTAAAAGTTGAAAATTCAATAAAAATTAATATTCTGGTAACTTTGATGTATTATTTAAAAAGTATTTTATGAAATAACGGTGTAATGAACAGTGGCTTTGTAGAAAAATTATCAATAATTGCTCTGCCACGCCCACCCCCATTCGTTTATTTATTATTTGTGTATCTTATAATAAGTATTGTCTTGCCTACGAAATTTTTAGTTCCATGGTCCATAAGAAAACCAAAACAAACTTTTAATTAGTTGTTATTGAATCCGACTTCGCTGAAATGAGTTATCAGTAGTATCACCAAATACTTTCGGGAAAAATAACCATGCGTACACATACGACGTTTGGTCTCTATTTCATCTCCAAAGTTATAAACACGTAATACACTAAGTAATACGTACCCAAGCTGACTTGATCGGCTAACTGTTACGTTTAGACTTCAATATCTACTTGAACTCAGCAATTTGAACTTTATCTTTGGCCACGGCAATAGTCAACAATATTATTATTGCTATTAATGAACATGGTTTCGTCACATATTTTTAAAATAAATACATATAAATAAAAATTATAACGATGTAAAATTTAATTCGCATTTTTTTAAGATGATAGCGGAGTATTAAAATTTGTTTATTTTGTGTTTGGTAAAAAAGTCTAAATCAATTTTTATTTGAATCTTCCACATATATAATAATATATAATCATCCAAATATCGTACGTATTTAATATAATGCTAATGTATGTAATTATAATGACAATAATGATAATTAAATTTTAAGTGGCTTATTACGAAAGCTCAAACTTTTAACATAATCACACTGTGTTATTTATTTAAACTTAAATTCTAATATTTTATTGTTTATATAATTTTGTTTACTTTTAGAGGTCTATTGGAAATTTTAATTTAGAATATGATGTTTTTATTAAAATATATGTAATTGTCTTGTTACATTATTAAGATTTCTATTATTTCAAATATTTTAGAACAGTGGCTCTCAATCTTTTTAGGACCACGACCCAAATTTTTTTCCAAAAATCCATCGAGACCCATACATTTTTACATTTACTGAAAAAAAAAAATAGTTTCTAAAAGCAAATTTAATTTAATTTGTATTACTTATCTCAGATGTTCCTAACCTTTTTTGACTCATTGCACTCTTAGATATTTTATAAAAACCCGGGGGGCATCCTATATCTATATTCTATTGTATAGATTATAGACATAGAGTGCCTATCGTAATAATATTTAATACCAGACTGAGTGCTGGAATGTTTTTAAATGATTATTTATTATTTTGTGAGTAAATGTTTTATATAATTAAGTATAAGATAAAGTCATAAGATGTTCACTATGAATAATTTTATTAAATAATCATAAAACAGTCCACAGCAAAGCGATAGCAATCAAACTGGTACGAAATTTAAATATATTGATCGCAGTAGTACTACAAATTATATGGAATACAATAGGTATTATATTAAAGACTGTGTTATTGTTCAAAGCGTTTTATTTTTCATAAATGCGTTTTTTCTTAAAGAAACTTAAAAAATTTCAAATAGTTTTAGAGCATCCATCAATTTAAGTTCGCGGCACTCCGGTTGGGAACAACTAATTTACATGCTACTTTATAATAATAATAATAATAATAATTATAATTATTTTTATAATAATTATATAATATTTGATAAATGAAATTGAATCGTCAAATTAAAGAAACTGCTCGAGACCCCTCAAAAATTCACTGGCAACCCCCCAGCGGGTCGTGACCCATAGCTTGAAAAACACTCTATTTGGATGATGATGTTAAATATTTGAGTTGAATTCGGATTGAAAACTTTCACAAGCTTTTGTAGGAAGACTTGTACAAGAACTAGCACTAGCCCAAATAATAGGGAGGAAATATTATTTTCCTCTGAGTAATTTGTCGCTAAATAATCACAAAGTTCGTTTATTTTATTATTATTTGGGTTTTCAGTCATGAAATATGTACTTTTATTCGTGTAGAAACTTATGTTCCAGCATATTTGTTTTCGTGTAGAAACTTACATATTTAAACGTTCACTTGCTATGCTTCGCTTGGAAACATACCATCTCCCACTATTTCGTCTATGATTATTAAATGTGGGTATGCATGTATCTGAACATTTTAATTGGTTTTTACACCAATATTAAAAATATCATATATAGTATTATAAGGTACGGTGGGAGAATAGTGGACGTTTATTGAAAATGACACTAGTATACTAAAACGAAATCGATCAACCATTAATTTATCATACGGAAAAAATAATAATACTATTTGATAGTACTGCATAAATGAATCAAGAAGAGTAATTGTAAAACCACTTAATTTTTCAATATCAATGAAAACCTTAGTAAGTAAATTACCAGCGATTAAGTATTTGTAAGATTTTGTTGCCAATTCCAAGTCTGCATAAAAATGTAAGGCAATTATTTTAGAACTTAATAAAAATTAACATAAAATCAATAATCTGAAATTATATTACTTATAGGTCTGTGTGGAATAATTTCTTGATTTTTTTGTATTTTCCATCCGAATTTTAAAACTCGATAAATGCTTTCTATAGTCCTTATATACAGTTCTTCGTTGCGCTAATAAAATAATTACACTAAAGATGATGAGCGTCTAATATTTTATATTTTAGGAATTACTGTTCTTATATTATTTTTTTACCATATGCTATTATTCAAATAATTTTATTCCCAGGGATTTCAGAATATATTTGAAAAAAAAAATGTATAAAATATACACGTATAAAATATAACGTAATATTTTCGATCTTTTTTTTTTTTTTTTTTTTTTTTTTTGATTAATATTAATTTACTAGTATAAAATACATTCAGTTTAATTTCAACGAAAGTTATTGTGTTTCCAGTACGTTCAATAATTGTATAACAAAGATATAAATTTAAAAAATCCATTTTGTATACAAACGTCTACGATTATTTAACACATATACCTATATAACCTACCTTATTTATAACGGCTAGAAATATTTATCATATTTTTGTGTTATTTAAAAAAATATCTATTAATATCAATACGAATACACGTGTATTGTAGTGTAAATTGAAATATTAGTATTAATACTATTAAAATTATATTTACGTTATGGAAACATTTCAATGTATGATCAATATAGTGTGGTATAACTATAAAAATATTGATTAAAAAAAAAAAAAAAATAAAAAAAATATTGATTGAAGGGCTCACGTTCAAACGAAATATTTTTCTATAGTATAGTGATGCGTTTACTACTAAAGGTTAAGAGTGTTGAGTATATTTTTATTATAACATTGTCAACCAAAATCATCATCAAAAAATTTTATCCATATTTACATTTATCATATTATAATACGTTGAACACTACAATAATTTAGATTTTTAAGTTATAAAAATCCTAGGGAGTCATAGATACCGTAAATCATTTTATCTTTGCTACACAATGACCAAATTATGAACATGCTCTTATCATTAATGTTAAAATTTATCACTAACTTGTCTATTTATTTAGTTTGCTATTTAAATACATCAATCATATTTATTATTGTTCCTAGATATTTTAATTTTAAACTGGTGTTTCAATAATATTTAGCTTGGAATTATGAATTCACTATGTGGTATTAATTTCCAGGAACATATTAAATTTTTTACAATTTTCACAAATTCAATCGTCAAAAACGGTTTTGCAAGAATTATATTTTTTTAATTAGGAAGAAGTTTATTAAGTCATCACGTGTGCTGTAATATAACTAAAATTAAAATATTTTGTCTTAAACGAAAACTTACTAATTTTAAATACCTAGCTATTATACACTTGTTCAATTCTCCGCAACTAGTTTAACACTACGGTGTTTTATATTAAATAGTTATAATGTTACTATTACAAAATAAACGGGATGGTACACAGTTTTAACGAACCTAACTTGCTGATCCAGCAAAATTGCAACATTTTATTTTCTTGTCCTTTTCGACGCACTAGTACGGAATTTTCGTCGCACATCTTATGAGCTTTATTCGTATTTTCTCATACAAAAGTGCAAATATACGATAAAACATAGACTGTGATTATTTTTCGACAAGAATCGCATTTTTAAAATCTTATATTTGAATAGAAGGTCATATTTTTCCAAGCCAACGCTTCGTGCAAATTATAATTTGATACAAGTTTACGGATTAACGATCGTATAGTAATATTAAAAGTGAAGACAAGCGGAATAGAATTGTGTTAAAGTTCCGTATTAATAATTTTATTGTGTCTCCACCTTTAAATGTATCCTGTCTAATTTTTAAACTATTAATACAGTTAATAACACGCTTATGTTAGATATTAGATTTCGGAACATGAACATTTTTGATACAATGTTTTGTATAGCTCACAGTTTAGCAAAATAAACAAAAACAAACGTTATTAGAAGTATGTACTTTAAGTCTAAACAACAGAAATAATGCATTCCGATATTTTTTTTTTCGTGTACATTACATCGTATATATTATATCTGTGACTCGGAAAAAATATAATGCAAGCATCATCGTTTACAACATTGGCATGGTATTTTATATCATTAAAACGTTTCACTGGCTGTCAAGAGAAAATCAATTTTGCCGTGATAAACATCACATAAAAAAACTGGAGTGTAAAATTTTAGATTTTTGGTCAAAATGACTGTATCATATCTAAATTATATCCTTATATCTAGTTGAACGGACATATCTGATTTATGACCTGCCAAGCGCAGAAAATGTCTGTAGTAAACTCTTCTGTGTTGAATTTTAAGACAATGTGATGTTTCCATAAACTTTCAAAAGGTTCTTTTAAGAAACTTCACAATTTTAAGTGTACTATCACAAGTACGGTATTATATACATGTGTCAAATGATAAATCATCTATATAGATGAGCATAAAGAATTTGACTCAAAACAGCATTTCAATGTAAGGTATTGATAATATTCTATGTGTATATTTTAAATATAATATATGTTTTATTTAATTTTTTTTTTTTTTCTTATACTGACTGAACGCTTTTGAAAATAGAAGTACATAATTAATAATAGTGGATAATACACAGATGTACGGTAAGTTTAAACGTATAGTAAAACAAAAAAAATAAATAAAAATATAGTTGTATTGAATTAATTACAAAGTAGAATCCGCATCGGTATTCAGTATTTGACGTCTTAAGGACCTATTAATCAGATATAGCTGATGGTCATATGTGAGATGAAAAAGGGTCAATGTAAGAATGAGGATGAATTTTGTAATAATGTAGGTAGATCACAAATCAATTTTATTTTTTTTATATATATTATAAACGTACGGTAACCTAACCTAACCATAAGTACGGGAAAAATTTTTATTTCATAATTATTTTATTTTTTTGTTTTTTATACCATTAAGTACATACAATTTAATTATTAAAATGTATATAGATTATTTTTCAATATATGAATATAGCGATTGGGATGTTCCATTAAAATTAGCTCATTCAAATTTGTATATTTTAAACATTTTATTTAATGTTACATGATGATATATTGTAATTTCAAACGAGATGAGCGCTAACAGTGTTAAGACTACGTCGCTGTTCAACTTTCTTCCTCTCTTAATTTTACACAATTGTACCATGAAAAACCGTGCACTCTTGCTTGCTAGTTTGGTGTGTGTTGCTCTTTAGTCATAAAATCCGTTTTATGTTCTTATTTTTCGTTATTGCTGTCACCGTCAATCACCGATTGTTTTGAGTTCGTTGTCATCGTCGGAGTTACTTGTATCAGTAATATCGCATACTAACCACCGTTACCAACGTCATCGCAACACCACTGATTCGCCAGTTTTCCATTCATTATTTTATTGTAATTGTCTTGTTTATTAATTTTCCTATTATTATATTTGTTATCTGCACGACGAATGCCTTAGGTTGGCCAGCCCCCCATGTCATTGTTATAATATAACAATTATTTTTATTACAATTTATTATTATTATTATGTATCTACATTGATATTTTTGTAATTATAATCCATTGATTACTTACTGTCTTATTACCTCAAATAATACAGTTTACAAATACATAAGACTAAACAATTTATTTGTACGAGACATCCAAATTAATACGATTTCGCAGGAAAAATTGTTTTTCTTTCCACACAGATTTAGAATGTCACTTTTTGATACGATAAAAAAACTCAGAGTGTATCATTGAGATATACAGAGTATCTAAATATAAACTTTACTGATACTTTACAGGTACACACAAATACACAAACCAGATTTTATTTTATATAAGTCAATCATTTTATTTATCATTTCTCTTTTGTGTTGTCTTCGATGAAATTGGTACGGCGACAAGCAACAAATCTCATTTTTAACACGAAATTGACCATTATTTCACTGATCACATTCGATCGACAAATTGCGGATACGATATTATTCTCTCTTAAATACGAAATAAAAATTTTCTATTGATCGAAGTAAGACGTAAAGGTCACAATACTCAGTCTGCAAATGTCACTCTTGTTATTATTATTTTTTTTTTAATCTCATTGTAGTATCTACGGATTTATCTAAGACCAACCAACCATAACGTATATTTTCTAACAATATATATGTTAATTTCGTTTTTCTATAAATCCCAATCTGCGGCGAATAGTGTTATTTGTAACAGTTTTAAAATAACTAATCGAAATGTATTCATTTTAAACCTTTTAACGTTGTTATTGTTGACTCTCTTTAATCAAAATCGTTGCAAATGACAGAATGTAAAAGCCCAAACTTGAACACTTTTAATGTAGATGCTATTTAATAATACATGAATTACATTTTGCAGTATTATTTGATAATGTAATGTTGCTTATATGTATAAATGTAATCAGTTTTGTTACAAATATAATGTTATTGATTATTCTAATATGAATTAAATTTATTATGAAATGCCAAATAACGATTATTAAACCTAATAATTACTAAGTCATCGAATTTTAGAAAAACTTTGAATTTGTTTATATCACCAATACGATTTATAATTGAAATAAGATTTTAAGTATAGTTACATTTCAATACATTTCTTCTCGTTAAAAAAAGTAGAAAAAACAATAATGTTTTCTATATTTTATTTTATTTCATATTTTTGTTTTATAATCGAACCATCTGGAAGTAGATGGGCAATTAACATTATTTCTCATTTAAATTTTAGTTTGTTATAATATTCGATTATATTTCAATAAAGAGTATCAAATTGTTCTTCTTAATTAAATAAAACTGTTATATATTACTGTATAAAATTGTTACATTACTACTATATCCGCACATAATTTGATATTGGTCGAACAGTTTACCTAGGTATATTATGTTACATTATTTTTTTTATATAATATCAAAATAGGTTATTTACCGAATTGTTAAAATTGAAAAGTTCAAAGCCAATTTCTCTTTATTGTGAAGTACTAGATTCGAATTTAACATTCACCCATTTAATACCTATATTGATATTAAATGTTTTTGCAGTATTTCGATTATTGCCGTAATATTATATAGACGAGTTATCCCCGTGGCTGTTTTCCCTTTACAAGTAACGTTAAAACAAAAAAAAAAAAAAAACAAAAAAATGTAAAAAGAACTACCCATATAAAATAGTGTTCCCTGGACTATTAGAAAGTATTGCTTTAAGAGTGATTTTCATCAAGCTAAAATCGCTCAACCACGCCCTATATAGTCCGACCGAGAACTATGTCCGTAGAATACCAAATCGACCGATACGTTTATGTGCCCACTTGATACGTGAATCGCTTTTAAAAGTTTCGAACTACAACTAAATTGATCTTATCTGTTTTTATCTACGTTTGTAATAGTGCAGTTGTATAGCACACTTTCGTTGTAATCATTTTTCTAATATATCTAAATTGACTACAATGTAATAAATGTTAAATACAATTAATTTAAGTTTTTTCTCTTTATATATATATACATATATTAGCATACCGTATATTCTCCAGTCAACCTTTTTCATCGAAGTTAAGAACCTCACATGGGTACTTTCATTTTATTACCCTTCGTTTTATATTATTTGTCCTTGGCTTCTGTTTTTTATTAATTTTGCTGTAAACTTATTTTCTATAACTTTATACATTTTTTGCCATATCATAATCCTCTGATCAACAGACTACTAATAAACACTAATTATATATTTAGTAAATATTATTATAACTGTTAAAATATAGGTTAAAAATGCTCATCCACGTATCAAAAGTATTATAATTAGTACCCTAAAAGTTAATTATATGTTTTTATAAGTTGTACGCATTCAGTAAAATTACTCATATATGAATAATTGATTGTAAATTTGATTTTTATAGAATTATGTCTGTTTAAAGCTACAGAAATAAAGAATAAGACAATACTATCATGTACATTACCTATCAACAGCTATAGCGACGAGATGAAGTATCGAAGCAGTGCAGCACAACACATCACTCGAAGTCCACATGTCACACAATTCTGGACCCAATATCCATCCTCTGCTTATCTGTAATAACAAATAATTTAAATGTTGAAACTGTAACAATGATATAAAATATACATTTGAAATAATTATTGATGATAAATAAGAAATAATTTTCCAACTATGTCTACCATTATTAACGAATATTTGTAAATTTATCATTTATATATTATATTATAATCTTTCTCTACAATTATGTACCATCCACTATTACTGTAATCTTTACTTGTAATAGCACCCAGTGTGCTGATACATTTTAATAATAATAAATATAAAAATAAATAATTGAAACGAAAATATACATATATATATATATATATATATATATATATATATATATATATATATATATACCAGGTAAGGTATAGCAAAGCATATTTTATTAATTATTTGATTTTATTCATTTCATAAGTTTAAAGTAAATTACATTAAATTAACTTGTATATAATAAAGTAAAAAAAATAAAAGTTTTTCGAAAAAGAATAAGCAGTTAGACAGAAAATAAATAATACAACGTCTTGCATACAAAGTTCCTACAAAAAAAAAAAAAAACGAACCACCAATGTGTGAGACGTATAAAGTTTGTCTTTCCAACAAATACGTTCATTTTGTCGTCAGTATAAAATATCAAAACCATCTTATAAACTTCAATTCATCCAAATCTCTGGAACCTGAAGTAACCATACCACAAAGTAGCCGGCAAACGCCTTGACAATATTCCACTGACAGAATAAATATCAATTACTACTATTTAATTTTCTGTACAACCATTACAGTTACAATAAATATATGAGCAATATTGTGTTACCATTGTTATTTAATATTCAAAGTTAGACGGTGGAATTAATAATGCTCTAATGTAAAATTATTATAGAAAACGAATAGAAATTCAAGATTAGCAGTTCGAAATATTATCGTGATACGAGCAAATTATTTCGATAGTAATGATTGTAGGGAAGTAATTAATGTACATTGTAAATGAGCCCTAGTATATCCATGTGAGTAATGTATTATAAAAAAATTACTCACAATGTATTATAAAAAATTGTAAATGGTTACATCATCATTCATTCGAAACTATTTATACATTTAGTATAGTTTTGCCAATAATACTTGCAAATGTATTGTTCGAAATCAATGTAATATCTAATGAGCTCGCTGTGTAAGTTTATGAATATTATTATTAAAGTTTTTCTATGATTAAAGTAACCATTGATCACCATAGATATTATTCTTATTCAGAACGTGCTGTAACGTTTTGGTTATTCGAGAGGAGATACGATTAATAATTATCCAACCCAATAAAAGTAAGCATAGAATCCAATTGAAATGTCTACTATTCATTACGGTTTAACCGTACTTCATACATACTATGATATTTTTTTTTTTTTGCAACACTAAATGACTTATACGTGACATTAGAGTGAAAAGCCACTGTTTTTCAAAATTAATTTGATAGCCACTATTTAATTTGAGACAATTTTTCATAAAAACCATCAGGTTAATACATTTTTTCCTACTTATATAATAATAAAAAGCGGTACAATAAATTATCAACTTGATGGTTTTATAGTTAAGTATCGGCAATAGTACTATACTCCCACCTCATTTTTTTTAAATTCACCAGTGCATGGTGTAGTTATCGTTATTCTTATCTTATGCTGTTATAACTTTATGAGAATATATGAGAATTTATGAGAACGAGGAAAATAAAAGCTATACATTTTTTTCGAATGTTTTGTGTTTTTTATATTGATTTTTGTATTTTTTTCTTCTAAACATTCAACTTGAAATGAAATTGTAAGTACCTACAACCACTGAGCTACGTTCATCAACGTAAAACGAAATGATACGGTGGCAGTAGCGGGTTGCTGTTAAATCTAGACGCTTTGTATTATCGTGTAAACACAGCGAATCGGATAATGACTAGAAACAAATCCCTGCAGCGTATTATTAAAAACGATTCAGCACCGTATAACAATAAAATACCGATTTGACTTCTCAAATAGTAATGATTTTCTTTAACACAGACCACTTCAATTCTTTCTTTTATATACGACACGGCGATAAACCAATCGATGATATCGGCAACGGCTTCATTTTTTTTCTCTTATTCAATGCACATATATTATAACATCAAAGTATATGCGAATATTTCATTATGATAAGATTGCATCTAGGTTTCTTGAGTTTATTTCTATCTCTTTCTCTTTCTCTCTTCAGTTGTAACTCCCGCACGAGTCATTTCGATCGAGAACACGCAATGACCGGAAAAGTATCGAATGTGAAATTTGAATTGAATACATGCGTATACGGCGAATCGACATGTCCGACAAAAGAACGTGCAAATATTTATTTCCTAGAAAATTTTTTTTTTTTAAACGTGCGTGAATAACTTTTAATTACATTTATAAAAAAAAAAATAAAAACATTTCTATACAGGTATACTATTATTATGGTGTATACACTATGTAAATGCCGCACATCGGTATTGATCTTCGAGTTTGGTGGTGGTTTTATGCCAAAAGTAATATTGGATGAGATTCCTGGGGCTGTATACGTATACGCGCGTATTACATCGCATGTATTGAATTGCATTTAAATTGTTCATGATGAACATCACATAGGTTGAAATTCATTATAATTTATTTAAATTTTCATTGCAACTCAAAATTTTATGTTATGCAGTTTATATGAAAGCAATTTGCATTTTCAGGCATGTACCAGTTCCCCCAAAATTACTTTTTTTTTACCAACTCCCCCATATTACGTAGAGTAAAATGTACCAGTTGCCCTCGATCAAATGTATCAATTGCTCTCATATGTTAATATATACACGATTACAATATATAGCATGTAAAATAGGGGAGGTAAATATACAAATAATAAATACAATTATTTATAAAAAAGAACCGGATGGGCCTCGCTCTGCTGTACAGTTAGGGGTGGAGTGCACCTCGCTTATAGGATAGGTCATTATTATAATGGATTTGTTATATTTGAATGCAATGATAGATATCATTGTATACGAATAACGATTCTGAACGGAGTTCATATGTTAGTCTAGAATATAATACAATGTTATTTATAAATATTATATAAGTATATTTTATTTTTAAACGAAAAATTTAGAAAAACCGAAAATTTAAATTGTCTATAAATAAGTCAAAATATGTCAAAATACTTTAAAATTTTAACCATGTATAGAAAACGTCAATATAAAGATTTAATGATAATTTCAAGTTGTTGCGGTTTTTCGTTTTTGAGTTAGGGCATTTTAAAAAAACCGATATCATTTGTCAGTCTAGAACATTCTACATTATATTATATTTTACATGTAATTTTATGTCAATATTCGATGTTCAACGCTTATAAAAAAAAATTGTGCCTATGGATTTAAATAATTTTTGAATGACATTAAGAACTACTTCTGTGGAATCTTCGATTAAATTTTCAAGTATTTTGTAGAAGCCAAATTTTTTTTATCACCGATTATAAAAATAAAATGTAAAAAAATCGAATATTTTAAATGACTATAAGTGGCATAAAAATCAATATAATATGTTGAAAAAAATATTGCATAAAAGAAATACCAATCTTAACAGCTGGTAGAAATTTCAAAAATCTGCGACTTATACTTTTTGAATTATAACAAATATTTAAAATCGTCTGAGAATAAATCGCTATTTTATGCAATTTCGTAAATATTTAAATTTTAAACAGTCATAAAATTTTTTCCTCTAATTCCGGTAGAAATTTTTTTAAAGATTTTTGAAGAGTAGCTTATACATAACCTCGTGTTAAAATTTTGAACCTTAAGTATGAACAGAAAAAAAATTATGAATTTTTAACTACAAAAAAACTTGCAAATTATCGTGATTTTTACATATTTCGTATAAATTGTAACTTTGAGCACTTATAAAAAAAAATTGTGACTTACGATTTTAGATTTTTTTTTATCAGTTAAGGAACAACTTATAAGAAACCTTGTATTAAATTTTCAAGATTTTCTAGGCAGCCAAAAAAATTTTATCGTTATTTAAAAAAAAAATACTTAAAAATATTGAAAATTTCAATTGTCTATAAATAGCTTAATAAAAGTCAAAATACTTTGAAAATTTAATGGTGTATAGAGAACGCTAATCTAAACATTTGGTGAAAATTTCAAGTATTTACATCGATTAGTTTTTGAGTTATAGCAAAATAAAAAATTTGATTATGTCAAAAACTGGTTTTGCGTAAAAACTCCCGTTTTTCCCAAATTTTTTTATGGTTTTTCCCGTCGCATTTAAAAAATATTGGAAATTTTTTACTTTTGACTCCCCAAAGTACCAAATAGATTCACTTTTCTTTCAGAAAAGTTGCTACATAAGGCAATCGAAGCATTTTTACTGCCCCAAATCGTGTCGACAGACACAAAAAAAAAAAAAAAAAAAACACACATCATTGTAAAATCAATACATTCTTCACTCCGTTCAGAATCTAAAATAATGTGAAATAGTATAAAAGATAAAATCAAATTTTGATATTTGCAATTATATATGATATTGTATTTTTTAATAAATAATAAATAAAATATATTATACAAATAGTATGGATAAAATAGAAATTGTATTAATCATAATAGCCTACTACTAGGTGCAAAGCCAGGATTTTACAAAAACGCGTAAATTTAGACACGTTTAAGTGGATAGTCGATTTATAACGATATTAACGACAATTATATTACGTTTTATCAGAATACGCTAGTTATTATAATTTATTAAACCTATCTTTATTAGTAGTTTTATATTTCTTAGAAATTATCACATTTAATATGCCACTTATCATCATAACTATATTATTTATTATGAATTTTTTATTTCTATCGTTTTATAATATTTTACAATATTTTTATAAATAACTATATTTATTATTTGTATATTTACCTCCCCTATTTTACAGGCTATATATTATAATCATTAGGGCAGAGGACTTGTAGCTCTAAAATATCTCCAAATATGCAAGCACTTATGCACATAAAAACCATATAATATGCACTTAAAATGTTTTCAGCCTTTTTATTTCAAAGAATTTATAAAATAAATAGTGTTTAAAACAAAACAAAACAATTACATAATTTAAATATATAATATACCATAGCCAACAAAATACATTTTACTTAATTTTCTTAGTATTTTGTAAAAAAACGACGTTAGATCATTATCGCTTCTAGAAAAAATGTGTGTTTGCAGATAGTCAAAATTCATATTATAAGAAAAAAATTGAAATAAATACATTTTTATACAAACATTTTGACTGTATTGTTTGAAATACAAATGTCACTTTGGAAAAAATCGATTTAAGTTTAATATATCTCAAAAAATATAAAATAGCGTATAAAAGTGTAAAATATGCCCTAAGAACAAAAAGGACTCAAAATAAGCATTTATATGCAAAATAAAATTTCAAAACTAGCTTTATGAGAACATGAAACGTATTTGTTTCGTACTCTAAAATTTTTGTGACTATGAAAAACAGATATGCAAATGCTTCAAGTCATCTGCCCTAGTATGTAACTAGTACATTTTAAAAATCCCGATCATAGCCGTGGGAGGCAACTGGTCAACACCAGCATTTTCACCTAATTATAATCATTATACTTTAAAGTACGTGATATGTAAAACGTTTTAATATGGTGTAAAAAAATCAGTTCATTAAAATAATATATAAAAAAAATAATATTAAAAAACCTCCCTTCCTTCCCTTCTCTCTATCATTTTATGTGTGTTGTGAGAGCCATAATTTATAACATCCATTTTAAATTAGTGCTAAATTATTGTATTTAAAAAATTACTTTGTGTTGATGTTATTGTCTTATTCTATTATATTTGTTGATAATACATATTTCAACTGAGTAGTATTGTATCACAAATGTATCAGGTAAAAATATAATAAGATATGCTTGAAAAAATAATTTAATTGTCGGCAAGAATAACGTACTAACTAGCAACTTGTAAATTCTACAGTAACTAATAAAATCAAAAAATGTAACTATTATAAATAATTATAAATATTATTTGGAATGCACATTCTTAACGTTGTAACAAAATTATATCATATATATATATATAACCATACACTGAACACATTGTACTAACATGAATTATGAAATACTGAAATATAAATTATAACTATATTACTAAAATGTAAACATTTATACGCGTGGTTAGTTTAGTTAACTTCGTATAACATAATTTTGGTGGGTTGGTGGGTGATTCAAGTATATATACATATATAAGCGAAAATAAATAACAATTCTTAATTGACTCAAATCAATAAGATAAATAAATACCTAGCCGTTTATATAATAAGATTTTAAACTAGACAGTTGCTGTACTTCACTATAAAATACTATTCAATCAATAATTAATCGTATTAGATAATTTAAAATTAAACGATAAATGTAATTACCATTTCAAACCGAAAAAGAGTTCTGCTATTGTTGTAGTTTATGCATAATGCTTAATGAAAATAATTTATCTTATCAATCTTAAGTCGTCAATTATATTAATAATTAGGTACTGAAAATAAAATTAAAAACAATCATTTATAACGTAAGTAGTCCCATAGAACGTTCAATTTTATTTATATTTTTTTAATATGTGATTTGGTTTATGAAATTGACGTTCCAGTTAAATAGAAAATGATTAGTTTATTTTAAAAATTGACGTTTCTTGTGAAAACCATTTCCTTTAAAATCTTTTCATTTATCTCATCAAAAACATTAAATGCTCTCAATACCTATTAATTTCAAGGAAGAATCATTATTCACCGCTGGTCGATCTTTTACAAAAACAATCGAATTTTTTTTCTTAATATTATAATTAGATTTGATATTCAACAGTAAAAAGCAGCAGTAGCACCAGTACACTCAATTCTCATCACTTCAGCGCGTTTACACGTAAAGATCTATAGCACTGTGTAATAACGAGATTTCACGCTAATAAAAAGCTGACAAAGGCTCTTGAAATGGCGAGGAAATGAAGAGCAAAATTTAATTAAACGCACCGTTCTAATAATGTAACCTATCGCGCTGTTTATGAATAATATATATACTAGGTACCTAGTATCCTTTATAATAAAGAGTATATTACAAACACACACACACAAACAAGTACGTACGTACGAGTTTGCGCATTGGTATACTGATAATTCTAAACATTTTGGAATAAATATTATCAAATTGGACCTATAAGCCTTTTTGTACCTAGATTGATAACTTATTCGCACACAAAGTGCTTAAATTGTATAGAAGTAATTAAATATTGTTCAAAATCCCATACTTCATATTAACATTCGTCACAATGTGTCAAGCGTTTGAAAATAACGAAAATTATACTTCCTAAATTTTACGAAACACTTATGTGTTCGGTAAAGTAAAAATGGATTTGTCATATTATAGGACGCATTATATTATTTGTCTATTATTTTATGAGATTAGTACTCGGTGTGTACTAATTTAAAATATTGTACCGAATACAGAGATTAGAAGTTGGATGCTCGTTTATTTAGTTCTCTGGCGTGGCGTACCATAAAAGAAAAACGTTTGGAGTTAACTTAAGAATATTTAGCATCAACGATGACGAATGGTATTAACTATTTTGAACAATGCTTGGCTTGATACAGTACACTAGAGACGCCTACGTGTCGTTTATTTAAATTTAAGTAAATGTGAAAAAATATGAATATAATTTGTTACAATGTATTGTCACAATGTAACTGTACCTATGTACGTGTTTACAATATTTGTATTCCATTTTGTGTTGGTATAATATTCCGAATTCGAATACTATACTCTCTATTGATAATATCAAGAATTGAAAACAAATAATAGCTGTACAGAAATAACCATATCTCTGAGTTACAATAAAATAACAAATACATATTTTGTTTAAAATGGTTTTGTCTTTAGTTTCAATATTTTTTATATATATTTTTATTTTTGTATTTTTTCGCATTTTCAAGAAAACTGTTTGAAAATTCCACAAATATTATAATAAGCTGTTTAAAGTACCATCTGTGTCTAAATTATAATCGATGGAAGGACTATATGAAACTTATGGATAACTTTCCCCTATTCTTCAAAAAAGTGTTTTAACAGACGCACTGAAGCAAAAAAAAAAAAAAAAAGTATCGTATTTATGAAACTATCTTCGCTCTGCTACAATTCTAAAATCTATAACGATTATATAGTAATTTCAAAGAAAAAAATATAATCCAATTGTAATACGCTACCATCGGAGAAGATTTTAATTATTTTCTTAGAAAAAAAACAGCGCTAACTAAAAAATAAAAATGTTAATAATAATAATAAATAAAACAGTTTTTCCTTACACGAAGTTTTACGATTTTCTGTTACGTATACGTGATTTTAATTTAAACAGTGAAATTTGTAGCACTCTGATTTATTTGTTATAAGGTGTATAAATACATTTTTAAGTATAGTAATTAATAATTTTTAACAATATTTTAAATCATTGTTATATGTTTCATAAATGGTAATAGTTAAATTTCGTTTCACATGCATTGCAAATAAACGGTTTCAAAAAAATGAATTTAATGAATTTAAATAATATAAAATTTAAATTTGTCGGATCAGTGTTGAGTGGGTACACATAATTATAATATGCATTCAATTATTTTAAGAGTTATTTACATTTCAAATAAGTCTTTATGGAATCGGAGCACAATAACGCGCAGAAGAGGTGTATCCTAGGAAATATCCCCGAGGAAGTCGTCCTAGGGTTGTCTAATATGTGTAATGTACACACATCGAGCATATACGTATTATATAATTTACGGCTTACGGTATTGTCACGGGGGAATTCCGAATTTTGAAAAAAAGAAAAAAATTAGTACCCGGTTCTTAACTAATTTTTAAATGCGTCATCCTTTATAATAAATTACCCGAATAGTAATTTGCATTTAAGTGTTGAATAATTATATGGATAGTGGCTAACAAACGTACACATACACACATGGTCATCGCATATATTTCGTTTAAGGTCCGAATGATTTTCACGTTCGAGCAATCCTTCCGCCACACACTCGCAGGTCGTGTCCAAATGCTTATGTGCAGTTAATTTTTTCTAACGGAAAAGAAAAAAATACGAACTAAAACTCCATAATGCGTTGCGCAAATTATATATGGGGTTAATGTATAAAATTTCGCAATTCTATAAAATTACTAGTTATTCTATAGTATTAAAAGTACTTTCAGTTAATGAATTAGATGAATCCATGAATATATACTTCAAATAGATATTTTATAAACTAGCAATAAGGGTTTAGTTAATATATTTAAAACTATTATTATATAAAATATAAATACTTATTTATTTTACGTACATTTATTAGAATTATTAAAATCTTAAACAAATTACAAATAAAAATAAAAAATCAATAACTATCAATAGTTTTTTGTAATAGAATTATAAACTTATTCTATTATTATAGTTACAATCATTAAATTATTTTTTTTTTTTTTTACAATTTAAAATTTATTTATAAGTACATGAAGTTTTTGAATGGCATTTAGAGTGAAAAAGTAAATTATTTTTAAACATATGCATTTAAAAACCCTTGACCATTACTTAGTGATTGGGATGTTAATTTCATAGATTAGCGAAAACCCAATCGGCATTCTATGTATTAACTAGTAAAACAGTGTAATTTATATATTAACGAGCATACTAAGGAATTTTATCGAATAACTAGATGTTTATTAAAATAACGTATTATATACATTACCGCTAACATCTATATGCATTGAATCTAAATATTGAAATTCATGGTTGCACATAATTTCACGGATTTGTCCCACAAAAGAATCGATAGCTATTATATACATCGTGTATTTTCTCGAACAATTCATATCGCATATTTCAATTAGGATCAATGGCAAAACTTTAATTAAGCCAGAGACAAAAATAACGTGTGTATCATTAACAGTTGATATTGTTACAATTTGTTTCTGTTGTATAATGAACACTGAAAGAAAAATAGTATGCTGCTCGATTTAAAACTAAAACAATATTTTTTCCAACCGTATAATACATTGTAAAAGAAAAGAAACACTCAAACGGTCATATTATTTTACGGTACTCGGTGTATCATTGACCGTACGTGATGTTGACACGTACGAGTATATATGATACTGTACCAACATACACACACATATTAAGTTAACGACTAAAATCAATTTTTCTTCTAATGTTGTGTAACACAGAACCGCGATAATGACAAATGTACCTATAGCGATATCAAGACGATGATTTACATTGGCCACCGCACGAGTCTTCAACAGTGACGTCCTCAGTATTTTATATTTTATATGAAATAAAAATGAAACAATTTACATAATTTTAATTTTATTATTTATGTTTGTACTTGCACTGTAAAACCACAAATTTTTACTTTTTGATTTACTTTCTGATTACTTACTGACATTGTACGTACAGTTTTTTATAACTGTTTCAACTCGGTACTACAAATAATAATCGGTAATATTTCGGAGCGACCCTCCGAAATATCCCACAAAACCATGACTATAGAATAATAATGTCAGAATATAATTATATTTTATACACTAGTACGGGACAGCGACGGTGGCGTGTATCCGAAAGTATATACACGAAAACGTGCTTACTCGGTCGCATCAACGGCAGTGTAATAAAAATCGACCTGGAAGAGCTGACATTCACAGTAGACGTTTCGCAGTAGTCGTCGTGCGTACACGGCGGTTTCTTTCTTTTCGTCGCTCCTGTCTTTGATACAGGTCTCACGAGACTTCAACAATCGCGATTATACCAGTCTGATATCATGAAGAAAATCGAATTTTGATTTGTTTTTTATTAACTCACGTGCCAAAATTATACATTTATAGTAGTTGTTCTTTGAATATAAAAATAAGAGTTTTTTAAAAAATGTAGAAAAAAAAATATTTTGTTCTGGGCTTTTGTAAAATGTTTAGATAACAGTTTTGAAGGGCTTAAGATTATATCAAAACATTGACAGTTAAACTATATATGATTCCATAGTTTTATTATACTTTTTTTTTATTTACAGTAAAACTGTAATATTCTATATAGCTTAGGTCAACAATGTTATATATTTATTAATTCGACAAAATAATCATTAATCATTTTAAACTGAGTAAAAGTATATATACTTGTATATTTATTAAAATCATAATTTTAATACAATTTAATAAAGTTTAGCCGTTGATATTAATTAAATCTATTTAGGTATATTCAAGAATATTGTATTCTCAAAAAACATGAAAATGATGGAAGAAAAGGGTGAGCTACAGGGATAGAAGAATGTTTTTACTATATTAATATTTGATACTACATAAAAACAATGTACCTAATGCATAAACTCGATAATACTATTTAATAAATAAATGATATCGTTTAATGAAAATTTATTGTAATGTCCCATTTCGTCAACGTTTTGTTATGTAATTTTTATAAATAATTATTGGAAATTTTCATTATTATTTTTTTTTTTTTTTATAATTATGAAAAAAATATTATCAAAAAGAACCGGATGGGCCTCGCTCTGCTGTACAGTTAGGGGTGGAGTGAACCTCGCTTATAGGATAGGTCATTATTATAATGGATTTGTTAAATTTGAATGCAATGATAGATATCATTGTATACGAATAACGATTCTGAACGGAGTTCATATGTTTGTCTAGGATATAATACATTGTTATTTATAAACATTGTAAAAAGTATATTTTATTTTGAAACGATAAATATATTTTTCAATTAGGATGGGTTGGCAGTTGCATACAGCAATATAGTTTGTCAGTCTAGAACATTCTACGTTATATTATATTTTAAATGTAATTTTATGTCAATATTCGCTGTCCAAACGCTTATAAAAAATAATTGTGCCTATGGATTTTAATAATTTTTGAATGAAATTAAGAACTACTTCTGTGGAATCTTCGATTAAATTTTCAAGTATTTTGTAGTAGCCAAATTTTTTTTATCACCGATTTTAAAAATAAAATGTAAAAAAATCGAATATTTTAAATGCCTATAAGTGGCTTAAAAATCAATATAATATTTTGAAAAAAATATGACATAAAGGAAATACCAATCTTAACAGCTGGTAGAAATTTCAAAAATCTGCGACTTATACTTTTTGAATTATAACAAATATTTAAAATCGTTTGAGAATAAATCGCTATTTTATGCAATTTCGTAAATATTTAAATTTCAAACAGTCATAAAATTTTTTACTCTAATTCCGGTAGAAATTTATTTAAAGATTTTTGAAGAGTAGCTTATAGATAACCTAGTGTTAAAATTATGAACCTTAAGTATGAACAGAAAAAATTTTATGAATTTTTATCTAAAAAATAACTTGCAAATTATCGTGATTTTTACATATTTCGTATAAATTGGAACTTTGAGCACTTATAAAAAAAAATTGTGACTTGCGATTTTAGATTTTTTTTAATCAGTTAAGGAACAACTTATAAGAAACCTTGTATTAAATTTTCAAGATTTTCTGGGCAGCCAAAAAAATTTTATCGTTATTTAAAAAAAAATACTTAAAAAAATTTAAAATTTCAATTGTCTATAAATAGCTTAATTAAAGTCAAAATACTTTGAAAATTTAATGGTATATAGAGAATGCTTATCTAAACATTTGGTGAAAATTTCAAGTATTTATATCGATTAGTTTTTGAGTTATAGCAAAATAAAAAATTTGATTATGTCAAAAACTGGTTTTGCGTAAAAACTCCCGTTTTTCCCAAATTTTTTTATGGTTTTTCCCGTCGCATTTAAAAAATATTGGAAATTTTTTACTTTTGACTCCCCAAAGTACCAAATAGATTCACTTTTCTTTCAGAAAAGTTGCTACATAAGGCAATCGAAGCATTTTTACTGCCCCAAATCGTGTCGACAGACACAAAAAAAAAAAAAAAAACACACATCATTGTAAAATCAATATATTCTTCACTCCGTTCAGAATCTAAAATCTTAAATTCAATTTTCAAGCCTTACTTATAAAATTGAAAATATTATGAATTTTTAACCACAGAAATGTAGCGGATTTTCTTGATGTTATTGTTTCGTAAAAATATAATATTTAAACGTTCGTACATTTTTTTTTCAATGTAAAGTTCATTTTTTTTTCTTTAATCGATAAATTATATGGATAAGGAACTTTTTATTAAATATTCAAGATATTTGTGCAACCAAAATTATTTTATTGTTATTTTTGGAATAAAGCTAATAAATTGAAGATTTCAATTTTCTATAAATAGCTAAAAGAAATCTACAAATTTTAACATATTTAATATACTGTGATATATTATCAATAATATTCGTCCAGTGAAAATTTCATCTATTTGCGATTATTGTTTCTTAAGTTATAAATAAAAGTAATTTTATTTACTTTTTTCACTTTTTTCTCTGTTTTCTTCGACTGTTCGGAAAACTATTAAACAATTAAAAAAGTAACCTACCAAATGTACTAACTAAAACCTTTTTCCTACCACAAACTATATATTTGATGGTGATCGGAGCAATCAGGTACACATACAGAATATTATCACTTGCCTTGGTAAAACCATTACATTCATCGATTCACTCAAAATCTAAAAATGAACAGTCACCAGAAGCGTGTGAAAAAAAATGTAATTGGATTTATTTTTATACTTAACACCGGATGCGTATCGCGATGATTAATAATCCCTCGTCGGGGGCGCACTTTGAATACTTACGTTGCAATTAAATAATGCATACCCGTATACTCATGCACTCGCTCGTGCGTGGGTGAATACCTATATAATACGTAGCAGTTGACTATTCGGGGAAATTAATATTTCACATTCACCTATGGGGAGGATATGGTTTCGTACGTCTACGAGTATTCGCGTTCGATCATATTCCACATTCTTCCGAAATGCGTATGTATGTAGGGGAAGCATATTATAATATATTATATATATATATATATATATATATATATATATACATATTACACACGCTTCTTTTGTTATTGACATTGACGGGTGCTCCGAACGTTTTATTTTCCTAAGAGTAGTTTAACCAACGCGCGTGCTGCCGTGCGACATCATGCACGCCGTATTTGTCAGCCAGAAAAGTTTCAGCAATTTATCCCAACTTGATTGACATAATAATATAATATTAATTTGAACTTTTCAAAACTACAAACTACACATTGGTGAATTTCCTATCTTTTTCTCACTCTATGTGTGTGTCTATGTTTCTATCAGTATTATTTTGAAATTGAATGCCAAACGTGCTTAATTCTACAAAGTGTCTGCTACGCGGGTGGTGATATATTATTTTATAATAAATAAACATACATAGAGTTCTGCGGGTAACCGATTCCGGCCAAGTGCGACCGATTACATTAGGATATTCAGAGAATGAGGTTTTTATGTTTTTGTCGTGTGGATTCAAGCCTTGTAATTTTCACAAACCATTCTACGAACCACATCATCATGGGCTTAAATAATGTTTTTAGTACATACACATACATATATATTTCAGTATACATAACTAGATCATATAAAATAGTATAAATACAATTATATTTTCTGACCTTGCCGTTAATTAACACGTGAAAATAGACAACAATAAAATATTGCTTTAACTCTTATTTTTCTTGCGGTCTTTCTATCATCTTCTGCGTTCTTAGTTTTGGTTTCTTCATGAAAGTAGCAATTTATAATCCTTCCCCTTATTGTGAATAAATTAAAATTCATCGAATGATCTACTGTAATGTTTTTTTAAATTTTTTTTTTTAAATTAAGTTATTGTTAGATATAAAAATAAAATTAAACTATTTTGCTTTTTACATGAAAAATGTATTTCTAATGATTGAGTTATAGTTAGTGATATGTATATATTAAGTCATACTTCGAATACACTACTCGACATTTTACATTGTAATATTATTATTATTATTATTATTAAACAATGTATACATGCGCAGTGAATACTTAAAACTGCCGTGAAAACACAATACATAAACTACGTACGCAGTGAAATGTATAATACACTGCACACAACCATTAAAATAATTACTATATGTTTACAATATTTTAAAATAGTGGAAAACTATTAACTGTGGTAAATTCAAAACATAAATTCACCCGAGAATCATTTGATGTAATATGTATTACACAAGTAAAATAACAAGATTAATGAAAACAAACTTGAGAGTTGGTTAAATAGAAGTTATATAATTAAAGTTCAACCATAACAATTTGTAATAATCACACAATGTTATATTAAAACATCACGATGGATATTATAATTAAATATTGTATTTAGCGTTTTGTAGAATCATTATCTTACTACGATACTTGTTTTTGATCGGATAGATAATTTGTTGAATTTTAAAATTCGATGAGATTGATGAACTTATATTTTATTTGTTTTTAAACAATAACAGTCAAATTGTTAACTTTATAATGTAAATTACTTTTATATCAATGTAAATGTAAAATATTTTCTTAATGGAAAATCAAATGTACATTGATCGAGTCTTTTGAACACATTTAGTTATCATTATATAACAAATGATTTTAATTGAAATTTAAAATTTTTTCTCATCGAGTTGGTATTAAACTGTACTATATTATTAATATATTTGGTATTAGATGTACATAAAAGTACAATGCTTAAATCTTTCATCACAACATGTATGATCGTAGAAAAAAACTTGCAGTAGTACTTTAGTTCCAAATATTATTCAAGTGATACGTTGATATATCTCATTATTTTATTAGTATTTATTCTGCTCTAGACTAGATTGTATATATTTTCTCATTGCATTTATATCTTTCGGCGGTTTAATGAAGACAATTTATTTTTTATAAGTCTAACATGAAATGCAATCTGCTAAAATATAAAAATAAAAACAGTACGTATAAATCAAAATAATACTTAGGTGTAATTATATTATTCAAACATAAAATATTTCAGGATTAGTTGTGCATATGTACTCGTAAATACAATATTTTTCTCCAATAGACTGATATGCTACACGTACGATTTACTGAAATAAAGATAATAGTTTATGGTGTTGAATGGCTTTGAATTTTTTTGATTATATATTTTTGAAACAATGTGATGATCTATAAAATGTGACATGATTAATATTTAGTATATTTTATGGCTTAATACTTATTATACTATTTACTTTTCTCATAAAACATTTTCATAATTTTAATATACACTATTAATCAAGTACGCGTCATAATTCAGTGAATGTTATTATTCTAGAAAATCAAAAAAATGTGCTTAGAAATTACATGAAATGTGTTTTATTTTAATTGCACGAGAACCGTTTTTATTATACGCTACTATACGCGTGAAATGGAAAATAAAATAAATCACTCGGGGTGGTATTATAATATTTATTTATTAATATTATTATTTATATATATATACATATACATTATTTGAAATGAAACATCTGAAATTTTACTGATCTACTTAGTTATAATACCTAAGTTACCTGAGTTATTATAGAAAAATGTTATTTTCAAAATTAATATTTTTTTAATTCTTAAATTTATAAAGAAATTTGATAATTTTTACACTCGAAAAATATAATGCTCCAACTCGTGAGTTTATTGAAAAATGATTATTTATTGGAAATACATGTGCGGTGAGGTTTTGGTCATTAATCAAAATTATAATTTTGTAAAAGAAAATAAATGTATTTGAATTGGTCTGTTAACAGTTGTAAATCTATTATATGTGATTTATGTTGCACAATTATTTTAAGCTTAAAACCAATTTCCTTTATCGATATAAATTGATTTCTTTTGAAACAATATTTTGAATTCCATATAGTTTGTCGCTTTTGAATTCAAAACGATAACCCAAATTCAATGTTGCATACGACTATACAATAAGTGAGCTGTCTAAAACAGTGGCGCGCACTGATTGTGCCAACTTTTCTCCGCACGTCACCTCGCACGGAGGTTTGCTGTTTGGATTTTGATATAATTTTTTAAACATAATTCCTTTGTAAAACATTCTTCGGCGTCGTTTTGTGTTGTACATATTAAATGATTTTAACGATAAAAATGCAATGCGTATACGCACGAGTGTATGTACGCCATGTGTGATTAGGTTTTTATATTGTTTAACATTTGGTATTTTGCCGTTAAATATTAAATGCAATTTTTTAAATGAAATTATTCATACATGCGACTCTGTGTTTACGAATACACGCGTGTATTTTATAAAAGTTTTCGTCTAACACCACATGCCTTATTTTAATATACATGGGTTTAAAGGCGACGGGCGGTCTGTTATTATTATGTACGTTTATGTGCGGTCGTAGACGGTTTTTAATTTAGCGAAGTTTATTGTGGCTATTTCAAACTGAAACTTAATACGTAACGGATACAATAATAATATAAAAACCGAAAAAGGGATATGCTAGACACCCATGGTTTGTTTGATAAATTAGTAAGTGGTGGTGGCGTTGTTGTAGGTAAATAAAGTACAGAGTTTGGAATTTTTAAATTAAAAAAAAAAATAATAAATAAATAAAAAATATATATGAATCGGCGTAAAAAATGTCCACGTTCTAAATGTAAAGCTTTTTTTCCTTGTGTAATTTGAACTTTGCGAGAAAAATAAATAGTAATACTAAAATGTAAAAATAACGATAAAAAATATCACGTTCTGTGTTTTATAATTCTTATAGACAACATTTGTATTTATACATTTATACCGCGTCGTCGGTATTAGAATAGTAAACTAATATAAATATATTATAATAATATAAATTCAGTTTAAGTTATAATCAGTTGAAAAATTACAATTTATCTGTACGACTGGACCAGAGATATGGTTCAAGGAATTAGACACCACTGTGAGAAACAATATCTATTTACCAAATGTATTGCTTGCCACTCCTTCAAAGTTCTAAATTATTAACTCTATTGTTCAGAGATACGATTATAAAGTGTAATATATATATATATATATATAGGTAATACAAAATAATTCAGTTCAATGAAATTGGATTGAAATGGTGAAATGGTAAGTTTTTAAAGTTAGGGACATTGAAATAACATTATTTTACAATTTTCAAATTTTAACCATTTTATTGTACGCATGTACGGAACAAATTTTATTTTTTTTAAAAAAAAACAACACCTACATCTCTATTTTAACAATACATTTGGATAGACCAAGATTTTTTAAATAAAATTGTCCTATTTTGGCATAGCTCTAAAATCAAAATTTACTGGAAAACTTCGAGTTGGTTTCGATTAAAATTATAGAATTTTTCATTAATCATTCTATAATTTTATGAATTATCATATAATTTCGAGTATTTGTAGATTGCAGACATCATAAAATAATTTTAATTTAATATTCAGAAATTTTCTAACTTCAATTTAGCATTTGACGTAATATTTAATAAGATACAACAAAACAAATTAACACAATTTGTACAATTTTTATAATTTCTGTTATTTATTTTGATAAAATTATTTCTAATAACTATCCAATATATTTTTCAAAATTTAGCCCATCAAATGCTATTATTATTAATGTATTATTGAAATCAACGCATTGATTGGCTACTTATACCAGCTCCTTTTGAAGTTCTGCACAAGCATTTCTTATTTTATTTTTGAAGTCTTCTATATTTAAAGATGGAGTTAAATACAACACATTTTTCAAAGGTTTCCACAGATCACATTATATATGTACTCCGTTGTATATCTAAATTGTACATTTAAGGTCTAGTCTTCAAATTTGTTTGTTAGATAAAGAGAACTACCGCTCAACATTGGATTTGACATGTCTAAAATAAATTGAAACTACTGGATCACGTTTTTTGGGTTCACGTCACACTATGCCATTGACTATGTAACTGTGTCGAATTGGTCCAAAACACGAATGCTATTATAAATAGCATTATAAATGTATTTTTATTGTCAATATTTTTGTAAGTTATGAATTTGTGTCATACAGTTCGTTACATAAGTTGGGATATTTTTTGTTTTCGATTGTATAGTATTATTCATAGTTAACTTTCAATGAGAGAGAGAGAGAGAAATAGAACTATCAAAGTTATCAAAATCAAAAATATAATTAATCAAAAGTAATACAAATCAAATAACGGTTATCAATAAGACATCATTATAGAGCATCATATAACAATTCTACTTGAAGTCCTCGGATTACATCTCAACGATTGAGAGCTACCTTGTTACGGTTATATGAACGAACCTTGGACAAATAGTCATCGCTCTCGTTCATCAAAGTTGAACCGAAAACATAAAGGGGTATATTTGTGGAAACACACTCATATAAAAAAAAAAAATGATATGGAAATAAAATGAGAGCTTGGCATGTTCTAATAATAATATGCGCATATATACATCGTCTTCTGCAGATTTCAAGAAATAACGCCTATTTTAGATGTACATACTACCAGTGTATTTTATGTAAAATCGCAACTACTGTCATCTGACGCCCCTTTTCGTTACACACACATCACAGTAATTAAAATCCAAAGCCGACACACTACCGAAAACGCAGCCACCCATGTACTTCACGGAGTTTATACATGTTATAAAACCTCTAGTATATAATATATATATATATATATATATATATATATATATATATATATATATATATATATATATATATATACCGATCGTTTCATTAGTCTTTTGTGTTGGGCGCGTGTCGAACTTGAACGATCTGGATCGCAGGTCGGCCTTTAGAGAGGGTGGGCATCTTGCGAAACACTATATATACACGATATACGTGTACTACGCTCGCGAGTGCCAAACACATAACAAAAATATTAACAACTGCGTATGTGTGCAACGGTCATTAATCAGCCAATCGGCTTATACACACACATACACACACATACACACACACATGCACATGTGTGTGTGTGTGTTTTTGTCTATATTATTTGCATTTCGATATAATATATGCAAGTGGGGGCTCGTGTATTGTTGTACATATACAGAGATGAATTCGAAAAAGGTTAATGTCAACTTTTACGGGGAATATGAAACAGCAGTTTGGTTTGTACAACGTCAATATTGATCTACCACAGCCGTCGCCGCCGTCTTCGACTGTTATTCGATACACGTGCGTTTTATGCCTATATAAATATATATACTATATATTAAATGAGCACGCGTATTTATGCAAAATATTATTATTATGTTTATCGCCAGCATTCATCGCAAGTTCAAAGTTTGCGACTTTATACACGATTCGTGATGAATAATACCATGTGTGTTATATATATACATGTGTGTGTGTGTGTGTGTGTGTGTGTGAGTGTTTGCATATATAGATCTTAACACACGCGAGAGCGCCTACACATGATCACACATGCCCACAAGTACCTTTATATGCGTTTGAGTTTCGGATAAATATAAAAATCATGCGATTATAGAATATAATGTTGAGTGTATACGGTGCACCGGGGATATTGTTCCAAATGTGATGTATTATTATTTCCCTGCGTGTAGTTTGTGCCCCCGTTTTCACTCGGATTTTATCTTAACGTTCGCGTAATACACAAAGTCATACAATGTATATTTTATAAAGATTTACCAACGGAGGCGAGAGTTCAAAAATCAATTAAAAAGCATAAATTGCACTCATACTCGCAGCCAAAGATTGGGTGGAGGAGGAATTTGTTCGGAGATTTACATCCAATCGCTAGTGGGTAAATAATTTACTGGTACGCATCTGAACAATACAGTAGATATACGCGTTTGCGAAGTCATAATCGAATAGATGAATTCGTACGCCTCAAGCAAACTGCAAAAGGCACATCTAAACAAAAGAGTCGTCTGCAAACAGTACTTTGACCAAATAAATGATGAAAGTGCCAATAATGCCATCCGCGAAAATAAATTATAACTTGCGTATTGGGATATTCGTGCGTATGAATATATATTTAAATATTATTTGATTAAAAATTAAGTTTGAGATGGCCCCGTTTTTGTGTGGAAAAGACACACGCGCATGCGCATGCACATGCGCGTTAAAATTATTCTTATACTAAGACGTAAAGACGTAAGATTACATTATTTGGTTGTCAAACATAATAATTATAATTGTAATAATACTGAATGCAGTCAAATTAAACCAATATCTGTTTATGTAATTTAGGTAAAACCGCTCGATGAAGTTGTTAGAAAAAACATATACTAGTACAAATGGTAACTTTATTAAATTTAAAAATATTTTCAAAATAAACAAATAAAAATGCACCTAACCTGGTGTGAAGATAAACTTGGTCTATAATTTCAAGAGAAAATAAATCACAGTTTTAGTATCTATAATATATCCAGATAACTTTAGATGTACACAAATAAACGAAAAATTATTTTAATAAAATTATTTTATTAAAAATTTGCTTCAATGGTGATCGTGCTCACGATCAACCTTGATCATCTTTCCGTTATAAAAAATCCTTTTTATAATCAAATTAAATCTACATTATAATAGTTGTTATTTTGTTATGTTATTGTACTCGTATTCTTAATCTAGTTATGATGATCGTACCATTTAATTTTATACAATTATATGATTGTTTTCTTAACATAACTCTTAAATAATAGTATTTCCTATTGTTCTTAATATATCTCAATTATATTAACAAGGTTCTATACAACATATCTAATTCAACTAATTTTTTTTAATTTTATAAATTATTTATAGACTTTAAATACTATATAAACACTTCATTTTCAAAAAAAGAATATAAATTAATTCATTTAATTATAAAAAAATGTAAATGGGTTTAAGTAAAAAAAGAAGATTTTTTAATGACGAGCAAAACGGTACGCTGGATATTAAACTATATAATATTAGAGAATGTATGTGTTATTGAAAGAAAGCAAATGTAACGACAAAGTTTATCGCATTGATAAGTTGCGGTGTTCAAGGGCTCACGGGGTGAGAATTTTTTGTTTGGAAAATGTTTAAGACCCTTCACAGAAGTAAATTTAAATTATAATATTTTAAATGTATAATATTGTTCGGATAAAAAAAGATTTTCATGGATTGAGTTAAAATAGAAAAAAATATACGGTCAAAAGAACAAACATATTTAGCTGATACGACATTTTTGTTTTGGAATGTGAGACTTTTTTATCCAAGCACACAATTAGAAACAAATTGAAGAGAACTGTATTTTAGAAACATTACTTATTTCCCCTCTAGCCCTTCAATTTTCTAGATTACTGTATTGTATTAACATACTTTAAAAAAGTGTTATTTTTAAATAGATTTATATTAAATAGATTTCAAATAAACAATTTTAAAGAATTTTAATGGGAACATTCTAAGAATAGAGGAAACTAGAAATAAAAATGAATAATAGTTAAATATGATCATCCCTAACTAGTGATGGGCAGAAGTGACTATTTATTTAATACAGACTATTATTCGATTATCATTACGTACTACCGAATAATTTGACTAAAATTTTAGTGACAAATTATTTATAAATTGTTAATATTACTCGACTAAGTTTTGTACAATCAACTAATACGAATTAATGAAATTAGTCGACTATCAACTAATTCGATTAAAAATGAATCAACTAATTACTCGACCAAAATTGCATTTAATCGATTTGTTAATAGACAACTGACCAACGACTGAGTAACTATCGCAAAATACAGAGTAACGAAGCTGTAATACCAATTTATTTTAAAAAACTTAAAATAATCTTCGTTTAAAGAGTTTACTTGTAGCCCATAGAGTTAATTAAAACTAATCATACAAGATGTATAACAATTATGACACACCTATACAAAGGGGTAAATGTAAACTGGGCCCGCAATTACCTTTTTTGTTGTAAATTCGGCTCCGAACATTTTAGGTAATAAAATAGGTAGATTTTAAACTCGGCCCAGAAATTTCAGGTAAAAAAAAAGGTTGGTTGTAATCTTGGCCTGATAATATTTACCAATAAAATATAATATCAATATATTATAAAATAAGCACGACATAATTTTATCTTCAAGTAATAAATAACGTAGGTATCTATATCTTATCCTGAACAATTTGTTAACTAATCTTAAAATATATTTAAACATTGAGACAAATAATTTCGTTTTCGTATTGGACTATTGAAACGACTTTTCAGTTGTGTTTTTACAACCGTGACGATGGCACACATAGTTGAATCTCAACGTGGACAACCACTTTTAGTATTAGAAAATTTTAAATATTCGAAAGTAACTCGTATTTTAGCTTCAGGTGAAATAAAATGTGTTGTCCTCTGGGTAATGATAAATGGTTCTCAAAAATATTATAAGAAAATTATATGTACATCCGGGCCGAGTTACACCTAAATTATTTTTACCTGAAAAAATCACGGGCCGAGTTTACAATAGACCTTTCGAATTTTTTTTTTCCTCGGGCCCAGTTTACAATCGCCCATACAAAGGTCTATTATAGGAGTCAATAATTTTGCACTGTGTTTCTGAATCTGTGTAGAAAATATAGATGGATCAAGTATTCTAAGAAATAATGAATGCAAAAAGGTGTATAAAAACTCAAAAAATATACGTATGTTACATTTTTAAAAAAAAATATTACAAAAAAACTTTTTTTTTATAGGAATATTATTAATAATAATATGTTATGGACTAAATTACTTTTGTTATTGGTTATTTTTTAATGATTTATCTATTTTATTTTATTAGTAAAGTTCATGCTAATGTTAGTTAAAATTTATATTATTACCAAAATTAATAAAAAATGGTACATTTAGTTAATGTTTAATCGAATAAAAATAAACTAAGATTTAAAATGTAGTCGAATAAAATAATTATAATCCAATATAAATTACTTGTATAAAAATAAGTTGAAAAAAATCTAGCCAAATTATTTATTATACTACATGAAGTAATAAAATTAATCCCAACTACTAACTAAATTATTATTCATTTTTGTCCAATGCTATCTACATATTAAAGTAAGGTTTAAAAACAATAGTGACCATATTTAGTATTACGAAAATATAGAAATATTTTAGTGACTGTCTCTTTTTCAAAATATTTTGTAGTACAAGAATAACTTTTCCGCAAAGAAAATTAAAATTAAATTATTTTAAACCGTATTCTTTACACATATATTCAGCTAATTATAATATCTGAACTAAGAAATAATAATATTTTCATCGACTTTTAATTCATAAAAACTTCATGGAAGATGTCAATTTTTATCAGGCCCACCTAAAAATGCTTTTTTTAAAACTGTTATGGGCGGAAATATGGTGTTATAAATCCAATAACTATCATCCTCTCGATAATTTATGATCCTAGTTTAATAATAGTGAATATTATAATATCTCATCGTTTTTGAGATAGGATTGTGCTCTGAGAGTTTCGTTAAAATTTAGTTGAATATAATTTTCAATAAAGTGTTTTATTTATTTTATTTTATTTAAATACACAGAATATACTTTTTGTTATTGATAAAATTTAATTTAATACAGAATGAAATGGAATAAATTAATAAATATAAAAAAAATAAGGTAGTGAACAATAGTTATTAGCTACAGATAGCTATTACTTCAATAAACAAAACTATAAGTAAAGAAATAAGTGGTTATGAGTAAAAATCTAAGACAATAGTGTCATTATTTGGTCTGGTCTTTGGACGCCTATGTGATTCGTTTTGTTAGTAATTTGTGGTGGTTTTAAGAATGTGGAAAATTGTATTAGAACGTGTAAAAAAAAAAAAGGAATTTTTAAACTTATTAAGGATAGTACGGTAAGATAATCGGTTTTGTTAAATAAATGATCATAGAAAAACTTTAAGCTTAGTATACGTCTTCGTTTAGTGAAGTTATGTAGCTAAAGTTATTCGACAATATGCGAGTAATCGTGAGGTTTATATGGAAGACCTTTACAGTTGCCAATAAATCCCAAAAATTTACTCTGTATGCGTTCAAGTTAGTTAGATTCGGTTTCCGTGTATGAATCTCAGACAAATGATCCATATTCTAAAATAAATCGAACAGTGCATAATATAATAATTTAAGTGGTCTTAAAATGTATAAGATCTTTAGAATATCGTGTGATAAAGCCTAAAACTTTAAATGTTTAACAATAAACCATTGAAATATACTCATACAGATAACTTGATAATTTGAAACCAAAGTCTATCCAGAACATGTTATAAGCAAAGTACAAGATGTTATAAATATAGTCACACTTAAACTTCATACTTTCATATCAAATGTTATCGCTTATTAAATTTGAGATTAGTTTAGTGAATACGAATATTTAGTAAAACGTATATAGAAAACTGATATATTGTTTCGTTATAATAAATCTATACTATATATAATAAAGTTTCATCACAACTGATATTAGAAATTAATAATATTATTTCACTATTGTACATGGTGCTTTCGGGAATGTTAACAATATCGAATTGGCGTTATGATAAAAAATATATCTTCTCAACGGGAGGTCACCGTAGCCGCTGTACGACAAATAATATTTTTTGAGATATTATGTATCTATATAAATTCGATCTCATAAACATACTTTGTGGTTTAAATATTATACTGTTATTAGATTCGTAAAATAAGATGCTCTATTTATTCACCCTCCAGTTGTATAAATATACACACATACACACAATTTCACATACATGCATATTACACATAATTTACGTATATTAGAGTATTGGGCAATATCATAACCATAGTTTATTATTATTTTAAATTTATTTGCAATCTTCCAAAATCCGCATGACCGAGAACGTGTTTTATGTTTGTACGATGACGACGAGATATGAAACAGCGGACAGTGTGCAATGAACCCTAAAAAGCATGTATTTTGAAAAATAAGTCAAAAAGAGAACACAAAATTACCTCTAAATATAATGTTTTTAACAATATATATATATATATATATATATATATATATATATATTTAGATTGGTATAAAAGAACACACTGATGAATTACTGATAACTATAGATAGTAGTTTTCCTCGATTATATACGAAATTTAATTTAAATTCTCAATCATAATGACGTAAGAAGTATCGATGATATCCTTGGATCTGAGATTCAATAATCAATTATATATAATACCAGATAGATATAATCATAAATTACAATACGGTATATTTGTTACAGTTCTAGTTATCAATCACCGTTTTAGAAATTAGACTGTATGGTGTTATATTATAGTCTATAAATATAGATTATAATAAAAATAACATATTATATAACAAAAGAAACTTTCCAAAAATCACATATTTAAGGTTAAAACATTTTTGGCCAAAGGATTTTTTAACTATTTGGTTCTTTTGTTCAATATGTAGACTTTAATAGTACCGATTGAAGTATAAGATTTAAATTAATATAGAATAAACCAATATATTTGGAATATACGACAAATGTACGCTTGTTTTAATCTGTAATTTTTAGATTCAGAATTAACGATTACTTTAATTTGCAATAGTAAAACAATTCCCGGGCGGGTCCAAGCAACTCAGCTAGTCAATTATATCGTGATTTTTTAAACGAGTATATTGACTTAAAATCAATATGGAATTTCAAATAAAATAAATGTGAAGATAATTTTGTAAAAAAATAAAAGTTACATATGTACCAAATAAATTACGTTATACTGTAGTATTTTATATTTCACTAGTTGAACTATTTGGATTTTTATCAAATTAATGCCTAAAACCTGCTCTATGGTATTCTCTCTAGTTTAAAAAATTGATGATTGTATAAGTAGTTTCGAAGCCAACCCGTAACATAGGTTTCCACTTATATATATATATATATATATATATATATATATATATATATATATATATATATATATATATATATATATAGATAGATAATCAGAGTGTTATGGAGAACATTGGTACAACAGCTCCACGTGGTTTTGTATATTACAAAATAACACAGAATTTTGTTCATCAGCTGTCTGGTTTTAAATTATAATGCATTATCCTATCGTAGTTTGTCCCTTTATGCACTAGTAGTAGTACGGATTCGTACACATAGTGGGTAGTTACGTGTTGTTCGATGCATCTATAACTTATCATGTTAAGGATTAATAACGGTTGGTAAGTGCAGAGAATAAGTGTGTACGTTGGGAACGAACGTACACGTTCAATCCGTTATCGCGTATAATAACTGTGAAATTTGTGAAAAATTGTGCGCTTTTTTGCTTTCGCGGTCCCAGCGATGAACCTCTGCGTGTATTTTATCGTTGATTATAATACATGTATATAACTTAATCGTAAGTTGTTCATTAGATGTAATCTTGTAAACCTTCTTGCTTTCACAAAGTTTTTTCATTCTTTCTAGAATACCAATCCTAAAGGTTTTATTCACAATGAACCCTTCCCCTCTTTTTGCTGTTGTTAGAATCATTATATATTATTTATGCTAAACGAGTCGTTATTACGGAGTACCATTTTAACACACCATTTCGAGTGTAAAACTCAACTGTATTTATTAAATTTCAATAGGTGGTATACCGTAAAATCGGATGTTAATTTTTTTTAAACGTATACCACATTATATTTGTCATCGTTACATATTCTTATCGGTCTATGTAACTTCTAAAGCGCAATCGCGATCACACTCAAGTGTTCATAATGTATAATGTATATATACAATACATAATATCATATAATATATAATCGTATGATCTGAAGGCGTTCACATATACGATTTAATGCATACACGTTACGTGGAAAACTATTTATTTACTTTACTATATTTTTCTCTTATCGTTATGATTTTAAAATGTTTTTGGTGTTTATACAGTTGACTTTGCGTAGATATACGGAATTGTAAGGTGCTATTATTTTCGAACCCAAATATCGATCGTGCGGAAATGAAATAATTATGTACGTAGACGATAATCATCGCGAGTTCCGCTATTGAATTAACCACCTACACGATTTTACGTAACATGTAATTTTGCGTGTTCTAAAACATACGGAACAGTCTTTTGTACTTCTTTGGAAACTTGTACCGTTTAAGGTAATCCGAAGTTGTGACACAAATTACAAACGGACTTCGGTGGGCCAGCAAACGTTTTAGGTAATAAGGGAACAGATGTATATATAAATCAAGAGGCCGTATAATAAATCGTTGGCATTTCCCGTAGTCTGTTCTATTTTCTAGACAATACTAGATGAGATGTTTTATCTACAGTGGATATACATACAACATTGGCACTTACAGCCACGATCTATTTATGTATAAAAATTGCGAATTTATCATTCATATGTGTGAGTTAAATTCAGACTTCACAATGTTATTAAATGTTTAACGCGTACGAATATACGTTTTTTTTGTGTCAAACTTAACACGTTTAAATCATTTTATAGTATCGCGTTATCGAGAACACGTGTTTTAAAAGTTTTCGAAGAAAATTATAAAATAAAAACATCGCAAAAAAACTTATTTTTTATTATTATACGACGTAATACTAAATTGTTTACGAAGAATAAGTTTAGTTTCATGACAAAAACAAAACTAAAAATCAATAAAAATTCTGTGTTTTTTTTTATTTTTTTATTCAATTAATTTAGGCATTTAAAAATTATATTTGAAATTAATTGTTTAATTATTAATACCTGATGATAAAATATTACGTCTTAGTTTTTCAAACTACGAATTTATAACATTAGTTAAAATATTTACAATAGATTTGTCTACTTTTATGTGCCAATCAGTTTTAGTACGATTTGTAAATCACGTAAATTAAGAATATGTTCTAATAACAATTTTCATTTGAATAATGTAATACACTTTTTTATTAATAGACTAAAATGCTTTGGCACTTAAAAAATATAGTCAACATAGATTTGATAGATTTGATTGTATAATACTACACAATACTTTATAAATAAAAATAATTTTCATTTAAGCGCATCGTTTGTATTTGTTTTATTCGTTTGTTAATCCATTAATAACTGTAGAAGACTTACAAAGAACTTCTACTGGACTTGTAAAAGGGACCCCTATATTTATTAAACAAAAGCCAATAGGTAGATTCTTTATAGTGTTGTAAGTTTAAAATTTAACTGATCGAATTATTTATATAATTTTTACTATAATTATTGAATATTTAAAAAAAACAATAAATCAATTATCCTTTTCGTCGGCAAAATAATGAAAAAAATAAAATAATTATGTTTTATTTTTGTTGTAATTCTTTTATTTCACTTGTTTCAACGTATGATAAAGCACGTCTAAAAATAAAAACAGGTTTATTGATGGTTGAAGTAATAGTGACTTACACAAAACAGTTATCTCTGAACTAAGAACTTCTTAAGATTTCAATCGATTCGGAAAAATTCAATCAGAGCATTACGATGAATACAACAACTATCGAAATAATCATCAGAACTATTTATTAACGGTTGTTTGACAACGATTCTGTAAAGTACATTAAAAAAAAATTATTTTCAAACGAATCAAATAGTGATTGTATTAATAAACGAATTATATAATATATATCTGATAAGAAAATAACAAATCTATTTTATATGATACATATTAAAGTTGATACTTAAGTGAAGCGACTCGAAAAATATATGTGGGATCTCAATGCTGTATTACAGAAATTAATTCATGGAGTTTTTATGAATAAAAACATTTAGATCATGTTATAAATTACATTAACTACAGGTCTAGAGTATTAGTGATTGTAAATTTATATAAATTATTTTTGAAAAGATTATTTTGTCAGTGGCATCTACTGCTTACACATACGGCTACACGTTATTGCGCCGTATTACACATATATAGTTTATAATATTATTTGTTCCCTTGCGTCTTATACGCACTGTCACTATTCCTTAGATATGTAAACTCAATTTCACATAAATGATTCAAAAGTATTTTATCTACCAGCATTATGATATATGAATCAGAGATAGGATTTCTCCTTATTTTTGAGTGGTAACGTCGAACGCGGTCGATCAAAATTCGTTCAATCTTCTTTCCATGTAGTATTCAAAGATTGCTTTGATGGAGAAATAAATCTATGTATCTACCTACAAGAGGTAATTGCATTTTATTCATCGTAATAATAATACGCATTAGATAAAAAAAACCTTTTGCGGGTTCTATTTCGGCTACTCTATGTAAAGCCAACATTTTTATTTCGAGAAAGATATATATGTCGATGTAGACCACGTAAGCCCCTTTTAAACCAGTGAAAAAAGCTTTTCTGGTTCTCAAATTTGGTTTGTTGGGAAACATTTCGGTGCAATAGTAAAAAAAAAAAAAAAATCCGACTGAACACATATATATATATATATATATATATATTGCGTAAGAAACTTGTAGTCGGTTTGTGACGGATGTGAACAACTTTACGGAAGGTGTGAGCTAATGGATATTCGATGTACATTGGACCAGGCGTTGAATATAATATCACCGAAAAATATAAAGGAAAGGATAAAATATATAAGAATGATAGACATTTACTATATGTCAAATTTGATTCGTTACGTGTTATCCCACCATTAATATGTTTCAATAATAATTTAACTAAATACAATTTTAATGTAGGTATTAGGTTTCAATACGATCATTGAATTCATTCACGGTCGATTACGTTGGATTTATTGTATTTATTTCGTTTGAAATATAGTTTTATATTAAATAATTTTGTATTCGAATGAATAGACGAATGATTAAATAAACGTGTTATAGGGAAAAAAAAACAAATTCGAAGTATAAAAATAAATGGTTCATATTATTTTATTGTTTGTTCTGTATATAAAATGCCATTATTCTAATAAGATGTTGTTTTACAGAAATAAATTAAAATATTTAAACGAAATGCAAGGTATAAAAAACATCAATATTTTCCAAGAAACAAATAATAATGACCATTAAGGTTCTGAGCAAAGAATACGAATTGCTTATATAACAGGTTTTATATTTTTTTAATTATGTATACGTTTAATATATATATATATATATGTATGTATGTATGTATATATATTATATATACATACTTCAATAGTTGTTGAAATTGAAATTATTTCAGATCGATAGAGAATTTTGTTTTGATTTTGATTAATCAATGCAGTATCTTATATTTTTGAAGCTTTAAATAACTTACACTGCTTTATGTATTATATACTCAACTATAAATTTATAAAATTTGTTCAAAATTGAAAGATATTTTTTAAGTTTTAATAATGGATTTAAAAATTGTCAAAAATGATATAAATATCATAGTTAAATTAATTAGAAAATTAATGAATACTGTTTATAGATTTATAATTTTACAATTATCCAGTAAACGTTATTTCAAATAAATCCATCTCAAGAATAGAGATTAAAAAAGATCATCAATCCGTAAACAATAATGTTTGTAATTTATTTTGTCAGGTAAATTACGCATCAAGTAATAGCTAAATGTTAATGACAGTTAAAAAATAATCTGAAGTGTCGACTAACTAAAATTTGATTTAAATACATCTCACCATATTTTGAAATTATATATGAATTCAAAGGAAAATGTTTCACGTTTGATTAAACTACATAATATCATTACTATTTCTGAACGGTTTGTATTATTATATTACTTTGTAGAATTTATGCTTATGTACGGATATAAATGTCACTTTATAATATCACCATCTTGCGCGGTAGGTAAACAATATATGTAGTAGACGTACAAGCAGTCTCTTTTCTTATGTTAAGTCGGAGTTGTAACGTATTTTGCTATATTTCCTTAAGCAACCAACGAGATGGGGTTAGAAGGGCAGATATGTTTAATCTCAAACAGAGTTATTAATGTTTCAGATAAAAGGCTTATGTATTATTTACAGCATACATGTATCATGGAGATCTGATAAACGTATAATATATAACTATATATATATATATATATATATATATATTTATATTATATTGAAATTTGAAATTGTTTGTGTGGCTGATATTGTATGAGAATAGACATCGAATTTGATAAAAACATTTGATGATTAGTTTCATTTTTATATTTCAATTCAGTCGCTTTGCTATCGATTGCTGTTAATTTAATTATAACAAAAAGATAAAAATATTCAAAATTATTAAAATATAAAATACAATGCTTCAAATAACCAAAAAATATCTTCTTTGAATTTTTTTCTTATGACATAAATATACATATAATAATATAAAGAACAAATTAATCTACTGAAAAATAATATATTTAAATATATTAATTTAATTTTAATTGATAACAATTATACGTACAGCAATTGTTTATCGTTTGTCGTATTTATTTATTTATTTTTATAATTGTTTAAAGATAAATAATTGTATAATATAGAAATTAACTTTAATGTAATTTAGTGTGAAGTTAAAAGAAGTCGGGTTTCATTTCACAGTTTTTCTTACGCTGTAAAATAATTATGTAAATCATGATGAATGTGTCAAAATGCAGTTTTCAATTTTATTGAGTAGCTATAAAATAAAATAAAAGTATATCAATCTTACAATCGTATACATTCTATAACAAACGTCTGTAAATATTTAATTGGCGATGCAATTTTATATATAGGTATAGACACCGAAGAAATCGCAAACATTTTTTCATATACGAGCATACAGAGGAAATTTAATGGACATTATACAAATTTATATTCAAATACCCATACACACACGTGCATCTAGAATTGAGGATATGGATTATGAAAACCATATAACGAACTGAAATGCTTTTTGTTTCAAAACTATTAATTCGGTGTAAGGTGAAATACACAATTACGTGTCGATAGGAAATGATTTGTCGTGTTCAGAATGTTTGATAAGTTAAGTGTAGGTAATTACTTCGTAAAAGTATCATTTACATAGTCTTACATTCTATTATTTTCAAATATTCAAAAACGGTGTTTGCGTAAACCTTATCATCGGAGTATAATCTGGTAACATAAAGTTTTATTTTGGAATTCTCAACGAAGATTTAAACAAAAGAATGTCATGCTTTCATAATTTTATAACTGATAGATATATTCTAATGATTTTAAATTGTATTTATTGAGAACACATTTCGTTCTCATTGTGTGCATAGGCTATACATATTGGACCCGTACCTATGGTACGTAAAGTGTCATTCGATTGATACTAAAGCACTATAAAGTAAATAAGCTTATTTTCATCTCACCATGAGGTTATGTAGATCTCTAGAGTTCAAGATTATGCTTTAAGGTTAGAAACTTAGTTTCCGTTGGGACGTCTAAGTGATTTTAAATATTCTACTTAGTTTCTCTTATTGTGATCAAATATTCAGTGGTTAAATTTTAATAATTTATCAAATTGACATAAATATGTCTACGTTGAAATTATTTTAAACTAAAATAATGTCACGTTCATATGCTTCTATTAGTAAATTGCTGTTAATAAACCTTAGAATGTAATTCCTCTGCATTCCATAAAAATATAACCTTCCAGTAGTTGTTATCAGATGAAAATGAGTCTTATCCTACAAAAATGTAATATATGTTTGTACATTTTCATTTATATAAAGTGTAAACAACATTTACCTAATAATTTTTTTTCTTTTCTTCTATTTCAAAAGTTTCTTAAGTATAGATAATATTCACTTTAGTTTGTTTATTAACATTATACACCAAAAATGTAATATACAATTATGAAGATTTACTAAAATTTCATCTAGTAAAAATATTACGAATACCAAACTTCAAGAGTGTTATTTTGACGATGCGCCCACGCTCAATAGTATCACCTAAAAGGACTTTATACGATATAAACACTGTTGTTCCGAACGTGTTTTGTTTGTCTTCGAATTTTCTCTGATTTTTTAAGATTGCGACAATCCCGATGGGTTCCATCGCGCAGTTAAATATTCTACTGAACAACAATTTCTGTTGTCTTTACATACACTTGTATACCCAATGATCATAGTTTGTGCATAATATTAGGTTTACACGAACTGCCCTGTTTGAGTATGTATGTGTGTGTGTGTATGTGCACAATAATCCCTTCTGGTCCCTTTTGTACAGTACTAAGCTAGACGTTCGACATGCGTGAGTAATGTACGCCACCGTTTCAAATCATGTACCCGATTAATTTTCAATGGTTTCATACGAAATTACTTAATACGGTTGTACGCGGTATGTACACCGTTATTTTTGCATCCAAAGCTCCGTTGCAGGGATATAAAATCAATTATAATATCATAATAACGCGGGTTATTTTAACTAGTCATTAAATTCATATTCCAGGAGGAACGAAAATATTGAAAATCACCTTTTCTGATGATATTTGGAGTATTGAACTCTAAAAGTTAAATCACACTGTAGTGTCAACATACCCTGTGTATAGTATATTACATAAATTACACCGATTCAATCGCCACTCAGAATCGTATGCTTAGAACTCGACCGCCGTTTTTTAATTATATATGAGTTCATACGACTGACTTGACTATTAACTCAAAACCAGTAACACGTCGGCTCTTAGTTTGTAATGAATCGAAACTCTTATTTTTTCTGAATCATTAACTTTCATTGTGTAGTAAATCTACATATGTATCTTTGATTGATATTGACAGTATTTTTTTTTTATACTATCATATAGTATATAGTATAGTACTTTACTGTACTTAAAATTAAAATAGTTATGTTGAGGATTTGATATTAAGTGGTGGGCATTTTGGAATATATAACTTACAGTGATCGTGGTTTATTATAGTGTTATGGATCGGCTGATGAAAAGTGGCAATCTGATTTTTGACGTGGCTGTGGATACGTTCGGTGGCAGCTTCTTTGTTAATTGTTCGTTTGAATCACGGGAGAACAGGAAGGCACGACTTCTGGTATCCTTGGATATATAAACGTGGGATATTCACTTTTGTATATAACTAGGAACGTGGAATCGGACAATATAATGTACCTTTCAATACCGACCGGTTTACACTTGAGTAGAAAACAACGGAAAGTGTGCTCAACGTGGACACTGGTGACCGTATAAATGCTCTGTTAGGTGGTCCTTTGGTGTGTAGTTGTTCAGGTTTGATATTGTGAATTATTTTCTTGTTCAGGTTGATTTTTTTATATGGGGAATCATTAATAAGTTGGTTATTTAAACGTATCAATTAATTTAGATAAATTTCTCTAATAGTGGGTGGCGTGCTCTAGTAACCTTAATACTCCGCCTGCGATCTATAGATTCTGTTTTTATAACTGGTTCGTCGTTATTTACAAGTGCTGTATTTCGCACTGACCACGGAAGGCGTCGTGTGATTATGATATGAACCGGTTCTGATTTTAATGGGTAATGAGACACTAGATAGCGATAGCTACGCGTATTGTCTCGTTACAAGTTATAATCATGAAATGCAATTTTTAAAACTCATGGGGTATATAATATACAAATAAAGAGTTACGAAAAGTAAAAAAGAAGCCAATCAATCGGGTGATATTTGTCGTTTTTTTTTTTTGCTGCAGTTCACGAAATCATCAGCCTTATATTTTTTGATGAGAATCGCGTGCAAGAGCTAGATTATTTTTTCTACAAGCGATTTGTGATGGTTTACAGGTTTTATACGTAATCAGTTGTTTATGATTTTCAATTTGACATAGTGCAATAGACATTTTAAGGAGCGTTGTGTTTTGAAAAGTATAAATTTTATTTAAATCAAATTTCGTAGCCATGATTTAAAGTGCCACTCATTTGTCAATAAAAGATAAATCTATAGCACAACATAATGCATCAATTCGTCTAATACGATCGATTCATTTTTCTTTTCGCTCCCCTTAGGATATTGAACCTTCAGAATACGAAAAATTCACGCAACAAGTTTCTTGTTGTTTATTGCGTACGCGTATTATTTATATATGTGAAAAGTCGCTATCGTTCTCGTTTACAGATATATTTATGATAACATATATATAATATAAATAAAATATAAATATAAATATATAATGTTATTTAAATGTGAAAATAAGGTCTTAAAGCTGTTAAATAGATACCTGACTCAATATTTATGATTAACCACAATTACAAATACATGAACTAGAAATTATTTCAGACGAAACTCACGTAACATCGGAATTGTACGTAAGATACCCATTTATGTTATCATAAATATATCTGTAAACGAGAACGATATATATATATATATATATATATATATCGTATGAATCAAGCGTTCCCGGGTTTCAAAGAGTAGAAACACAACAGTTATACCGTAGAGAAATGAGTGAACGAAAGAATAAATGTGGTGATGTGAGTAAATGTGTGTCCATTTATTTATATAGAAACGCCGATATAGAAGACGATTTCCATAGGAATTAGTTTCGCGTGAATTTCATTAGGTATACAAACACACAACCTCAATAGCGGTTGATGGTAGTTGAACTAAAAGCAATGTGTTTTGTTGTAAAATGTCATCATTATAATATTGTATATCGTGTATAATTGTATATGCAATACGGTATATTATATATATGTATTATGTAATTATAGATAATATTCGTTGATTGATATTCAAGCGTTATTCACGTGTAATTGTAATATTATTGTAGTAAGTACACATACGATGAATACGAAATAAACTGTTCCATCCGCTCTTGAATTGACAGTAATGATATCTATGCTTTTACAATACTATAATAATATTTCCATTGTTTAGTAAGCTATATAAGTATGTATATTAATAAAAGTTTTCTTTTAATAACCCCGTTGCTCTTGTGGTCGAAGAGACTCGTTATCGAGTAAGATTACAAGAGTCATATCTATGCAATGAACTGAATTTTGTTCAAATCCTCGAAACTAACTATTACATTTATATATTATATGGTATACATCATACATACAATAGTATCTATGCAAACGCTTTACCGTGTGTCTTTGAAATAAGCCATTATTCAACTAACTCAATATCAATACCTACGTTAACATAATTGTTGCAGATATATTCAAAGCAAAAACGAAAATTCAATGGTTCTTTGGAATAAAGACAACAAAAGCGAAATAATTTAATTAATATATATATTTTTTTTATTTAATTTGTTATTTTTATTACGTATTGTTTTACTATGACGTTTGAAAACTGTAAACTTACTTGAAGACTAACGCATTTGTTTTTATGCTGACATTATATTGTTATAGGGTTTTAGTTAAATATCGATTCCGTGTAAAATCCCAACGTGACCGGTAGTAATGGAAAAAAAATAAAATAAAGTGATATCATTCACATAGGTTTTAGTGGTGATCGAATAGTTTTTATTGTATTATAGAACTGAAACAAAAATATTTTACTATTTGCCCAATTCTGTGACAATGTTTACCATTTTCTCCAATGGATAAGAACTCTACAAAACGCATTTCAACTCATTTTATACAACATACCTATAAAAAAATTTACATACTATTTGATTATCAGCAACAACATTTATTAAATATGAACTAGCAAATATTTCAATATTTTTCCGGTTTATTTTTTTATTAAAACCTTAGGTTTTCTGAAAAACGATTATGGCTTTTGTAAACACGTAAATCGTTGAATATCTTTTTGAATTTTCTTATATATTATTTTATATTTAAGTCGATCTATAAGACATATCGGGAATGAAAATATTAATAAAATTTTGTATGTAAGATGTACATGGTTAGGTTATAGGTTATTTGTTGTGGTTCAAAGTGAATAAAAAAAACTACACATTTGTGTAGTGAAATTGCCTATTTATTTCGCCGTATAACTTATTTTTTAAAATTACTTTTTTTTAAGTTAGTGTTATGAAAAATTTTAACTAAAATATACGAATACTTATTGTTAACATATATTGAAGTATAATTTATTCTATAATAAAAAAAATTTCTTAAAAAAAGAAAATAAGCATTTTTTAAAAATATAAACATACGATATTATATGTCTAATGTATAATTTAAACATTTTTAATGTAAAATAATAACTGGAATTTCTACTTCTGATTGAATATTTTGATAGTTACTTGATACTTAATACTACTAAAGAAAAAGTTTAAATTTTTTTATTTTTGCTATTTATTGTACAAATATCGTTATTTTACATTATTTAATTCACGTTCTTGAAAAGATCATGAAATATTAATATATTTTTTTTTACCGCTGGAAGTCTATGTAATAATATAATGTATCTAATCGAAGAAATCGTGGTACAATCAAAAATGATTTAAGTAAAACAAATATAAATCTATTTCGTATTTGTTAACAGTCATGGAATGAATGAAGATATATTTTTTTAAATAATAAAAGTCTGGCCTTATTGGTTTGTCAAAGTGGTCTGTAATAATACTACTCGCAAATATTAATAATAATGAATATTTTAATATCCGACTTGAGAAAATTACGAAAATACTTAATTATGTTAAATTAGCTTATATTGCTTGTTATTTAATTTATTAAATATATATTTATCAAGGTATAACGTAATTTGTTATTCCTCGAAAAAACAATTAAAACCAATAAATGAATAATTATGGATACAAGAGATTAACATTATAAAATTATATAAAAAAAAAAAAAAAAAAAAAAAAAAAAAACAATGAATCACAAACAAAATTATTTTAATATCATAAACGTAGTGTAATAATTTGAAAATATTAATTAAAATATTTTACATAGGATACAGGTTATTTTTTTTCTTATTACTAGATAAATATTAAAAGTGTCAGAAAAATGTATTTGAAACATAGGTCTATATAATGTTTTTCTCAATGGTTTTACTACATCCTAACAAATGAATTCTTATTACATAATTAGGTAATGTATTATATTTGGAGAAAGTTTTTTGGTCGAAGAATATAAATGATCAAAATAAAATATTGATTAAACCGTTTAATTTATTTAAAATTATGCGGAATTGTGTTTCGAGAGAGTTCAGTATTAAATAATAATAATAAAAAGGGGAAGTTTTTTTTCCAATGCAATACTGAGTAATTATTCGACGAGTTTTTACAAATATATATATTTTTAAAAATAATAATGAGAATCTTATATTCAAACGTAGCTTCATATCATAATTTTGAAAAAATATTTCGATCATTTATTCGCAAAATCTTCGAAGTAATTGCGTTTGCAACTGAATCAAAATAAAACATGATGATTGAATTGAATAAATCATAATGTTTCTTCAGATGTTAGGTGTATTTCCAATAAAAGAGGAAAATATGAATTCATATAAAATCCTAAAATACATAAATTTAAATTATTCTCCTTATTTCCATCATTCGCAAATTGAGTCCTATACTATTTCGAACAGTTGGATTTTTCAATTTTATTATGTTTACGATGACTTATCATTATGAGTAAAATAATGTTTTTACAAGTTTATATAGTACTTTGATGGAAAAAAATTGGCCTGTTGTGAGTATAAAGCAAAAAATTAACAATAAAAATAATTAACCAATGATATTATTGTTCTAGAAGTATAATTGACTTAAAAAAACGATACGTACTGATGTGTTTTTGTATCACTCATTTTTACGATATTGATAGAAATGCCCGAGAAGTATTAAAAGTATTAAAATTCAAAATAAGAATGTATTGACCATGAAATAGGTCATTCGGCAAAAGGTATTGCTCAGTAGAGTAGTATAACATTTTGATATTAACCCGAATTTAGACCCTTTCTAGTCTAGTGTAGTTTTAACTGGCTTAAAAGTAAATAAATTCTACATAGTGGACCCAAGAACGTATTGAGGATGACTTATGTGATTTTAAATTACTGAGGCCACTCGAGGACAAAGATACAACCACGTAACGTATTTAAAAAGGTAATTTAATGATAATAATATGCTTAGATTACTTATTTAAAACCAAAGCCATGTCACGGAACTATAACAAAACTAATGTAGACCAATAAATAATATTTTGTTATTTATTAGAACCTGTCAACTTCGAGAGTTTGCATAGTTTTAAACATACATGTAACACCGTATGTAAACTATACATCTTAACAAAACCACTTCAACACATAAATATTAAATTTAATATGTCATACGTTTTGAAAAATGTATTAAAATACTTAATGACTAAAAAGTATATTTTAGGCAAAGCTCAGCAACTCGAATCCACGTCTAGTTTGAATAGGTAGGTAGTAAATAACGGTGTATCACGGTTGATTAAAATTATAAATCACCATGCAAGTGGTATACACAATTTTGTTTTATATTTAACACTAATTGTGTATTAACAAATATTTGAAACTTATGGCGCTTATTACGGTATTATTATAAAACAAATTATATTGATCACTTCTAGATATTTAAATTAATTTCAGAAAATGTTTTATATGAACTCATAGAGATAAATGTAAAAAAAAAGGTTATAATTGTATAATAGGCTTCATCAACGATATCGATATCGTTCACTGTTTTACAATTATTTTGATATCGATATTCTAAATAATATTTTATCATATGATAATCGATAATCGAATATAAAGCGAAGTAAGGTTTATATATATATATATATATATATATATGGAAAAAGCTAAGAAACTATGTAAATATATTATTTAATAAGATTATTTAACAGTCTGCGTTCATCGTTCAACATGTTCAGACGTTGCTTTCGTCTGTCCGTTATCTTTTACCATACTACATTAATGAGTCTTACTTAATATTGTTTATCATAACATGTCTCGGAATATCTCAAAACGCAATTTATCGTTATCATCATTATCTCCATCTACAAAATCTTGCGACAACCGAAGTAAAGTATTCGTCACACCAAATCGCTATGCCTCACTCTCCGAAGATAACGTTTTCGATCAGAAGGTGTTTAGCCCTCCCTCCATCATATTACCTTCTCAAGACCAGTGCAGCACTCCACCTAGACATGTGGAACCCTCTTCAAGTAAAAAAGTTTTTTCTTATGCACCTCCCTTTTATCTAAGCAGTGGCTACGAATTCAACACGCTCAAAAAATCTCTTTTTGACCTTGCCAATCCTTCGAGTATTATTTATAAAAATACTCCAAAGCATTCAATTATCCCCACCGACGGTTCTGTCAATTATAATGCAGTTCAAGCTTATCTTGTGGCTAATAAGGAGATAAAATACCACACTTATCTGCCTAAACCTTTGAAACCTTACGTTGTTTTTATCAGATACCTCCATCCGTCCACCACCGTGGAAGATATGCAAGCCAGTCTAATTGATATGGGTCACTAAGTCATTCAGGTCTATTATATTAAACATCATAGTTCCAAATGTCCTTTGCCTCTATTTAGAGTCAATTTAAAAGTTGCCGAAAACAATTGCAATATTCTCAAACTAGACTTGCTTCTGCATACTAGAATCAAAATAGAGTTGCCCAAGAAAAAACGCTCCCCTTCATAATGTCATGAGTGTCAAGCTATTTATCATACTAGTAATTTCTGCCACCAGTCCCCACGTTGTGTCAAATGTGGAGAAAATCATTACACCTCAGAATGTACTAAACCACCGTCAGAATCCGCCAAGTGTGCACTTTGTTTGGGGCCACACACAGCCTCCTATAGAGGATGTCCAGTTTTTAAAAATCTAAAGGAAAACCGCAGAAAATCTCAATTACATAAATCTATCCGTCATCCAGTACTCTATCAAAATATACCGTTCACAAATACGTCAACTTATAAGTCGCCAGATGTGGTTTGTGAAGATCACGCTCGACAGCCTCAAACGAAATCTTATGCTGAAGCAGTCAAAATTGAAAATGCTCCCTTTGAAGCCATCTCGACTATTCTTGGGCAATTTATATCTAATTTAAATTCCTTAATTAGCCACTCATTTTTCTCCTTACCGAGATTGTCCATAAACGGTTCTCTCCTTAGCTATTAGTTTTCTAATTAAATATATCTAATACTTATCTCTCAATTACCTATATTATTTAATCATGCTTTTATAATTTTATCACATAACACCGTTGTTATGCAAACTAACAACCTACTATTATTTTATATTGTTGTCATGTTATACGTATAATCTTAAACTATTATGTTATCTACTAACTCTCAGTATTTATTATTAGGTATGTTAATTTTATTTAATTTGGATTATGTTATTACTATCTACATACTAAATTATTCATATTCTATTTACATCATGTTTCCAATTCAATACCATATTTATTTTTTATAATTGTCGAACTATAATAGTTTTTTGCTGGAAGTTCGAATAAAAAAAAAAAAAAAGATTATTTAATGTATACAAATCATAGAAACAAAATAGCTTTTAGTATTAATTTGGAAATTTTGTTCACTTTAATAGTGTATATTTAATTTGTACTCATCTTAAATATGTCGAAGAAAAATATTTTCCAAACTTATAGTAAAAATATAACTAAAAGGCAATATATATAGAAATGAAAATAAAATGTTTCTTTTTTTTTTAAGCTGAAAATAATTTTTATCTTAAGTCAGCTACAATTTAATTCGGAAAATCACAGTAATTTTAAGAATCAATGTAATTTTCAATATATTCAATAAATAGTGTTACAAAATTGCCTATTTAATTAATTTTTATTTATTTCGGGTAAAAACAACGCATGGTAGCGAAAGTTAATTTGTTTAAATATTGACACAATGAGGTAGTTTGAAGTGTTTGAACTGAAATCAGTTAAACGTTAATGACCTTCATAGTTTTGTTCATAACTTTAATTTCGTTCTTTTAATTTGTTGAAATGGTTATTGTATTTTATTATTAACCAGCTGACCCGGCGAACTTCGTATTACCTAACAGTCAACGAATATAGTGATACCTTTTAGCTGAACTTAATTTATGATTTTAATTAACGTAATAAAGTGAATATAAAAAATGTATTAAGTTCAATAGTTCATTAGGGTTATATTCATAAAGAAAATAAAAATTTAATAAAGTTACAAAAATCAAGCATTTCAATGACGGGTCAGCATGTCATTTAGTTTGATAAAGCTATGTATTTTGCTGCGTAGATTACGCTTGGGTTGATTCTCTTCAGTGAAGCACTTTGTAATGTACGACATTTTTCGTTTTGTTATCAGGTGCAAGAACAAATAAAGCGAAAGGTTTGCCGAAACGTGAACATGCCACGTACAATTGACCATGTGAAAAACATGTATTTTCTAAACTCAGTCCACTTACACTCCAGGATTGTCCTTGTGATTTGTTAATCATCATGATGAATACTAGATGAATCGGAAATTGAATTCATTTAAACTCAAAGGACATATTGGTAGGGGTTATCAGGATTTTCGGAATGAGAACTCTACCTTTGAATTTACTTTCGGGTATCATCACGTGAATTACATTGATCCTCAGATTTCTTATCATCAAACGCGTTTCATAGCATATTTTTGGTTGATTTAGATTTCGTTGCATAATGTATACCAAGCCCATCTTAAGTTATAAATTATGCGGGGGTAAATCAGGCACACCCAATGAGTTTAAAAATGTAGGTGGATAGTTAATGGCTTCGTTTTCGTTCGTTACACAGTCAATATATTTGAATGAATGTAGAGTACTAACGATTTGATTTGAATTAAAAAGTTGAAATCGTCCACATCTTTTTTCTTTTAATTTTCTTATTATTATTTTATCATCTTTATTCACTAAAATTTCTCGCTCATTTGACCATTCATAATTTTTGTAGATATCAATGATTTTTGAGATGATTTTGGTGATGCGCTCGTATTTCGATGAGACAAATTTATAACAATTTGGAGGATATTAAATTATTTGCTGGATTTGTCGACAGGAATACGGCTTTTACCGATAGTCAGCAATTGCTTGGTGAAATCTTGAGCAGATAGATCAATCAGCAATGAACTATCATGTTGTTTGACCACTGAAATTTTTTTACTTAGCATTACAGATTTCATGATTTGAGGCAAGCGTTTATTTAATTGGTAGCAGTCAATTTTGAATTGAGTGGCAATGTTTGCGGGAAATCACCAGATAGTAAAATCAATTGCGTCTCGAAAACATCTCGAGATATTGTGCAGATCTTTTAATGTTCTGTCAAGTGTTTCCAACACACGTTTGTGTGTCAATGTGCATACGTCCCATTTGATTACTTTAGATCGCTAATTAATAATTTTAGAGAACCGCATTGTGAAATTTGAAAATTTTTGAAGGCTATCAAAATTCAAAGCAAATATTTTTTATATCTTTAAATGCAAAAAAAAAAAATTGGTAAATGATTTATATTGATCTCAGTATATTAAATTAAAAACCACAACGTTTGGTGGTAAATCAAACCAACTGACAAAGCCTCTAAGAGGTCTGGTAAATAAAACAATTTAATCCGTCTACTTGAATAACAATTACCTGTTTTTTAAATCAACTGTTTTTTTTTCTTTTCATATGAGAATAAAAAAAAAAATGAGTATAATTCAAAACGAAGCAATAACATAATCAAAAGGAATTGTTCTAATCTGAATAATCAAAAACTAATCACCCATTTAAGACATGCTTGTCAATAAGTATGATGCTTTCGACATTAAAAATCCAATACATTTTACTATAGATTTTTATATTCTTTCTGCGAGCCGCCTAAAATTTATCCGCGGGCCGTTATTTTGCGATCAGTATTTAAGATGCTACTAAAACTTTGGTCATTGTGGAGTTATTCGCTATTTTCCATTTCAGTTGTTCAATAGTTTGAAGGATTATTGGGAATTTTAACGCTGAATGAGCCGTATGACATCCTTCTAACAATTTGAGTTATTTCTGAAGAAGTAACTGTTAAATAAGCTACTGCATCTGTCTGATCTTAAACGAACATTAGCCAAAATGTTTATTCTTAAATGTATTAAATTTATATATACTTCCTTATGCTGGGGGTTTAACAGGGGTACATTTGTTTTAACTGAATTGTCTAGTTCATGTCGACCATTGTCATGTTCACGCTTCAATTCGCGATGAAATGCGCCATTCATTTCACGATCTGGCGCTGGCATTCCTAACTTGACTAACAAATTGCAAAACATGAGGTAACATATATCTTCGATCAAGAGTAAAGCCCGATTATTCATGTCCTCATTCGCCTTAAGATCAGGATTTCTTGAACTCTTATGAATTGTATGTAAAAGTTTTCTTATATGCTATCCTTGTATTTGCTCCACAGGTCACGTGGATTCAATGGAAATCCATGTTGATGTGATGATGGTAAATAATTTGCGTATCTGACTTGGTAATGCAAAAATAATTGTTCTATCGATTGTCGTGTTCCAATGGGTATCGTTTTCAAGCAATTTGAGCTCTTGACACGCAGTACGAAATGATGTTAAGCACACTATGTCATTATCAGTCCGTAGTGATTCAAATTATGTGGGACTCACCAGAAACAACCATAAATACAACCGAAAGCATCGTTAGAACGCCCATCCGGTACTACCATATCTGGATCAGGTACCATATCGCCCTGCTTCCGACGTTGAATTTTTTCGATGAAACGTTCCAAATGCAACAATCTTTTTCTATCTATATAACTAAAACTAAATCGTGGCGATAAGAACAGGAACTATTTGACGCCGCTATTGTGACGGTTGTGCATCCTTTTCGGTAGCGTAAAGGGGAAGCGCCATTCACGGCGGCCCGTAACAATTTTTTTTCCAAATAATATTATTACACGAGATGTCGGTTATGTACTCGACGACGATGACGGTGACGTCCGCACGATGTAAAAATAATTTTCAAATAAAGCGACTCGAATAATTATTGGTCGTTCTCACTCGTTTCCTACAGGGAATCTCGTTGCTATCCGCCGTCACCGCCGCATTGCGTTTTTATTTTCAAAGAATGCAAACGACGACCGGTTATAGTATGCTGCTCGGTGAACGGGGAAAATACTAATATTACCTAAAATATTTTATAATATTTATGTATAACTTCAATTATTAAACTGTTCAAAGGAAATTTTTTTAGATAAATATTTTGTTTTTTATTTTTACATGCATTTTTCCAAAATATTTTAATAGTTACTCTGCTACCATATTCGGAGCGGAGACGAATTCAGAAGGATATATTAATTATTAGTTATTAATAGGGTTCGGATTTGAAGGCAATATAATCATTAAAAAAAAAATTTAAAAAAAGGCAAAAAAAGGCATTTAATTTATATAAAAAAGCAATTCATAAATATACTACAAAATAAAATAGTGAACATTTTGTAAACACTTTCAAATGCATACTCTTTGAGAAAAATACAAATTAAAAATGAGCATGAATACTAAACTACATTAAGTTTATGCTATTTTGTATAAATAGATTAGATACCTTTTTCTTTAACCAGGTTTGTCCTATGAATTAGTTAAAAACAATTTTAAATATTAATTTACTTGAGTTATACCAGTTAATTTAATTCAAAATAAACTAGTTGGTATTAAAAAAAAAAATCGACTACCATGTATTTTGATAAGCTATATCGGTAAATATTGCGAATAATAAAACCTATTTGTAGCGATAATACGCAAACTGTGTATGAAATTCTAAAATCAACTGAAAAATTAAACACAAAATAGGCATTTATAAGTACAAAGGGTCAAAAAAAGGTAAAAAGGCATTTATAAGTAAAAAGGCAAAAAAAGGCAAAAAAAAAAAAGGACCATCGTCTAAGAAATTAAATGAAACACATTTTTGTATAAAAATTATTTTTCTATTATGATTAATAAAAGAAAGGCATTTGCCTTCAAATCCGAACCCTAGTTATTAATAATAGCTAGTTATTTGTGACATTAGCTGGTGTCTAGAGTTAGATATCAAAAATCAGAATTTAGACATCGATATTCCGTATTTTAAATTTATTTCGATATTCCGATTGAATATTGCAGAAAATAAAACGATAATGATTTAAAAAAAAAAAAAAAAATAACGTTGGAGACTATTTATCCTTGTAAATAGTAAACAAGCATATTTATTTAAAACAATTTATATTCACTATTTACTTCACATTTAAGTAAAACACTTATAATTTTCATTGGAATAATATCTCCAAGGGATTCGATTAAACTTAAATGTATTGAATAATTTTTAATTTCTTTTCGCATTAAAAATATAAAATTTTTGTATAGTGTAGAAGGTCAAATTAGCCTCGATGTAAGTGTATCGATTTCGGTTTTTAAAAATAGGATACAGTTATATGTTCACGGATATGAAACAGAACAGTGACATGACGGTGGAGAGAAAAAGAACACTATATGTAATATGTATATATTATGCTGCCCAGCTTACGGATATTTTGTGAGATAATTTTGATCGATTTCACAATTATAAATACATGTCCTTCAACAGTGATCGGTAATAATGATTCCCTACAGTGTGTGTTTGCACCATATTTTCATGTAATATGAATTGTACATTACGGGTTTAACAATTTGTTATCAATGGAATCCTCTTGTCCACCGTTGCCGCCGACATCGGAGAGCTTTGTCGCAAGAACGATGATCGAAATCGTCGGAAACACAAAGAAATAACATTGACAATACCGTGTGCTTTCTAGATAAAAATTCCGTGTTAAATAGTGGATGTAGACCAGTGATTTTTCTTCTCGTCCGATTCACGTCATACCCTTTTCAATATGATATTTTTCGATCTGTAGAATTATTTTTTATTTTCCCTGCACCTATGATCCATATTAAAACAACAAGAATCGGGTGACAGCAATGTTCGTACGAATATTATTGTGTGTGGAAAAGAGAGAAGGGAAAATGGTTAAGGTTTTGCACATTAGAATTTTTACGGTAGAATAAATGACTGAAGAAATGTAATAAAGCGAAGAATTTGATACCTTTGTTTAAACAATAACTTATAGATATTATTGTTATATTGAAAGAAACGTTGACGCGAATCAATATGCACAAAAACAATAAACAATATTAATATAATATAGATCCACTATTCAATGCGTAAATATATTCATAAAACGTAATTTCATATATGTTCCTCAGTATGATATTGTGGAATTTGAATTTTACATATATTATTGCATATTTTACTTTATAAAATTTCTACTTACACCGAACCAAAAACCATGTGGATACAACGAGTTACAAAGATAAAAGGAAAATTATATTACGATGTTATACAGACTAGTTTTATTATTTTAGGCACATGGTTGATTATAGTAATCGATAGAATAAATAGGGTATCTGTAGCTTATTTTTATTACTGCACAATTTGAATTATTTGTAATTATTTTATCAAAAAAAAGATAAAACACCGTTGTGTTGCAATTAATTATGCACGTAATATCAAGTATTATAGAGTTTAATGGAATTTTGTATTTTCAGTTAGTCAATTTAAATAAGCAGTGAATGACATATTTTTCTTTAAAGTATTTGCAGTCGATTTGAACATTAAAAATAAAGTTACTTTAAATCTTTCATAAAAAATAAGCTGCTTGGGCTTATAAATGCTGTTATGCATGTACAAGATATTCTACGAGCAAAGGGAATTACCTTACATTTTTTTTTTTTTTTCGTAGGAAGTTATTTGACGTGCAGGAAATTAGACTCTTCATTACTTTAGTAAACAAGTGGTATTATACCGTCATCTTAATCCTAAATGTTGATCGGTAAACAGCTTTCAACGCTCAACTTTTTAAATATTAAGTGCTTAACAAGATAATACAATGTAATATTTTAAGCAATAAATAACAACTGTGTATATAGCAAGAAAAAACATATTAATAACAAAAGTTTTTTTTTTTCCAAATGTAATCAAAAGTTTTTTTTGAACGAATTTCATCATTATTCATCCAAAATTATCCATTTTTTTTAGATTGTATTTCAGGTATTTACAAAAAACTTATTCAAACTGAATAATAATTATAAGTTGGCTTGAGATGCGTAAGTTATGGAATGTAATAAATGATTTAAGACTCTATATTAAAGTCTTTAATGTGGTGATGCTATAAGAATTATGATGTGTAACTCGAATTCAAACAAAAATAATTCAAAATAATTTACAGTCAAATCAGGTATTATACAAACAAGCTAGGTTTCTTCTACGTCACTTTGTTCCAATGTATGATAGTAACATATTTTATAAAAATTAAGAATAAGAAACCAAATGAAAATTGTATGTTTTTTCGAATAAATATATTCTCAACAGCCTGTAAATATATATAGAAAATGTTTAAGTACAGATAAAACTCGATATAATAAAAATGAATCGATGAGTTGTTGGAAACGTACTATTTTCTTTTAACAAAAATCAGCCATCTCGTTATTTGTGCAGATCACACATTTGCTAAGAAACTTTATCTAGCGGTGAAATACATCGAAGTACAATAGGTCCATATCACCAACGACTCAGAAAACCACAAAATATACAGTCGTAGACAAAAAAGTAAATCAACAAATTAAATAACCATAAATAATAAACATAATATACTTGTAATACAATAAATATACATCGAAACTAGGTCAGATAACGGAAAACATAAAACCTTACAGATCCCATCACTGCCGTCTCACGTCGATAACCGCCGTATGTTACCGAGAACATATCCGAGGGATACGAAAATTACGGTTAATATTTTTCTATCAACCACAGGGACTATAAAAACTGTACTGTTGCAAGATATAGACGGATAGTTAGTTATTCGAATGTCATCATTGTCGACCATAACCGTAATAAAAGAGAATCGGACGGAATCGTTCATCAAGTATCCGTACCCTCCAAAAGAGCACATACCCTGGATTTTACGTCTATGTCAGAGGGGATCTAGTGCCTAAAATGAATAACAAGGTGATGGTGTCGTAAATTGTGTTGTTAGTTTCGAGAACTTGATTTGATTATTTTGTTTAGTTCGATTTATAAATCCTTCAACAAATATCCAAAACATCACTTTGTTTATCACACCTGAAAGTGATATAGTCCTATCGGTTAGCATGGGCACGTGGCCAGCGTTCATCATCTAGATTTGAATGCAATATCGTATATTATCAATGACTTTAACTCTAGGAACATCGTTGTCTAATGAAAATCCTGCCGAAAATCATGAAAGTATTGTCCTACGGGGTATAACTATCGTATATTACTAGAACTGCGCAATCATTATACTATTTATTTAATAACAATATTACTATTGCACAATTAATTATAATATTGGAAAAATCGATTGTTATCGATTAAGCGATTAACTATTAAAGCGATTAATTAATTAATGTTTATTTAGATTAATATACAGATCATACAATATTATTTTATTGATAACCTATTATTATTAATGAATAGACTTTTAAAGGGGTATAAATAAATTTTTGAAGCACATTATTTTATTATCTGTTTTAAAGAAGAAGAATTTTTATTCGCATCTTAAATATACAACTGTAAAGCTTGTAGAACTATACCTTAAATATAATAGTGATAATATGTATGTTAATTAAAAAATATATTTGCCATTCCATACAGTTAATATCGTAACATTATATAAATATAAAAACGGTTTATTGAAATATCGTTTGAACAAACCGATTATATTGATTATCGATTAAGCAATTAAATTTACTATTGTTTAACCGATTAAATCGACTAACGATTAATATATTAAATTGGCTGATTAATTGATATTATTAAAAATAATAAAATTAATCGATTAAATGTTTAATCTATTAAAATAATAGATTTATTACAATAATTGTGCAATTACATTACCGTTCGACAGCGTTGTTCTTGTGTAACTAGAATTATCATGTTATATATACACTAATCATAAAAAAATATGTTATTGACGATTTTTTTTTTCAGTTCCATCGTATTACATGGATTCGGGAATCGCCCAGGTTTTGTGTTGAACATTACGTCATATGATATTGTCAAATTTTAATTTACTGTTTTTGAATATTGTGTTGTTCAGGAGAGTAAAATATGTATGTACTATAAAATGACAATTACAATTCGTTCATTAATTCGTTCTATAGAGACATGCATTTTTAGACAGACTTACGGAATGAATTTTTGCGCCAAATTTGTTAATCTTATACCTAGATTAAAAGTTTGTTGCAGGGGTTTCGCTATTGTAGGACCATATTATATTGTTTTAACAGAAACGGCATAGGCAATATAGAAAAATTGAACTATTTCACTTTTCTATAATTAAATATCACTTTTTGATTTATTACTATACAATGTGATCACGATAAATGGAAACACTCAATAACTATCTATAGGCTTCATATATTTTAATTCTGATTTTTTGGCTACTGAGATAAGTTTAATAAAGATAAACACAATAGGTAAGCAGGTGTTTCAAAAATTTGATTAGTTATTTTTAATTTTACGTAAGTATTTATTATTATTAACTACGTATTTTTTAATTTGTCATACCCGTGCAAATAATATAAATTCAAATTGCTATAACTCGGCCATTTTTCAACTTAGAAAAGAAATTCAATCACAATGATTCATTAAAAAATACAAGAAAAATAATTTGTAGTCAAAAATAGGCCATGCCATTTAAAAAAAAAAAAGTTATTGTGTGTACTCGTATGCGCAAAATTAACAGTCACAAAAATAGTCTAATTACATGCAAATGTGTGTAATTATGTTTATTAGTTAATCAAAAAATCAGGATTAAAATGTATGAATTACTACTATACATAGTTATTGATTGTTTCCACTTATCGTGAACACACTATAGTGATGTAATACATAATTAAACAATTTTGATTTTGTTTGTTACAGAAGTTTTTGATTGTTCACCAACACAAAAAGAGGAATACGAAACTAATTTTAGTACCTATTATTTAGAAGAAACGTGTAATATCAGAAGAATTGAAATCAGATAAAGTAAGATGGGAAGAACAGACAACGAGTGTGTACTACATTACACCGAGTTCGTTAAGATTACCGAGTTGAGAACATTGACAAAAGACGACGATCGATTTAATTCTAAATCGAATTTAGAGTACGTATTAAAATCGTAATTGTTATAGCCGCAAAGATATATTTCTCAATAATTCCTATAACATGAGTTAAAAATCGGGCGCTGATTTAAACGTAGTAATTGTTTAATATGAAAATCGATGGATCGAAAAAAAAGCGTAATATATTATTATTTCAGTACAGGTATATATTAGTCTTGTGCGGCAAAAAGCAACATTTTTTAACATTTTTATCATTGAAAACTGTAACAAACCAAAAAGTCTTGGCTGAAACATTTTGCCAATTATTATTGACGTACCAACAAAATATTATTTGTAGACGTAGTGACGAAAACCACTGAACGGATAGAATATTAACATTTGCGTTGTTATTATTTATAGCGTAAACAGTGATATAAGTCCATAGTCGGTAGTTTTTTGTTTCCAGAGAAATATACATACAATTTTGTTCCACAATATTTTTCTCTACATTATATAAAAATTTAAGTAAAAAATCAATATTGCATAATGTACATCGAACAGGGTAAATAATTCCATTTATTTCATATGTTACTTATCACACGCGCACACTTAAAACCATATATACATACAGTATATCTAAATAATGATAACATGAGATTTTTCTCGATGACAAATACTATATGAAATACTTGCGATTTAGAATATTTTTTATTATATTGATGATTAAATTGTTTATATAATAAAAATTACAGTATTATATATAAAAGTTTTTTTTTTTTTTTTCAATTATAAAACCGTCATCTACATAGAAAATAAATTAATTCAAAGAGTTATTATGATATAAATTTAGAGAACATCCAAATATTTTTCTATCAAAATAAATATATTTTCAGTCGTTAAATATTTATAATTTAACCAAAGTGTAATAGTACAAGAAAGTGAATAATAATAATAAAAAACAATTACAAATATAGTAATGCAATCTTCTTATTTTATTACGAGTTTAAAATAAAATTTTTATTTTCAAAACAAACGCATATGATTTGAAGTCATATTGATTAGTTTTAAAAATATAAAGCAATATAAAATAATAATAACACGTGTCAAACGTATGGTATTTACTTCAAACTGAAACTGATATCTGTATGAAAAATTATTGTTACACATGGAGAAACCATAAATTGTAAGTAGGTTATATGAGCTCAGAATCCAAACGAGATCGTTAAGTATTTTATTTTAGTATTAAGTCCACTCGCAATACGAGAGTGGAGGACAGTTAAGGAGAGTAGGTTGATGAAAAGTGGAATAGGGGCTGAAAGGAGAAGACGTGGCCTTATAATCTTAATCCAACGCATTAGACTGAAAGCATTCTCTAAATTATGGGATGTTTCAAATTAAAAATTACAAATTATCATAATTAATTTTTTTTCCAACATTTTTAAAATTGTTCAACAAATTCGTAAAATATATTATCTTTAAATATTTTAATATAAAATATATCATGTTAATAATATTAAATGTATATATCAAATATTTTGTGCTTATCTATAAACTATGTTTAACTTATATGAAAAATGAATTTTTGCTGGCAAAAAAATAAAAAAAATAAAAAAATAGATAAAACATTATGTGTATATTATAATTGTTCCGATTTTCAGAGCTTAGTTTTAAGTTCTTTTTTCTATTTTTTTTTCTGATTTATTAATAGTTGACTAGTTAATGTTTTGAAATTAATGTTTTTATCGTAACATGGTGTAATCCAACATTTATTTTGAATACTTTAACATATTTATCTAATCTAACTCATGAACCCCTACAGGTATGAATCTTTTTAGTGGGGTCTATTATATTTTTAAAGAAATAAATGACAGTAAAAATATTTCCGGGGTGTCAATATTTAATATTGAATACCCTAATTTATTCTTATGATTTTGTATACCAATTTATATTCGAAATCATTTTTTCCGGTCAATATTTTTATGTCCCGTAATACAAGCAAGTGAACAAAATCAAACAAGTGTTTTGAAGCGTTATTTCTATAAATCATTTATTTTGATACTTGTTTTCCTTTACATCATAAAATATACAATTACACTATCATCAAAGATAAAAAGTCTGTGTAAAATACTAAATATATTTAAGTAATTACATATGAATAGGTTCATTTGCATTATTATTCAACGTTGAAATTTTTGATTTCATGAATTGTCTTATATACAAAAAAATGTGTCTGACTATAATATTTAATTTACCATATGTTCATCAAAGTATACAAAATGTAACAATTATCAGAATAATTCTGAGGCATGAATAAATGACTAACTAAATTGTATAAATGTGGAATGCAAAAATAACATACGAATGAATGTATAGGAAAATAAGAGTAACTGTTTTAAAGTATATAAGTATAAAATCAAGTGACTTTGTAAGTTTTAAAAATGCGTTGAAACTTTTAGTTTGAATTACTTAAGTATCTTGGATTAAATTGTCATGCAAACTTCATAAGGTACACTTACAAACGTTGAATGAGAAGAGGAAATCCTGAAGTATTAACGTAGAAGACTATTGTCAATTAGTTGGACAGTTTTTACTTTTTAGTTTAAATCCAGCCCAGTACAAAATAACTTTTTCTATACCCATTACGGAGATCATAAACAAATATATATATTTTTTTAAATATGTACTCTATTCAAAGTCTAGTAAAATATGATTTATTTCTATACAATTTAAAATACATCCCTTTATATAGTTATATAATTTTTTTACTGCACATAGATTCGTAATAATTTTATGTTTAAATTTAATCATTCAATAGGGTTGAACGTAGAATACATTTATTATTTATTTAAACACACTGGATTTGAAGGTTTGTTTTCATTTATAATTTATATAGGTACCAGGTAAAAAATTAAATCACGTTGTCCAACCACGACGGCAGCGTTTCGAGCCTTTTACTAGTTTTAGAATAATTTACATTTATTGCTATAGAACGTTCGCCTCGATAAAATAATTGGATATGATTTTCGCTCTATTTAGATAAAGGCTGATTGGTAAAATATATGAACAAGGTCGAAATTGAATAAAAAACAAAATAACATTACGTGTGAAATTTGTGGTAATGTTTAACGAAACGATGTGATATAAATTGTATTAAAAACAAATAATTTCAATGAAATTATATGCATCAGACTATTTCGTGCGCACTCACAAAATTTCCGAATTTCTGACCGTACGCATTTCCATCTGTTTCCAGGGGAATTTCATTTTGTTTGAACATAAATTTGATTAATTCGTAAATTAGTCGCAGTACATCCATTGAAACTTGAATAAATTAATATATGTATACATATATGCATGTATTTATTATAGTATTTTTCCGAAAACTTTTTAAAAGCTGACAAGAACAAATTAAAACAAAAATAATTAGTCTTTTTATAAACAACTGATTTTTTTTTTATCGGATAGGTGCATGACTTTTTTTTTCTATACATTTATGTTTGATGAAAAAAGTTTATGCATGAATTATAAAAAAAAAAATATGTCAAAAACTATGAATTTTATAACTTCACGAAATCGAATCATAAACATTTTCAAATAAAAATCAACTATAAAAAGTTATTATCGTATAGTTAAGAATGTTCTTATCATACAAAAATGACAAATTAAATATTTTATTTTAACTTGCAAAATTCGTACTTATTTTTTAAAATTAAAACAGCTGAAATAATAACTAGTATATGTTTTCGATACAAACAATTAGCCTAAAGGGTGGACATTTTTAGAGTGGCGATGAAATATCGGTAACGGTTTTGGTTAGGGTTCTAAGTTTCACATCACAGCCCAGGGATTTATCATAAGAAATATTCAGTTCCAGCAAATTCGTACTCAAATACAAACGAGAAAATAGTGTATCTTTCGTACACAAACGTGCACCGACCGATGACATTGACACTTTCACCGGTCGCGCCATTCCAGTGGCCTTAAATAGAATTACAGAATTCTATCTTAGTTAATTTACTTCATTGGTCTTCTTAATCCTACTATTTAAACATGTTCGATAAAATAGTTTTTAGTACTGGCCAGTGTTGGGAAATATCTAGATAAATGTATCTAGATAAGTTATCTAGATAAAAATTATTTATATTTTATCTTATCTAGATACATTTATACTCAGTTATCTTTATCTTCATCTAGATAAAAATCTTGTTATCTATCAGTACCAATCTAGAAAATTTATTTAAATAGAATAAAAATAAAATTTGAAAATTTAAAATGTTTCTATATTTTCATTTTTACATTTTTCTGTACATCATATACCTATGACACAGATAATAACTGATAAGATGATAATCTTCTTATGAAGTTTATTAAAAAAAAAATTATTTTATATTTTATGTTTATTTATTTTTGAAATGAGTTTTAAAAATGATATTTATTTTAAAATATTTTTAATTATGAATTTTTTACCTAATATCTGTAGGCTGTAGTATCCTGAATATTTTCAAAATCAAACATGAAATTATCTAATATTTATCTAGATAAAAATGTACTTATTTTTATCTTTATCTAGATGAAATTTATTATAACTATCTTTATCTGTATCTAGATAAGAATTAGTATAGTCATCTTTATCTTTATCTAGATAAATAATTAGTTATCTATTCCCAACACTGGTGCTGGCATACACAACACTTTGTACTACTGATGCCGTTCGTTACTCTTATGCTTCTTCTACACTCTCGCGAGCTTGTCTCGTTATAGAGGTTGTACGAGGCGAGGTGAGGCGAGGTGCTAGCTCTACACTATCGTCGAAGTGACGTGAGACAACCATATACATTCTCATTATATTAATCATTTTTTTTTATTATAAGCTTCGCCTCATGTCTCGTGTCCTTTGACTCGCGACAAAAAAACCGACTACGAACGGAGCGTGCACGAGGCGAGGCGAGACGAGACTAGACGACACGAGTGAACCGACTACACTCGTCTCGCATCATCTCGGCGAGAGTGTAGAGCTAGCATAAGGATACTTCAATTACGGGAATTCCAAAAATCATTTAATTTTAGTTTACTCTATCCAACGGTATTACACTGTGTAAATCACTTAGCCGTTTTGACATGAATTTAAATGAGAATATCCAAGAAAAATCGTACTATGAATTAACGATCGGACTGGCATTGGAATAAAATTGTTTTTGTGCTTTAATTCCCGTTATCCTTCGGAGTGTTGAATGTGAAATTCCACGAACCCCGCGACACCGTAAAAAGTTTCTGTGACACGTGCGGCTTTTTTTTTTCTCGCAATACAGCGAGAAATACCGTCGCGTTGTGTAATAACATTATTGCGATCGGGATGTTAATATGGGTAAAATAACTCTTTTTATTAATAACGAAACGAAACGAAATGCGTAAGTAATAATTGGAATTCACGAACGAGAAGCGTACAGTATGCGTATGCGTGTCACTGCGGGCGTACGGCGAATTATGATCGTGCAACAACGATATGAGATTATATTTAAAACGAAAATGTATTATTGTAAAACGCACACAGGTTGCTGTTGCTGCGGTGTGCCAATGAAAACGTCAGTCAAAATGATTTCCACGTCCGCCGCGGTGGTTTCGTTTCGACGGACGTAAAACGATTTCAAGTGATGTCCCACGTACACGCTTCGTATAACATACGTCACGTTACACTATGACGTACATTATATTATTGTATTAATGTATCGCGTACTAGAGGTACGGTCGTCCGGTACGCTCATGTTACGACTCGGTAACTTTCAATGAACGAATAATGTATCGTCGCTCATTACTGAACAGGATAGTCGGCAATGATGAGTACACAATAGCGCGGCGGCGACTATAGTGATAGCTGCGATGGGCAGTTGGATAGTAGCAGCAGTAGTCGTTCACGTTTCCGACGGGTGTATTATATTAAATTCCGATGCGCACACATACCTCATAGTCACTAACCCTGTCGGATTATCGCCTTTCACGCATCTTATCGTTCAGAGAGAGAGAGAGAGAGAGAGAGAGAAAGAGTGAATGATAACTTTACTCGAACAATATTTCGTCCTCACGCTCCAGAAATATTAGCATTCACCTAGGAAATATTTTTACTCCCCGCATCAACCACATGTCGTGTAAACGATTTGTTTCATCTTCTCGATAATTGTCGATTTCCAGTTTAAATGCTATTATTACTATGTTATTATAATTTTTTTACAAACTTGAATCGATTTCTATTCTCAAACGAACTGCCGTATTAGAATTTCCCGTTCAAGAGATAGCTGTTCGCGATTGGTATTATTGTTAAAAAAAATGTTTTTCCTCAGAATAATGGTTATCCATAAGACCGTGCTCGGTATATTATTTCGATCTGGGCGGATTAATAGGAGCAATTTGTATAGTTAAGTTTTCTTTGATGCTCAATTTTCGATTGTCTTGACAGTCGTCGTGTTGCGTTCAATGTTTACATTATAAGAATATTTTTTTTATACATTTCGCTTGTCCACGCGCAGGAATTTGAGTTCTTCTGATTAGTGTTTCCGTGCTATCAGTGTCATTCATCGTAATAAAAGTCAATATGTATATATATATTGAATTATAAAATAGCGGTGTATTACAAAATTATCGAGAGTGACAATTAAAAACAAAGAGTTCATGACCTGTTCCTAATGTTTTTTTTCGTTACTTCGCACGCTTCCGCTATATTGATGGCGTTTTATGTAGCTGGTCAATTTTAATTGATCCATAAAATGCACTGGACAATTGCGATATCGTTTAAATGGCTTGTGATATGATTTCTCTACATATGGATGTCATAGAGGCTTATTTATTATTAATGGTTTTAATGCATGGAGTGTTTTTTTTTTACAATTAAAGTCAGTATTTATTCATATTTTAAAACAAAGATATTGTATTATTTATTTGTTGATACACTTATTTATTATAAATATGCATACGTAGTTTAACGATACTATATCAATTTATATGATACTTATGAATCAACTGTTATTTATTGTTGATATTAAATTTTTAATTGAATGGATTTTGATAATATCATATTATTTAATCTAAATAACGATAACGTTTTTGAAATAGTGTTTCATAGCCAAGCGAATCATTTCGGGGGTATGTGACATTTGTTTGGCACACTTTCCAAGTTTACGAGTATTCAACTGAAATATTTATCGATTTACACTTAAATGCTAAGTCAAACGCAATGAATACAGTCTAAGAGATATTGTAGGTTGTCACTGTTTCTGTAAAATCGGTACTGCTGTTTGTTATTATAACCCAAGTACACGATAGAAAATTATAAATCCAAACGAGGTACTCGAAAATCATAGTTATTATAATTTATAAAAAACATTTTGGATCGAAATAAAATAATATTCACAAAAGCGCTATCCTAAGCACAACACTTTTACACATTTATCTAACTTAAAAACAATTAATTTAATCTCAGTACATACTGTGTGCATTCAGACGAACATTACAGACATTTATTTTACGCAGGACCGAGTGCTTCTTGTTCATATAAACGGGTTGAAAACTACACACTGTGGTGCACACAGAGGGATTAGTTTTTTTCCCTCAAAAATGTATATATCCATATAATACTGTTTATAAATACAATTTTTGCGAGCAAAATAATTTCTTAAATCACTAAGGAAAATTCGGTTAAATTTAAAAAAACTAAGAAATAATACGTCCAAAGTCATGCTGAAACGAAAATCATAGAAGCACATTTCCAATTTTACACGATCAAAGTTCGGTGTTGTATCATATACGCTATAATGAAAAATGAAAAGTTCGAATCCGTACTGCGGTAGAATCTAATGACCCATGTATTAAATATACTTATAAATTTACCGTTAATGTTGCAGATTCTTATTTCGTAATATCAGAAGTCAGCTGGACTTCACGAATAAGACTACCATCAATCAAGTGCTTATGGTATATAACTTATGACAAGTCTTTCGAAAGTTCGAATACAAAGCGACGGGGTGCTGTAGGCCTATAACCGCAGATTTTTCTGCGATGGTTGATTTTGAAGGCGAGCAGATGAAATTAACTCGTACCGTGACAGACCCGCTTATCATCATCGTTCATCGTTTTGGAGTAGATCTCGTCGAATAACTTGTTTATGAATATAACTAAAAGAAATTGTCACGAGAATGACAAAGATTAATAGGACGGGACTTTTAAGCTCAGTTTCCAATTTATTATGACTTCCATGGAATTATACGGTTGGGAATTATTACTAGAGTCGTATACACATATGGAGGGAAGGATCTTTTTCAAACAGGATGAAGTCTCGAGGATATGTATAACTGCCTACCTACGTGGATGAAAGGATTGTGAGACTTAACCCTTTATTTACTAAATATATAATCGTACGAACACTAAAGTAGCCATAATAGTTTATCAGACGCGATAAATAGTTGAATGGCTCTGAAATGATTGGATTTCGTGTTCGAGGAAATGCTAATTCATGAGTTGTAACTTCCTCAATACTCCAATGAAGACGATAGGTTTAATAGTTTTTCCTATGTAAAAAAATTTTACCCGGGTACACGTCGCCTTTGTAATAAAAAAGTCGTATCTTGAAAAAAAACTGAAAAGGTGTCATAAAATAGATTAAAAGTTAAAGATAAGTCAAGAAATGGGTTTTTTTTTTGACCCAACTTTTTAGTATTGAGTTTAATTACCGATAAAATCGATAACTCAACCAGCTCAAGTAATCAATACAATTTTTCGGTTGTTAAATAATTGTTAATTGTTATGCTAAGGACAAGAAAACAATTCCGCACGATTTAATCCTGGTGATGAGTATTGTAATATTCGTTAATTTGTTTTTATATAATTTTTATATTATGTTTGTATTTTATATTTTTATACAATTCTTGTTTTTAAATATTATAATTCATTACGTTATATCTACATGGCATACTTGGAAACTTAACTACAAACTACAATTTTCTATATAACCGTACCATAATATAAATCTTACAAGAGATCGCGAAATATGTGATACTGTCACTATAAAGACCCTATTGTATGTAATATGTTTAATAAGTAATCGTTAGTCACATCACTATTATCGATGAACATAAAAGAATTATTTTTTTTTATTTTCATGCCATCTTTTTATATTCCTAAATTTATTAAACTGTGTATGTTTAAACTTATATTATACACGATAAGAGAGTCAGGTAAACTATATAGGTATGCTATAAAATAGAAAAAATTACATGATCGGTTTGTATATAAAATGTGGTTAGTGTATTTCAATCTTAATTTCTTATTATTGCTGCGATTTTCAGTCAAGAAAAGGTCAGCAGATGCGAAATCAAATTTTTGAGTATTTGTAGGTAACAATGACATAAGGCAATTACGTGAATTATTTGTGATTATTATCCATTCTGCTAAATAAAAATAAAAAAATTAACTTGAAAATATATTTCACGTCAGACGGAATGCAACAAGAAAAAAAAAAGGATGTCTTTACCGAAAGCAATTCAATACTATAATAGTAATGGAAACAATTATTGTGAAATATTATTAGTGATTGGAGTCAGTAAGATGTTTCAGAAGTTATCGAAGAAGTTGATAAAAACCACATGTATATAGAATTCAAAGAACTTGAAGGACCTAGGTGTACGATCTCTGTTGAAAAATATGGTATTACATCATGAACATAGATTGCTCTCAAAAGTTTTGACGGAATACGAAATGCAAAATACTATAATTAAATTCAAAGTGGCCGCAGTCGAGAATTTTTCATTTGAAGGAAAATGGAAAAAATGCACATGTGTGAACCGCGTAATCATTTAAATTGACTACTACAGTTAGCAAGGCAGTCACCGAGGCGTATAGCATATGAGATGTTTAAATATAGTTGTTTGATGATTTGAAATTCAAATTGTGAATCGTTTGACCACGGTCGATTTATACGGCAGCGTTGTATAAAAATATAAAACGTGTGACAGTATAGCGAGTAAATGACGAATTCGATGATGATAAGATGAAGCCGTATAGAACGACGACCACGACGATGGGTTAAGGAGACACTTGGTCAGGTTTAACTGTGTTGTTTTGAGGGGTGAGGATCAAAGGTAAGGTCGAAACGCTAATTGACGGGAGTCAATTGTTACAAAAAAAAATAAAAAAAATATCAAAAGCAAAAGACCCGCAAACACGTATTATTTTACCTTCTATTATTACAGCGTGTACATGCGGACGAATGATGGTAATATGGTAATTGCTTTAGAAATGGAATCGAAAACATCAGACAAATGTTCGAGGGTTAGCTAAAACGAATAATTGCATCAAAAACTACCGGTGTTAAAATCGCTAGACTGGTGCGCGCCTGCGGTGACGGTTCGATTGCAACGATTACTTCACCGTAAGTTGGACGCGAGGACTACGAGATCATAGGATATGCTCCCTATAGTCATTAATGTTATAAAATTATAACGCGGTCTAGTTTTCGCTCATGATTCGTATCGTTTCGGTCTCGTAATCGAACTGTAATATTATTGTTATACCTCTATAACTGTCTTTCATACAGCGTTTCGATAAGATATTGTGGATATTATGTCTCGGAAAATGTAGCAATAAAATAAAAACAGGGCGATAACGTCCATATTGCACGTATAGAGACTGCAGCCCACGCGGAAATATCATGATATTCTCTCATCCCGAACGATACTTGGTTAATAAATACAATTCTGTATTTACTAGAAACCTATATTGATCATGGTGCTGATCATAATTTCAAGTTCTGCAGCTGTGTATTCGATTTATGATGACGTGTTCGAAAATACTGCATGATTCTATCATAAAATTCTAGAGAAAAAATTTTAAGAAATAACAAGTCGGACCAACAACCGTTGTAATATTATCTGTTAAAAATGCTATGCTCATCGTTATGAAAATGCCGTTAACATCACTTCACAATTGACAAATTTTTTGGAATATCCAACTCCTGAATAGTCAAACACATATAATGATCAAAACTTTTATTCATTGATAGTATTGTAAAAAAAAAACAAAATAAATAATCATTTCATAAACAATAAATGTGGTCGTTCAATAATGTACTATATATCTAGTTTTTATGAAATTTATAATATAATTTGTCGATATTCGTTTCAATAAGAATGGATTATTACAAAAAAATTGTTGTTCCTAATATGATTTAAATATGAAGTTCTTGAGTGGACCTTTATTTAAAATATAATTATTTCTCGATAATACCCCTTGAAATATCAAACGCTTTTTAATTTGATTTAGAACAAAGGCGAAACTTAAAATATCCATTTAATATTGCGAAATACTTGTAAAGAATACTGAAATACTGCGTAACAGTAATAGATGTTTAATGCATTTAGTACGAAACAAAAAATAAAAAACCCGTTGACCTAATCATTCAAGAGTAATTGATTTAATTCGTTTAATTAGATTTTTCAACTAACGTTTTTGAAAATTGAGCAATTCGTGGAATCGATAATATATTTTTTATTTATAGAATGATATAAAGACAATATGGTTTGTCATGAAAAATCAGAATCAAAGAAATATAAAAAATGGGTTTATTTAAATTGCTTGCTGTCGCATCGGAACAATGAAAAATTAAATAACTGTTTTCTAAGGTATATGATATAATTTCGTTTTCTGCCTGTAGCACGGAACATGTATATTTTATATTCTCCAAAATTTGGAACACAAGTTTTACCCATATGCCTACCAACGGTTATATATCCTCATTTCTTTAAATATTTCATATAATCGCGTACTGCATTCATAATTTCAATCCAATGATCCTAATGAAAATTAAATTTGAGATTGCTAAAACATTTAAAACGGATTAAAAATATGAAACGACTTAAATTATTCTACGGGTAGTATTACGTTTAAAGCGATACCGGTACAGAATCGTTTCAAGATGTTTCACATAGGTACAGTAAAAAAAAAAAATAAATAAATAAATACATAACATTGACCATGTCAACGCGTAATGCGAATTAATTTACATAAATAATTTATTTTCACTTAATACCGGTGAAAGGTAAATAACATCGTTTTTGGGAAAAAAACCATAATTATTACGTAAGGTTATATTTTTTTATTTAATTTAAATTTTAATTATTCGAGGTTGATCACACTATATTTATGAGTTCCTGGGCCGTTTTATTTTTAGGAAAAAATAGCTCAACTGAAGGTTAACTCAACAATAAATTTAACGAAATAATATAAAGTAATATTTTATTCTAAGCATAAAATAATTAACTTAAACCCTCAAAACACTTGTGTGGGCTTATATTTTATTTTTATTTTATCACGCTGCATTTTATTTAATTATAAAATTAATAAGTCCATTGGAGGGAAAATGTCATTGCTGGAAAATCCGTCTTTTCAGTTAAAAAATAATAGTCATCAGATTCACTTATTGTTCCAATTATGCAACATATTGTGAATGAAATATTGAGTAGTATAAAGAAACCAAAAGTGTTGATTGAAAAAAATAAATGATGTATATTTTCAACTAACTCTTATTAGTCGTAATCAAAAGATGGAGTATCTGAGTTAGTAATTTAATAATTTGCAATTAAATCTATAATCTACTAGATATTTAATTTGTTAATTTTTATTTTTATTTTGTATCTAAACAAACATACATCAATTACTAAGTATATGTAATAAATTATAAGATCAATATATAAACCATATAATAACTCGGACCAAATTGTATACATATAAATATGCTAAATAAAATAATTGAAATTTAATGAAAAATTTATCAAATAATGAATAATTTTTACTTAGAAATTTAAGTTTTCTTTAATTATGTCTACGATTATTTAAGACAATAATTATTTTATTGTTGAAGTGGAAACAAATATTTTCTAGTTTTTTATCTAAATAAATTCTAGTTCATAGAATATTTAAATGAAAAACATTGCATGATTAATTGTAATAGAAAGGAATTTTGAATACTGGATTTTTATTAACTGAATAATTTTAACGGTTAAATATTTTCATCCTGCATTATAAGTATCAATTTTTTTTTTTTTTTTTTATGAATGTTATTATTTTTTTGTTTTTTTAGTATACTAGTTAAAATTAGATTCATTTTAAGTTTCAAAAGAATATTTAATCAGTTTTTATTAAAAATTAAAAACTCTTTTGATTTTGTTAAGTTCTCAGCGTCATCTTTTTCATTCTCATTATCTCATTAGCAAAATTACATTATGAATTTTATGTTTGTATTATTTTTAGTTATATTAGTACATTTCTTTGATTGTCTTGTAATTTGTTTAAATAAAGTCTAAAAATATGTATATAATATAATATATAAAATTTATTATGAATCGCCATTTTTTATCATTTTTATATTTTTATAATTTACCAATTATATATGCAAAACATGATAATATTCTCATAAATATCACAAATTATATAATATTACCTGTTAAATTACTCGTTTATACCTGGGAGACATTTTAGTAACATAGAAAAGAGCAATTACTATTTCAATGAGATCTGAATAAGAAAAAAAATATATTTTTGTCTACTTTATCGATACTTATCTAAATATTTTTAACTATATTTATTTACATCAAAAATCTAATTTTAATTGGTCGTATTAAAAGCAGCATCTAAGATAAAATTCAATATTTCTTAAGTAATCAGAAAGCGAAAAAATGTATACATCTTGCATAAGTCCATAAAGCCTAAACCTATTTAACCCTTAACATTACAATTTTAAAAAAAATAATTTTTCATTGAAGACTAATATATTTTTAAAAATTACTAAGTAAATATTTGTTTGAAATTTGAATTTTATTCTTATCATATTAACAGTTATTTTATGAATAGGAAAATCCTTTAACTTTAAGGATTAAGTTTTCAAAATTGTTTTACATTTATTCTGACATTAATTTTTATTTTGCGTTTCTGATATTGAAGTCAAATAAAAGTGCTAACTTTTGATTACCTGATACTTAATCGATTTATCACTTATGCAGATTAAAATAAATACACGTAATATAATTTTTGTATGTTATTTTAAGTATTATAATATGTATTGAGAATATCGGTTTCAACGTTTTTAATGACCTGAGTGAGCGTTTTTTTTTTTTTTTTTGTTTGTTACATAATTTTTTTATGAACACTTTTTTTTTAAGCTCTTTAAGTGTCGCTTTTTATTTTAAAAGTTAACATAAGATTGAAAAATACATATAAAAAAAATGTATACAAAAGGGCTGTGGTAATTGTTATTAATCTTGATAGTGACATACAATCCCATTCAGCAGCGTACGGAATGAGCAAACTACTTAAAATTCATATTGTACATGGTTTACATTATTTTAAAATGCCAATATTCAAATACATATTAAAATATCAATAGAACGTGTATATTACATTTATTTGAAAAATAAATTTTAATAGTAGGTAAATCGAATGAATAAAAACATATTATTTTTAAAGCTTCGTATTTATAGTTTTTAATTTCTTTTGAAAACAAACACAATATCATTTAACTCGTTATTTTGTATATTTTTCAGAATTGTATGTATTTTTTACTGTCTCGGATATGTAAATAAATATAAGAATATTGAAATGTATAATATAAATGATTTTTATTATATTAGTTTTTAAAAATTATTTAACCACTATATTAAATTGATATTTTAATATTTTGTGAAGTATTAGACCACTTAAAAATCTAATAAAAATTTCTTCAGAGTAATAATTATAACACCAGTAATAACCACATAATGAAATTTATATTTATTTAGGTTTATGAATTACTTCAGAATCTTCAGGTTCATTTATTTTTTCTGAAGACAAAGGGAATTTTAACGTCCTAAATATTTTTATTCAATTGTACTTTCTTAATATGATTCAATATAGTAATATCAAAGTTAAAAGTTTCATCTACTGTTTGATTTGATTTGATTTTATAGGTGTTATTATTGTTATTCTTTATATATATATATTCATTCATAATTTTCAAAATGTCCTAGCCATCTCAAATTTTATGATGATTTTATAGTAGTTTTCAAAAATATTTTAGATATAATTAAATTTGAGTATTTTTCTAGACACTTAAAGGCAATTTATATTGTTTTAAATTAAAAATAACAAGAATTATAAATTTAAATATTGCATGGAAGTATGTATGTTTTAGTTATTCGTTATTTTTGAAATGAAATCAATGAAATCGAAAAGATTTTGTAAAAAAAAAAAAAGGAAACAATCGATTTTGTTGTGTAGTTTCTCTTCTGTACAACAACCGCCATACAGTACCCTTAAAAAGTTATACACACAGCATACGACTTCTACCTATATACCTATAAGTCGCAGTGGACATCCATGATATTTTAGTGGTCGACGGAAAGCGTTTCAGGTGCCAGCTGATCGGATATCGCTCTCGGTTGGCATGTTAAGTGAATAAGTGGGTAACGGGTGGGAAATATATAGGGAGAGAAACGGAAAATGTATATAGAGAGATAGAGTGAGAGAAATGGAAAATGGTGATTGAGAGATAGAGAAAGAGAGAGGAAGAGAGAATAGTAACGTATTCGATGTTTCATTACGGAGATGGATTTTAAAACAGCTCTAAGCCGGCGCCGGAACTGCGTGTGTCCGTTGCAGCGGATGTACCGTTTTTCATTTGGGATAACGAGATGCCCTTCCGGTCAACGGCGACACACGGCAGTGAACGTGTACAATCGTTGTGCTTGCACGCGCTTGTCTTCTAATTAATGGAGAACGCGTACGACCGGAGATGGGAGAGGAAGATTTCGACGTAACTCCGTCGTTTAATTAGGTATACATTTTTCGTTATCGTTTTCGTCTGGGAACGTCCGAACAGAAAAAAAAACATACATCCGTTCGTTTCAATTAACATTGCGTGCACAATAAACTTTTTATTTCCTTTTTTTTTCACGATGACCTATACGTGTTAATATTGGTACGATGACGACATGACTAAGATTTTTTTTTTCACCAGATGTACGAGATGATCATCTGTGGACATGTTATATCATTTACACGAACTTGACATTATATCCGTATATGCCACCTCAACGATTCCACCGGTCAATAACTTGTATTTTAGTAAACCTAATATTGAATTGTCTGAAAATTATATAGTCGTATTTCTAACCTTCCCGCACAAACACTAATAATTAGTTAATAGTTTAACGTTAATTATTAACGTAACACTAAGTATAGAATGTATACGTTTCTCGACCGAACCACAGACATAGAACCGATTAGCTTAATAGCTTAATAGTACTATATTTTAACGGTTTAAAAATATATTTACCTACAGATAACTAACCAATGGTGGTAAGATCGATACCGATTATACGTGTAATCTAAAACGCAATATATAATGCTGAATCGTGAAATGAAAATTTGTAGATAACTCAAATTCACATATTTTTAATTAAACACGTTGTTCATGTTATACCTTTATAAATAACAATTGTAAACAACGGTATCATACTGCAGACCATAATATTATGTAAAATACCATTTTTCATACGGTATTAATGGTATTGTTATTTTAATGATTACCAAAGTTGATGATCTGTTTTAAATTACATTTCAAAATTATATATTCGTTAAACATCATGCTTTTTAATTGAAAAAAAAATTGTATTGCAAAACGTTTGAAAGCATGAATGAGTACAAATGAATGTATTTCTGCCCGGAGTTACCAGTATTTTCAATTAAAATGATATTAATTATTTATTAATGTATATGTTTGTATGTACAATTAAACGTTTTTAAGATGTCACTCAATATAAATGTTAAGAGTAATTGAGTGAAAAATATAACTAGAGGAAATTGATGATTGAATGTTTTCATCGAACTTATACTTAACTAATACAGTGGCCTATTTAATTTTGAAATAAAATACACAGAGTTCAAATAAATTTCAAAATATCACTTAATCATCCTACAATTTTCCAAAGGAGAAGAAAGCAAAATACCGATTAATCATACCGTTGTCAGCCAGAAGATTTTACTGTGTTTACGCACTTTATGAACGTTCTTTCTACAGACCGTTTACCAAATACTGTTGAGATCTTAAGTGTTTTTAAATTTTAATATTTAAGCTACTTATTTATGTCTCATTTTGCAAATGAAAAAAATAGGTGATGTAGTAAGCTAAACAGTTTATTGAACTTTGATGCAGGTTTTCGTGTCGCGTCAAAATAAGTAATAACATCATAGAATACAATATTCTTATACATACTCACAACGGTGAAGTAGTATATTATATTCTTGTGCAGAACCACATTGACATTGTACCTAGCTCATACCTGGCAATATTAAGTGATATGATTATTTTAATCAAACTATGACAACAACTAAGGAGTATTACCGGTTAAAGTTGAATATTTCATCAAATTAAATAATCTAAAAACTTCTCCGAAATTACAATAGTGTCTTGAGTAGTTTAACACTAGGTTGTTGTAACTAAACTCACGTTCGTGTTCTGATAGCATCATTAATTTAAGACGTAAAATATACATAAACCATTTCAAATTAATACTTATATGCTCGATTATACTCTTACAGATAATAAATATAATTGGTAAAAGTAAATATTACGTATTTAAAAGAAAACTCATTCATGCCTTTTTATTTTAGAAAACGCCAAAGTTAATCCTTGTTTTTAAATTGCAAGAAGTATGAAAAACTGCATAATGTAAATTGTACCCTACTATAAAAATAAAATTGTTTAATAATATATGTTTGTTCTTTTAAAATAAATATATAATTTTTTGAGTAAAAATATTTAAGAAAATCATTCATAGCAATAAAATAAATGTAAATTTCAATACATAAATTAAATTTATTTAAATTTCAAGTAACCCTTCCCACAAAGTAATAACTGATTTACATTGGATCAAAAATAAGCGAAAGCGGTGTCTGATGAAGGAATATCATCAATGAAAAAATCACCTATAAAAATGAATTACAAATCTTAGTCACTGGTTATAAAATATCAATTATTTTTGCGGCAGAACAATGCATTTTTGTTAGATGAATAAAAATAAAAATATATATATTAGATATATATTTAAGCATGTTATTATGACAGCTTGTAGTATAGAGTATATTAGGTTTATTAATATTATATCGTCTATATCGTCTCAAAAAAGATTTAAGAAATATAACACACAAAACAACAAAACCTAAATAATACTTTGATGGTGTTCGTGTACACTTCGATCATCCTAAACCGAAAAATTATAGGTAACGTGTTGGAAGTATGATATATACTTGGTACTTAGTGTATTTGTACAGACCACTAAAACAAATGTGTTTTAGGAATACTGTTTGTACACGTTTGATAGTAATGATAAATCATTGAACAAATGATACTGAGAAAATATATTTTAAGTTTTTAAAGCTATTTAAAGTCATGTATTTTTAAATCGTACAACCCAAATACAATGAACAATATAAATAAACAAAAATAATTAAACAAATATGATTTTGATGATTTTTAGCCTTGTTCAATGAATATGTAAGAAAATATTACAATTAATGTACATTTTAAATTAAGCTTATTCCATAAAAATGATGAATAGCTTAAGTATAACATTTTTTAAAAATTTCAAATTTTAAAAATATAAGCTTATATAATTCATAATGTTAATATCAAATAATTTCATCATCCAGAATAATGGTCATTCGAATCACATATAAACACGTATATATAAATATAAAAAAAATGAACTTAGTTATTAAAACAAACTTGTCGAATATTAACCTACTTTTGCTAACCATAGGGCTTAAAACTTTTGAAAAATCAATGAATTATCGGAAAATTTCGAATAAGACGTATTACCAGTCACCTAATCATATAGATAACTATTGCTATTAGAGCTGTTGGCAATGGACATCGGAGTATTATCCAAAAAATAATCACAAAACAAAAAAAAAAAAACGAATTTAAGCCTTTAAAAATAGCACAGTATAGATATAATAAATAAAATTCGTTATTCCCTACATAGCCAGCTGAATAAAAAAAAAAAAAAAAAACGTCGATACTGTACATCGCAGTTTATATCCCAACGATTTAAATTGTATTTCTTCGTTCCAGCTGAAAATTTCTCGAACAAGAAATGGTTGGTTATCATATTCATCGTCAACACGTCTGACAGACAAAATTTGAAAATGTATTTTGAGATATTCTTCAATACGTTGTCGTGTCGGTGAATCGATCCAGTTAACTAACTGGCGTGTGCATGTGTGTATTTGCACCCATGTCATCAATGTAGTCAGTGTAAAAAATTGATAGAAATAAAGTCATTGATTATATTATTATAAGTCTATTTCCCCAATTATTTCCTAACCACGGTCAAATATTTAGGTACCACTATGAAGTCGATCAATTTATCCACAGAAAATTTTGTTTATAGAACAGTAGATGTACTTATCGGCCGATCTACTTGACGATGAGTTTGATTATAAATCGTTTCGTACACACGCGGCACGTTTTATACAAGATGTTATATACTCGTATCTACAACGATCGACGACGAACACAACGTCGAGTAAAATTATTTTATTTACAATTCGCTAACAGTTTCTCGGGGAAATATTAAAATGTCTACATGTCAACGACCAGAAATCACACGTCATTTGTATTCGATTATGCGTTCGCATACACGTTTGGATCACGGGTGCGCCGCACGATGGTAATTTCGTTTTTCGTTTACAGCGGACGCGGATTTCATATTGGTGCTATTCATCACAGTTGCGTCTACTTTAATAGTATTCGTGCATGTGCGTTTTGAATCCCAACGACGAGATACACAATATAAGTTGCATTGAGTGCAAATTGTAAGTCATGGTATATCCTGGTATTTTTCCATCACTCACGTGAGTAGGAACATTACTGTGGAGTTTGGCAAGCCGTCGCAGACACGTATTTTCTTATATGTATGTTCGTTAAATTTGTGTATCGATATACGTTTTGTCCGGGACCGTGACCGTGTCTATGTGTATGTGTGTTTAGGCATGGATGAATTCGATTTCGATTATAGGTTAATTATAAGCTATTGAGTGAATCCAAGGTAAGCGATACCGACAATGTACAATTTTGAATTATTTTATTGTTCCTGTTCTTGAATTTTCTACCATATATATGAATAGAAATTAAAGCTTGTATTTTAAAATTGATATATGTTATATGCGTTACAAAATTTGGTCACTCTATAGTTGCCATCAACTAAATTATTGTGGGTTTATCGTGAATAACGTTTCGTCTTTATCCTCCTCCCTTCATCTTTCTCTCTCTCGCTCTATTTTTACCTCTTTTTCTATATTTCTATCTACGTATCTATCAATTTATATGCATATTTATTTATTTATCTACACATTTATCTATCCATTTATTCATCGATCCATCTATCCATTTACCTATCTATCTTCCCATATATAGAATAATGACCAATTATTTCCTTCAGGAAAGGAAATACTGTATAAGCACGCGCATTAAATTAAATGTATACGAACATGAACGTCGGGAGTCGAGACACGGACAACGGAGTTTCGATATTAATGAGAAGTTTTGGCTTTTATGCGGTGACAGGAGATGATGGCCGCTGGTTAAACTTCCTTGGAGATTTTTGAGATGATGATGCTTTGTCTTAACTTAACCACTAGTGATGTCAATGAGGTCGATTTTTTGGGTTTTAATCCCTGTAGGTTAGACTGTGATCACCTAAATTGTATTATCGTTATTGTTAGGTTAATGCTAATAGATCTATATTGCTTTAAGAACTAACATCCGTTTAACAATGAATATAATAGTCATAATTATATATTCGTTTGAATGTGTATATTCTCTTAAATTCATTATCTTATCTAATTTAAAATGTCTTACTCTAAAATTGCATTATAATTTATTATTAAATAAAGTGAACCTATAATGAACTTTCACATTATATCTGCTGTTTGGGTTGGCTTTAATTGTATGAAATATTAACTTAAGTAAATAATATTTAATCGGCCATCAATATAGTCATTGAAAGTGTGTATGATAGATGTGTGATGCAGTTGTAGAACGAGAAAATTGTTGTATTTTCAATTTGTATTTTGGATCTCAGCTCAAAAAGTTTAAATCACTATAATTAGTGGCCATTACTTACCGAGAAAGAGAGTGAGATAGACAAAAAAGAGAGGAATCAAAAAATAAATACAATTAATTAATGTAATGTAATTGTTTTTATTTTTCAAACTATATTAATTACACTACCATGTTCAAATAAAATATGTATTCATAATATTTATTCATTTATTATTAAAAATATAATTATTATTAATTTTTAAATATTATTATTTTTTACTTTTCAAAATAAAGTTATATTTAATTAAGTAGTCTTCAAAAAAAATGTACGTAGAAACGAGTTGTTTAATCATAAGGTTTATTACAAACAACAGTTTGCATAGTCATTTGAATGTAAAAATAAATAAATTCTAAATTTACTAAGGAAAAATATATACATAATATGTATCACATATATTAATAAAAATATTGCTCTTTTATATACTTTTAAAATAATAAGAACATAATACTGGAAGTCATTAAATACTAAAACAATATTTTTAAATAATTGTAACGAAAAATTTTCCAGAGTGATACATACAATTCAATACAATCTTGCTACATATTGATAGTAAAAAATAATTAATTTATCATATCTGACTGTTTGAAATGTTAATGTTATAAAAAAAGGTACAACTCCTAGGTCGGATAATACTTCACGTTTGAGTAAGATACGGAGATACGTAAATGGTGTTGCTCTATTGGTATTTCAACCTTGAAACCAATGTACTATTCCTTTAAAAGAATGATTCTGAGTAACAGAGATCTGGCGGATAAGTTTATAAATATATAATATATAATATATATATCTGAAGATAGTTGATAAATAGAAGAATCAAATTTCTTATTTAGGTTGAACTTTTAATGGTCTAACTCTCGCAAAAAAAATAAAAATATTTCAAAAGCATGAAATGTTTTTAATCAAATAACTAAAATGGTTTAATAAAAATTCGTTGATATATCAAATGTCGTCAAAATTGAATTTTGTAATGCTTATAAAATATTTTTTTTTTTTTTTCAACTACAAAAAATATCTCATGATAAATTTTATCTGCAATTTTTAAATTTAAATTTAAAAAATTAAAGGTTAAACGAATTTTTTTTATTGAAAAATAAAGTGAATTTTCGACTTTAAAATATAGATACATAATTATTTGATGAGAAAAGTGGTTACACTACCCTTACTTAATATATTATTTTTTTTTTAATGCATATTGTTTACTTTAGATTCATTGAGACGATCACGGTACCATTTCCTTCTGAGTCTCCTGTGGGGATTCCCAAGAATTGTCAGAGTGGCAAGGTTTGAAATGATGGGGTTGATATGAGAAAGAAGTTTTGAGTGGAATCATTGGTAAGTGGCTCCTTCGTGGACTGATTTAAATTTTAGATTGGTGTAGGTATAAAGTTAGGCTTGAGATATAAGGAAGAGAATTTATAATTTTACAAAGGATGTTATTTTGGAATGTTTGAATTTTGTTAGAGGATTGTATTTTAGAAAATTTTTAGTAGCTGTCCAGAGACTGTCATTATTAGGTAATAAGTTAGAGAGATGGTTTTCAAATGATTTATTTTTATGTTTTAAAAGTATTTTTTTAGTTAGATTTTTGTAAAAACGTTTGTGGGATGGAAGTTATGAACGTTGATAAAAGGCCCTTGCTTTGCGCTTATTGGATATATGGATACGAATATGTTCGGGAAACTGATGGAGCAAAATTTGAGTACTATATATTTGAAGGACTAGGAGCCCATGCAGCAGATTGAATTACATTTGTTAAATTATTTATAGCTATTTTTTTGGAGGAATTTGAGACTAACTTTGATATTAATGTTTTAATTCACCAAGTCATAAAATGTTTGCCAATCAGTTGAACGGAGGAAGAGTTTAAGTAGAGTAGTTTGGATTGGAGAACAGGCACTGATAGTCAAAAGTACTGCAGAATTATCCGAGCATGGTTTTAAGAAATTGCAGTAAAGGTTGCGAGATGTGTTAGATATAAATATGTCAAGTATGTCTGGTATTTTGCGTAAGGAAGTGGGCCAATATGTTGGTTTGAAGGTACCAGGATTTTATAGACCTTAAAATGCGTAAAATTGTATAGAACTATAGAACTATACCTCTTGGGTTGTTTGTAAAACAGCCTCAGTTGAGATGCTTGGTATTAAAGTTACTACCTACAATAAAATTTCGACTAATAGTGCTAAAGTAATCTACATAGTTTTGAATATTTATAGTATGTCTTGGAGGGAGGGGAGAAATATAATGATGCTAAAGTTGTTGGTATATTATTGAGGTGTAATAAGATAGCGCAAGACTAGAAATGAGGTTGACAAAAATTTGGAAGGGTTTGAAATGACAATGAAGATTTAATATAGATTACAGCACCACCATGAGCAGAGTTATCTGGGTGGTTTAAGGAATTGATAACCAGGTATAGAGATGTGAGAGTATTTTGTAAAGTGCATTTTGGATATCAAGGCAATGTCGATACGCTTCTCCTGAAATACTAATTGTAGTTAATTCGAGTGATTTTCAAGATAATTTTAGTTAAATAGAACCATAAGAAGGGAGTTCCTTGTGTATGAAGACATTATTTTTTTCCAGAAGTTTTGAAATAACTTGGGTGAATAGGGCGATTAGTGGATTTATTAGTAGTTTTAACTCATCAAGGAACTTGTTGATATCTGATATAGGAGGAAGAATTGTGTTTTTGGGTGAAAACCGGAGGTAGCTTGAGCGTAAGTTTGGGACGAGTCTGATGGAAGTATTGAGGGGATTAACACTAGATGACTAACTTGTACGATTTTTATGACTAATATTATCTGACAATAGATTACTCTTTTTTGGTTTTTTGCGATGTTGAAGATTTATAAACAAAGCAACCTTTATAGTTTGAGGGGTCAACACCGGAACAGAGGGCACATTTTGGAGTAACATCCCGTAGATTAGGACAGGCCGAAGATGAGTGGAGTGCGCCGCGGCGTAGTGGATACAGCATGCTGGATAGCCGCAGTACGTTTTAGTATGACCATACTCCTGACAATTGATGCACTGGCTTATAATTTTTGACTTGTATGGTTCTTCTACTTTTATTTTAATGTGGGTAAGAGATATGAGCTTATAAATGTCGTTGGACTGAATTGTTGGTTCAAGATTAACGAAGAATAGCGGCAGTGGATGATTATTGATTTTATGTAATGCACTTTTTACTTGGCAGACTTCAAATAAGCTCAACTCGAGCTCTGATTTGATGAGTTCAGTGGACGTGGATGAATGGAGATTCCGAATAACCACCCGCGTTGGTTTATCTTCTTTAAGCTGATACGTGTGGTATTCAGTTTTTTGGTCCATGAGGAAATGGATTAGTGTTCTGTAGGAAACTAGGTTAGTTTTCATAATTTTTAGGCGGTCATATGAAGATTTACAGGAGAAATGATCTGCTTCGATTATATTGCTAAGTTCTGAGCAGACATCGATAAAATCGATAACACCTTTTACAAAAATTGGAGGGAGGAGGGTTGATTTGATTCCGACATTAATATTCCCCTCTGGAATCGACTCGTGAGAGAACGGTGAAGTACGTATTGTTGGAGTGGTTGACTCTGGTTCATCTTGTGAGAGAACTTCAAAGCGATTAGACGTTAAAAATAATATTTCTTTATTTTATATTTTTGGCAAATTTTGTTCTTAAGAAGAGGATGACAGGTTTCTTTTACTTGGATTTTTATTTGTCGGTGCTAATGTCCAATTTTCTTACGATGAACCATCCATGGTGACGTCTTGATTACTTACTAAGCGATTAGTGTTAGCAGAAGTTTGAACTTTGTTTAGACTGTATGATATGGTCCTTAGTTTTAGTTATATTTTTGGATACAGATTTAAGTATAATTATTATGGCGATAAATTCAAGGTCACTGACGCCGCAATGGCGTGCTATAAGACAGCATGCGAGTCAAAGCCGTAACTAGGGTGAGGCGAGCAAGGCACTTGTCTTGGGCGCCTGAAGTTGGGGGGCTCAAAAATATTGAATGATTAACTTAAGAAAAAGTTTTAATTATTGTATAGTTTTGGATTTATTACAAATGATTCACGATTATAAACTAAAAGAATCGTATCCAAATATTAAAATTGCTATAAGGATCTTTCTCTTGATGCCCATCACGAAAGCTTCATGTAAAAGGAGCTTCAGCAAACTTAAATTAATATAAATATATTTAAGATCTATAATGGTTCAGAAGAGATTATTAAGCATGGACATACTTTCTATAGAAACATAAATCACTGGTAAACTGGATTATGATGAAATTATTGATACATTTGCTGACACATAAGCAAGCAAAATTAAATTATAAATAATAATTGTTTTAAATTATTTTATTTTATTTTTATTATTATTATTTTGAAATATCTAATAATTTGAAAATATAAAATTTATTTGTTTACCATAATATAAGAAGATGATAATTAATAATTATATACTCGTGCTTAAAATGTTATTTCTTGTTTTGCTAGAAACCTAATTACAATTTTTCAGATTTTTCTGAATCGTATTATACATATTAAAAGCTGTGAGTGTGTCAATCCTACAACCTAGGGTGCATTACTTTAGTTCTGCCGCAGGATAAAAAATAGCTCGGTACGGCTCTGATGCGAGTTGATGAAGATAAAAGAACACGTATGTAAGCAACGACGAGATTATTAATATTGTTATTTATATCTACTATTAGAGTTTTTAAAGAAACTAAGAAAATTGTACATAACGTAGACAATAATAATACAATGCAGAAGTTTTAAGTATAATTAAATCTAATTTGACACATAAGACCAATATACGAAATAAATAACAACAGGATGGAGCGCAAGCAGTGTATGCGATGGATACCGAACGTGAACTGTAGAGAAAATAAAAAAAAAAAAATCATTTGAAACCCATTTACCATATTTTATTCTTTATTTTATGATGAACGCAGTAATTCTTTTGATTGGAATCATGTATACAAACGCAGAAATAAAAAAATAAAAAAAACGCTATCATATAAGAACCATTACGTTTATCACCTCACTCAGAATCTAAAAATAAATAGGTTGGAAAATTGTATGTATATAAAATATTAGCCCACAGTAACTATAATCTTAAAAAAATCTCAAAGTATTTTTATGAGGATTTAGTTTGTTTTTTTGGTATTTTTATATTTTAATAAGAGCTCTCGATTAAATAAATACTTATTACATTTTTATCGTTGTTAAACTGTTTATTATTTTGAAAAATAAATGTTTTATTCGATGTGATTCGGAACTACATTCTTTAAACAAACGAACTGAGCAGTTATAGATGGACCAACGACCACAAATTGTGAGTAATAACACACTACATTAAACTATATATTGTTATATATATTATATACATAATACAGTCTATCAAGTCTGTATTAAATGGTACTAATTTCAGTACATTTCAAGGTAAAGTTTTACTACTCTGGTTATAATTAACTCTACGATGTTTCTAGTTCGTTAGATTTCAATCATTCCCCTGCCGAGTGGTGTAAATATTACAGGAGATTACTGGAGAACTTCATATTAGGTGTATAATACGAGTATAATAGCAACAATGGTATGTGCATAAATACTAAAATAAATTTTATGTTAGTATAATATATTAGTTTCCAGAAATGAAAACCAGTCAATATTATAAACTAAAATAAGAAAACTTAAAAATTTAAAATTATATAAGTCTTCATTTCAAAGGCTCTAGTTTTTTAAAACATAATTGACTTGTTTAGTTTATAAATATATGTATTAAACTTCAATAATTTCAATTAAAAACGATTTCTACCTAGTTCTAAAATAATATATTATCCAATCATAATTGTCCACATACATGTGTAAATCTGGTTGTCAAATTAAAACAAGTTCAGGTTTTCATTTAATAATCTTCGACTAGTCACTAATTAATTACCGACTGTCGTGGTCAAAAGTTCTCGTTACAATAATATCTTTGCATAGGTGAATGCCTTATTTCAGCTTAGATACCCTTAAAATAAATAAAAATGTTTGTTTAAGTGTACGTTGGTATACACGCATTTATTTACTTTTTAAGAATGAAATATTTAAATTTGAAACTTGTTAACTTTCTAAAGAAAAACATATTCACCGAACTATATATAGCTGTAAAAATATATGTGACATAGTGAAAATATAAAAGCACTGTTAAACTTCAAGTTGAAACTTTTTAAATAAATGTCTAAATAAAATTTGAATAGCCATCAACCTTTCTTAGTGTTATTTATGTAAAAAAATAAATAAATAAGATTATAATGATATGTGTGTTTGAGTGTGCACATTCATAGTATATATATATATATATATATATATATATATATATATATATATATACATTTCTCGATGTACGTATCTTTGAAGAAAATATATCACGCATATGAGCATTGCGCGGTCTGTTATATCACTACGCATGGGGCCATTGTCCTGGGCTAGTGAAACTTTCCGAACTTGAGATATAGTTTGCGGTTGTACTTGACTCGAATACGTAATACATACAGCTTGAGGGATAATCATCTCCATGTATGTGACAAGAGTTACGATCGATGCATTACATTTTTCAAAGAAATTTTTATTTCATATAATATAAAAATAAAATAAAGGGGATCTACTGTTTTATCTAACGTATCAATCGGTCGCTGGTGAGGTGCGGAGGTGACAACCACATGGGACGAACCCCTAGGGCTTATATTATTCATCTAATATAACTGCAACAAGAATAGTCAATCGAATAGATTCCGTAACACAAATAACATAGAAATTGCTTATATTATTGATCTATGATTGACGTGAAACGAAGAAACAAAAAAAAAATCATTAGATCATTTTAATTTACCCAAAACCCTCGATAAACGGATTTAAAATATCAATCGACATCACGTATGATACATTTTTTTTATTTGGTTAACGGGTCATTGTTTTTAATTTTTATTTCAAACGTAAGAATCTTCATTTTAAATGTAAATGAAGTATAATGATATTTATTTCAGTTATATTGATTATCATGAAACTTTAACACTCGTACCAGATTCTAGATAAATACATGTTAAGAATAATATTATAATATTACTCGTAGCTTAAAAGCGCATTGTTATGTTTATAGCATATTATAAGTTATGGTGCCTGCGATTATAGAACTCTGAGGCTATACGTTCCACAGAAATCTAAGACTATACGAGTACATTCAATCATTTCGAGAAAACTCAACAACGAAATCATTCTGGTGGACTGCTTTTGGCGAATTTCCATCGCTATAAGTACACGGTAGCTGATATTAAATACTGTTACACAACAATATATACCATGTTGTCATAGCAGTTATATTCTCATGTAGCACTGCGCTGTTCACGGAACAATTGTTTTGGAGAATATCCGTCAGTAAAAATCAATCTGTTCATAATATTTTACGTGTGGGTAAAATGCATAACGCTAACGTATGTTAACTCTTGGTTGAACAATTTTGATTTATAAATCAATCAGCATTTCTATAAATATTATTTTTACACAATAATAAATAATAAATGAAGTAACCTGCAAGAACAGGGAGTTTTTATGTCTGGTACATAATATGTGTAAATGTTTTGCTACCTTAAAAAACTAGAATTTCTTTAGGATATATTAATTTGATTTTAAGTAAAATTTTATTGTTTTCATTGGATTTAATAACTGACTATAAAATGATACCAAAAAAAAAAAAAAAAAATTGTTATAAATGTACCATACAAAACACATACATTTTAGTATAAGTGAAATGAGCGATGACGGTTAATTTTTAACAAATAATAATTCAAACTAGTTCTAAAACATAGAAATTTGTCTATAAATATTAGGAATAGAATAATATATTTGTTAGGTGATATTATTATCGGTTTTGGTCTAATAAAAGTGATCAACTTGGTGTATTTAAGTGATCTACTAACCCTAATTTTGTTTGTCTAATAAATGGTAGTTGTAATCTAAAATGATATAAAAACAAATAGTTTTTGATAGTCAAATACAACAGCTCGCCACCCAATTAATTACTATATATTATATAACGAGTTTGTGCAACAGCATTACACGTTACACTCTCTAGTTCATTATACACTGAAATAGGCGTGCACACGGGGAGTTTGTGTAAAGTACAGAAATTCAACACCATAGACCATGAGGGTATAATATTTATCTTAATTCACTTTCAATAATTGAAACGTGAACAACATGCATAACACATACCTCGTATACCGCTCCTAGAGGCATAACCAGACATGCCACCATTAAATCGGCTACTGCAAGCGAGACAATTAGATAGTTTGCCACATTTTGTAAATTCCTCTCCAACAGAATTGCTGCTATAACCAAAGCGTTACCTGCAAATATTACAAATGTATAATTTTAATTAATTTTGCGTTTAAAAACAATACAAGGATATCTGGAATTTGTCACGATGTTAGATAGTGTATAGATTGATAGATATATCATACACCACTTCATGTATTATAATATAGGCATATGGAATAATAACATATAAATATAACAATAAACAAAAATCATTAATTTTGAAAAAGTGAATTATATTTGAATTATAGTTAATTATATATATATATATATATATATATTATAAAAATTACCTAACAGACCAGTCTCAAAAGATAACATTACTACCCACATAGCAATTTGAAAATATTAATATTTTCACAATATTTGATGGCTAAATATTTAAACCTTAATATAATCAATACTTTTTCAAAACATGTACCAAATATTTTATATCAATATTTTATCCATTGTTTTGAAAATATTTGATCTCCAAATATTAAGTCACAAATATTATTGAATTATCGGTAAAACTTTTATGTACAATATTTTACATTTATTTTCCTTCATATATTTTGACTTAAAACATTTAATTATTAATATTTTAATTTATTTGTAAAACGTTAGTAGTCTCTAAATAAAGCTTATTAGTTTTTTAAGTATAAGTTGTAACAATGGAAAACTATGGATGCTTTTCCTATAGTTAAAAGGTACTATAGTTATGGGTCGAGCCTTGTTTATCGAAGTTTAATCTAATTTTAAAATATTTTTTTGAACCAGTACTTAACTTAACCTATTTCTTCCTTCATCCGAACGAACCGAATCAAGAAAAATGTTACATTTATCTTGAACTGAAACTTAATTTTTAAAAAAAAAAAAAATGAAATGTTAAAAACTAATCGTAGTTTTTAATATGCAGATCAACCGAATGTAGCTAAATGTTTAATTAAATGTTAATGACTGTACAACCAAAATTATATCGAAATTCACAATACATAGGTATGTAGAGTGTAAAATGTTTGTATCGGTAAAACAGACGGAGAAATGGAACAATTTCATAGGTTTTACCAAAATAGATTTTTCCTATTACAATAAATATTAATACGTATCCATTAATAGTCTAATAGTATTATTCCTCAATATTAAGTCATTATTAATAACAGCATAATGTTTACAATTTTTTTAAATAATCTTTGAAGAATTGTAAAAATAGTTTTTCATATTCAACGTTTGATCTTCAGATTATTGTGGCCAATAAGTCTGGTTCGACAAATATTTACAAGTTCTATTTTTGAGTACCAGATGCTTGTTAGTTTAGTTCAAATTTTTTTCATACAGAGTTCAAATTTCAAATCGAATTGAACGTCAAGGGTTTGATTTGGTTCGGTTCAAATCACTTATTATAATGTTATAAGACAAAAATTCTCGAAATCATCGTCTCAGTCTTTATAACATCGACTCACAACAAAATAACGTCACTAATATGATTACGGCTCGAAAGTTTCGAGTCGAAACTGTATAGTATTTATAAATATATCAATATAATATATATTCACACTTGTATTGAATAATATTATATATTTTCATGCATGCCGTATGCAAATGACATACAAAATATATACTTTTATGATAACAATATTAATACATGGGTCTAGTTTACGCTCATTATACAAAACAAACACGACACCCGTTGCGTACATAATCTCGACGATGACTGATAATTAAAATTATTGTTGATATATTATAATAATTATTATTCTGAACACTATAAATATAAAATATATTAGACAACGTTTACATCAGTGGCTCTTGAATACCGATTATAATATTGAAGACATAATTCAACATATTATTTTAGTTTGTTTAATTATGAATTTCCAACACATGATGTTTGACAGTATAATATACCTGGTTACAGAATATTAAACGTAATATTAAGAAGTAATATTGTAAATCGTTAACCTACCTTTAGGAATAACTACGTAATTATTATATTTTTTCCATGTTGTTTGGGTCGTTAAAATTATTTGTCAGGATATAATCAATCGACGGTTCGCGCTGACCGTGTACGCTGATTGTTGGTCGTCATCGAGCCTTTTGTGCTTAGCTGACGGCAAACCGTTAGGTCGGTCATGTTTGTTATATCATCAGTTAATTTATAATTAATTAATTTTTTTTTAAATTTTAAATACTTTAACTTTAACTTCTGGAAATATGAATCCATCATTGTACAATCTATGACATGTGCGTATTATTTACACAAACAATTAAAATGGGATATAAATAAAAATACGTAGACGACATTATGTCCTCTCAGTAATTGTAGACCGACTGATTTTTGGAGAAATCTGTATGCTGTTTTAATGTCGTTTAAAAGTTTTGACCAGCTGCTTGCGAAAAATTATAATAATTTCAATATCATACGAGTATAAATAAATTACATCACAATAAAATAAAATTGTGGCATACTCATTTGCGTACGGTCAGCAGATCGGTCAGCACTAAATTAACCGCAAGCATTTATCAACATAGCTCGACGTAAGCGCGATGGACGAGTTTAACCGACAGTCATCGTCAGGAAGACGTAGCTATACTCGCGTATCAATTTATCAGTGCTGCACTATAGGTATTCATAAGTTTTCATTCATGTAGCTAAATTCGATCGAACGCTCATTCCAGTTTATGAAAATTATTTTCCTATGCTACTAAATAATATCATATATCTGTGAATTGTATCTTATATGAAAGTGAAGATAGTTAAGGGTGGTTTCGTATATCTTGTAAATATAGCTTTATCAAGACATCAATACATAACATAAATTATTCAATTTAAATTCGAAAATTTTCAAGTCAAACGATGAATGTCTAAAATAATTGAGTTATTCAGATATTTTACAGTTACGACATTATTCGTTCTGAACATGGCGTGATATTATATTAGTGTAATATCAATTTAAAATCGTAAATATTTTACCAAAATAAAATTAGTACACTTAATAATTCAGTAAATATTTAAATTTATAAACAAACTTATTGGAGTAGCTGACAACATTAAATGTTGGTATACTAAATTTAACTGTGAAAAAGTTAAAAAGTGGAAGCTTAATTACTTTTGTCAACTTGATTTATTAGGTTTTCAATTAAATCAATATATTGTAAATAATATTTGTAAATATTGTAAAAATTAATTATCAATATAATATTATTATTTAGTTTTAAGAAAATTTATACCTAATTTAACAACCAAGATAATATATAAGTTACACATTTTGTGAATGTCAAAATGTAAACTTTGGAATAATTAAAATTATTAATAAATTATATAAAAAATATTAATATAAAAAATTATAAAAAAAAAATAAAGTTACGAATTGTATTATTTAAAATTTGAATATGTTACACATTTTTCCTATAAATCACTATATTTTACAGGGGTTAGTTTTTAGTAGTTGAGAAATTGGTTGTACAAATAAGTCGGAAGCGGCAAGGCTAGAATTATAATAAGTTTGTTGAAAATTTAATGAAACACATTTTTCGGGTAAAGTATTTGACTTAGGGAAGTCTTGGTGAAAATGATCTTTCACTGAGAATCCAACTCCAACCTTAAAAATATATAATAGTATTTATAAATATGGTTAAAAATGAATTTAAACGCCAATATAATATGATATTAACAAAAAGGAAGAAACATCTAATGCTACTCGTACAGTCATTTCAACTATTTTTTTTTTACTGGGCTTCATTCTCGCTGCTCCCGTCCAAAAAAAAGCATCCATAAACGCACTCGCATTGTTAAAAACAAATAATTGTTCAATTTAGAAGCAAGTGAATAATTTATGTAAATTTAAGTCAATATTTCTTTCATAGCTTTGTCGTGTACACGACTTTAATTAAACATTTTGGCAAAGGCGCAAACCATCGAATTGAAAACAAATAAAACACCTACAGTTATTTTTACTACCGATGCATCATTATGTATAGTTCTATCGGTATAATTGAGAACAAATAACGACGACAGCTACGGAAGGTTTATGGAAAAAAATTTATAAAAAAAACCATTGATAATCCGAAACGGCTGTGGATTTGTCGACAACCGAACATCCCGCTGGCACCAACCGACCGTTCTCTGCTTCTCTACTGGAAATCCTATTAAACACAACACACGATTTGAATTCTTCCAATGTAATAATGCTATCGGCGAATTCATGCATACTGTGTCATTGTACGGGCAATTGTGAAATGTACCATGAGCTCACTAGTTCATCAACGATTGAATAAGTTGATTGAAACGAAAAAAATACAAGAATTGATTTTATTGAATTTTAAGATTTAGTAGTTCTGCTCAAACGTTTACCATCAGAATATGTGGGGTGATTAAACCCCACTCATGATATATAATCCTAAGCCCTGTAGGGTTATTAGAACTGTGAAGATGCATGATTTCATATGAAAATATATTTTATCTAAAATGTCTTCAGATGTCTTCACAGTTCTGTGAACATTTTTATTTAAACCTAACGTAGATATTTTCAAGGCAAAATAAAAATAAATTATGAACATTCATTATAAAACATAAAGACTTCCTGACCAAAGTTGGTGTACTTATATGGCAGTTAACGGATTATAAAAAATAATACAGTGAGGTTAAATATGTGGCACATACAGGTATCACAATGAAATATATCGTAAGCGCATAGACGTTTCAGCGTAAATCAGCCCTAGCTTAGATTTATATACACCTACTTGTATATTTCAATCGCATGCGGATTGCGGGTACTTATGTCCCTCCGTTTTAATATTCATTGACAATAATAAATTGTATAATGATGTTATTTTATACTACCGGGACTCTATAATATTACATTTATTTTACATAATGTTTACATTACGCGTTTTGAAACTGAACGAGAATCGCGTTTTTAACGTTTTTTTTTATCCATAAGCTTTTTTACTCTCTCTGTGTATGTATGTATGTATGTGTATAGTGTGTGTGTGTGTCTTAGTGTGTATACCTACGCTTCTTATTTCGTTTGCTTAATCTTAATAACGTTTATATTCGTATCTTTTTATTTACCCGTTGCCACTTTATCGTTTAGTTGCAAATAGCTTCTCTTTTTGCGTTTTATTCCTACCCAAACATTTAGCATATAATTACATTTGCCAAATTGATACAAAACGAACAAAGTTTATATCAGTGGGTAACTTATACATATTACACTTAAATATACGCATAGAAAGGTAAAATACATTGTTATTTGATTGTTAAAAAAGAAAAGAATAACAGTTTTTTTCTTCTTTTTTTGTTTTGTTGAATTATCTACCCTTTATCGAAGTACAAAATTGTTTCAAACTTAAAAAAAAAATAAATAAATAAATACTTAAATAAATTTTTATTTAATTCTTATAAATACTATATAAATTACTTAATACTGCCTAAATTTTCTAGATAAACAGATCATTGTGTGATGAATAGTTAATACAGATTATTTTTCATGATAAATTATTTTTAACTCAATAAAAAAAAATAAATATTCTTTTTTTGTTTGTAATCGGTTTATATAAAATATACGATTTTGCATCAAAATGTAAAGGAACCAAAGACAAGATACTTAATATGACTTAAGTTATGATTCTATACTATGGAAACATAAATAATTGAACAATATACCCCATTGTGTTGCATTATTTAACGACTTAAACTATAATTATCATAATAGCGTAGGAGGTACGCGGTTTTGAATATAATTCTTGCACAGATTATAAATATTCAAACTGATGAAACAATAACTTGATTTTAAACTTTCTATACAATAAATTAATACCCAAAAAAAAAAAAAAACAAATTAATTATATATACAAATTCTAAATTATCGATTAAAAAATATTAAAATATGTCTTTCATTATGTATTAATCAAACAAGGTGTACAAAAAATTGCATAGTCAATAATGAAAATAAACAAATCAAAAATGAATTAAATACCTATGTTTTATTTTCATTAAATTATAGTAATCATCATGATAGTTTGGTATAATAGTATGAAACATAAGATTAAAAATATTTTTTACAAGGTTTTAATAGTAGTGTAGTATTTATTATTAACCAATTATAATGGTGGGGCAAAAATTACATTACTGTTAATTTAAATAAACGAAATTCACTAATTTTGGTGTGAATATTGTGAAAATGCTCAGTACGTCGCAATCAAGTAAAGTCTATGGATGCGTACATTTCATCATACAAATTATGATTAGGACTGCACGTTGAACCATAGGTGAAAGATGATTAAATATATATTGGAAGAGAGGGGTTGAAACTCTACTGTATATTTTCAACATACCATTTCATGGGGCCACGTCAATTGATAAGGAGTACTAAAATAAACTTATAATTTTGATTTAAAATATTTTCCTTTTCTATTTTAACCACTAAACTATGATCATAAACAAATTTAGTTTAAGAAAACCGTTTGTAGTGATTGTCTTAGTATATTTAATATACCGATAACTTTTTTATCTATATTAAACTTTAACGGTTTTATCAAATAAAAATGTGGTCGGAAACTTGAAAGTGTAGGAATTGAGCTAGTGGTGATAGCGGATCGAAAAAAAAAAAGCATTCATGATTCCCGGTTATCCTGTCGAACCGTATTTGATAATGGTAGGATATCGGTTTGGTAACATCTATCGACCGTAATATTACGACGTGTGTATTAAATATTATTGCTGATAAATAATTATGGAAGTGATAACTTTAATGTTAATGTCATTAGCCACGAGTTTAATAAAAAAAATAATTTATCTGAACGATTTAGACGACAGATTATTCTGGTGGGCTAATGTTATCACTGAAGGAAATAAGCCCCCTAGAAACGCCTATGACCGCAGCAATGAGCCGTTATACTAATTTAAAACGATTGAAACTTGTTGTATCAGAATGTGTGAAAAAGCCATTTATACATATATGGGATACCTGTATGTAATCACCGTTGCCCAGTGAGTTGGAGAGAAACGCAAATTTTAACGTCGCGTTTTGGACCATCCAACGAATTCTGCCGTTGTACAAGAAAACGAAATACTATACGTGCACAGGTCTCTTATGTATTATCTATAGTGGAAAATCTTCCGCCGAACGCCATTATTTTTATCACGCTCACCGCTTGCTTATATTATTACATAGCTTGTGAGTACACCATAAAAACCGAGCCTGTCACAGCCCATTAATGTTTGTGCGTCATATTTTATTTATAAAAAACAAATGTATACTTACTATGTACCTGTATAATATTTATAATTTATTATTAATGTATATACTCGTATATATTTACACATATGTAGTAGATACCGGTTACGCGGTAACATTTCCAAACAGATGACTCGACATGGTAATCGGATTATCATTGAATTATTACGATAGTTATATATAAAACATTATCGGTTTGATAGATTCCACACTGGATTCACCAGTTAGGGCATATATAATTTCCGAAATTGTGACTTGAAAAGGGTAGTCTTCTAAAATAATATCTTCGTTGCTCTTTGACTCACCACAAACAACAAGGAACACGTATGAACACATTACTTTCTGCCAACGTTTGTCACCATTTTAAACAGAGGTTCTGTACTGTAAATTGAGCACATGCACGTGAATGCTGAATATTATAATATCATGCAGTCGTATGCATAATATAATTTGACGAGAAGTATCACGAATCGAGCAACATTGAGATGTTATTCGATGTTTAAAATATATGTTATAAATTCAATCACAGCACAAAGGTTTTCAACAAAAAATATTGCAACACATTTTTATTGTATTTCGATATTTATATATATATACACACACATTTATTTTTTTTTTTTGAGTCAAAATTTTCGGATTATGGTTCATGTTAAATATAAAATATTTTACTCAAAGCAATTATGTATTTTGTTTTAAAATGGTATAACAAATAAAAATGCTTAAAAATAATAAACGCCTTATAGAAATTTTTTTTATTTTATAATTCAAATATTTCTGTTCCGTTTTTCAACATCATACAACAGAGTTTAAGTGGCTTTTAAAAGAATGATAGCAGAAGAAGTATGAATGTCAAATAAAAAAAAACCTCATTTTATAATTTTTAAATATCTGAAATTCAACGAAATGATTTAACTGCCTAGCATGTTTTTACAATAATTTAAATTACTGCAAAGTATTTGATTGTATTGTAAATTTACTGCACATAAAAATAAAGACAAAAAAAAAAAAAAAAAATGTAAACATAAATGGAAATTGTCAAAAACTTCACTAACCCGAATAAACTCGATAATGTTAGCTTAAAACAAAATAATCGACAAAGTACATATACCGATAAAACATATTTAAAAAATATAAACAAATTAAACTTGTATGGATTTAAATGAATACAAATGTATTTATAATTATATTCAGGAAACTGATTTCTAGCTAAACATAATGACTATAATTTATTATGATTACAATATAGTTATTTATAAATTGTTCCAAGTAAAATATAAATACATTTGGTGAGTTTAAGATGATAACGAATTCCTATTAAGTTAATATTTATTTAATAAGACTTAATTGTTTTAACTAAATTTTATGTCATATAGCTTTCTCGATGACACATTCATTGTATGTTTAATTTGATATAAAATAGATTTTTCCATATTCTAAATTATATATTTTATTATCACAAATCTCGAATGATCCGACAAATGCCTTGACCGAAGGTCAGTGACCGTTATATAGTCGGGTCCGTCACATGGGGCTATAGAAATTCAACAGTAGTGAAACGTTGCAGCTTTATATTTGATGAAAAATTTGTTCTATATATGTACATAAAATCAAGTTACATGAGCTAGTGTATTGTTGGCCGAACAAAAATACCACGCGTTTTACCAGAGCCATTACACTTGTATTCGTTTCGTTTAATATCTCATTTAACTCCAATTTTCGTTTATTTTTAACTCTCAGTATGCGTTGCACTGAACATTCTTCTTTTTTTTTTTTTAGACTGTATTTTTTTTTAAATAATTTAACATGACGTTGTCGAGTAACGTTTTTGCGTTATTTTCACTCCTTCAGATCTTCTCTGCGTCAGCAATTACGCTTCAAAACACTCGAAATGCCGTTGATTTCATAACACAAACGGTTTATGCATTAGTCTGTTTTTTACCTTGTGTACATATTTTTAAAAGCAGGTAACTAAAAATACATGTAGGTTTTTGCGAGTTAAAAATCTACGAAAAAAACATTACTACCAAGTAGAGTGAAAAAAATAATAGTAATGAAAAAAAAACATGCACATCTGTACACATGTATTACAGCTGTATTAGTAGTTACAGTTATTGTTTGTAATAACTATTTGGTCGAATTTTATGAAAAAAATGAAAAAATGAAAATGAAATAGATTGGAAAAACGAACGAATAATTTATAAACAAAACAATAAATGAATTGATTGACGTAATTGGTATTTACACAAATAGGTACAAAATAGCAACGAGTATAATAGTTGTTCGGTTAAAATATAACGGAACACTTAATAAAATACAACTATCTATTGTGAAAATGTGAAATCGCAAAAAACTAAAACAAAAGGATGATTTTATTTTTTTTATTTTGTAACGAATGTTTGGTTGAAATTCGGTGGCGGTGAGACGAAATGATGGCAACACGAATGGACGATTGAAATAATTGTAACGGATTCGATGTGGTTTGAAAAACAAAATAAAGCACGTTCTTGCGAAAAAAGAAAACATATGTACGTGACATATGAAGATGAAGAAATTAGTTATGTACATGAAGGCACGAAGAATACAATTATAATAAATCGAAAGGGATAGAAGTATGATTGGTTGGGAAATCGTTAAGTTTGGACCACTGAAGACAAACAATAATTTCAAATCGACATTCACAGATTACGATGAGTATATTCTTCCTATTATTCCGTAGGCAAAATGTATGTTATGTATACCTCATCTAATCATTCAGGCGTTAAATATAGAATCGATCGACCGTAGATCAGGCGTATGCATATAGTACAAGCCATTTACTGAAAAAATAAGAATGCTTGAAGAAATCATGTGGTACTTCGATATTAAATTTTTGTTATAGATAATCTTAACGACAATCTCTATAACAACACATACATGCTTTAATGAATTGATCCTAACAATGATAAATTTGAGTAGAATAAGAGCCTAAATGAACATAAAAAGAGTACATATACCCTTTTACCCATCCTTCCCAACCTACAATAATCAATATACGTAGTAATTAAATTTATTAATTAATTTAACTAATAATATTTTAAACATTTAAATGTTATTAATTAAATTTAAAAATTAATATTTCATCCAACCCTTCTTTTAAAAATCAATAAAAATGAAATTAATATTCTAAAAAATACATAAAATATTGTACGACAAAATTATTCCAAGTAAAATAAAACGAAAATTATGAATGTTGCCTACGTGTGTAGGTCTGGTCCATTCAATGAAAAAGGAGTATGTACTTTTAATAACTATAACTTTTTAAAATATATTTTATTTAATTTTATCCAACTCATAAGGCAAGATGTGTATTACTCTGCGATACAGTGTTACAAGCGAATGTATCACTTATGAGAGTTTTATTAACAGTGATTTCTGTACAACGACCGATTGTGGCCGACAAAAGATCAAACGAACGTTACGACGCACCGAACCGGCGCACAGCTTACCGCAAATCGTAGTCAATATCATGGCGCCCAGTATGATGCCGATGGTGATGACGAATATGTAGTTCGTGAGGTTTTCGGCGTTCTCGGCGCCGGCCGTGTAGTTGTACGATCCGTTCAGGAACGGCTCGAGGCCGGCCGTCACGTTGGCAGACACGTTGGCCAGCGCGGCGGCCGCGGCCGAGCGGTTGCCGGCGTCGTAGTAGTAGCCGTCGATGTCGTCGATGGCCACCGACCGGACGGGCCTGAAGTAGTCGCCGACACGGCCGCGGCCGCGGGTGCCGGCGGTCAACAGGCCGGTCGACACGTTCAAGTAATAGTCGGCCACGGCGTCGCCGTCGTCGTCCGCGACGGCGTCCGGGCCCGCGCCACTGCCGCTGGCCACGTCGCCCTCGCCGCCGGTCCCGCCGCCGCAGTACAGCGATAACGCGTCGGCCGCCACCCGCAGCACGCAGCCCTGGCGCCCGCTGCCGGCGGCCGCCAGTGCCCCGAGCAGGGCCATGATACTCGTGCTGTGCTCAAGACCACCCGACGGATCACCATTCGTCAAGGCCCGTCTGGAAAAAAACAAATAAAACGAGAAAACATGAACATACGCGTGTGTTGTGAATGCAATATCATACGATTACTGACAAGCGATTCGCGCGCAAACGAGACACGGCAAGAGCAATTATTCAAATACCACATTCGCGTGCCATTCGCTCGGTTCCGAAGGTCACGTTGTTGTTTACGGTGTGCTGACCGCCGAAGTTGTCAAACACACAACCCTTAAACGGCAACGATATCCGTGCGACGATTCGCGTCTCGTTTTACGGTTATCCGAATGGCGTTCGAGATTCGCGAACCCGTATGTGTGTGTTGATAACAGCTCGTCGAATGAACGAGTAACAGCTCATAATAACGATCGTTACACGTGATCATTTCTAGATGAGTGAAATTGATCGTGAATTATTTCACACCGATTCCCTTGTATATTATAGCCGTGTATGCGTGATATCCGGACGACTTGGAAACGGTTAAAGTTTCTTTTTAAATGTAAATTCTTTCAGGTGTCGTAAAGACGTGTATGAATATCACTTTTTACGAACAACATACTCATGTGGTGTATTCATTTTCACAACCATGTAGTAACCATCGTTGTTTTCGTTGAGTTGAACTGTATTATTTTTATTAGATATTTAGGCGTGAAATATTCAATTTAAAAATGGGCGGAAAATATTACTCTGCCGTGGTTGCTTCCGATATACGTATTAATTAAAGGTATTATTTTAAGTAGCAATTTCATTGTTTTTTTTTTTTTTTTTTTTTTTTTTATAGTATTTTTACATCGAACATGTACATTTTATCAACACTATTTATAATAAGTGATCTATAGTATTTATATAACATCTCATAATACTTATTACTGATGAGAATTCATGGAGTTTGGTAAGTATCAAGATGCCAACACCTAAACTAGAAAACTGTTTAATTTCTTTGGTTATTTCACCGACCTATTTCTTCTTCTCTTCGAGTTTTGGACAAAACAAAACTCACTATTGTTACTCAATCCAAACGTATAAATTCTAATTACATAAAGTCACGAATATAACATGAAAACACTTATCACTCATATAATTATATAATAAGATATAATTGACATGATTTGAATATAGTATTAAGAGATACATAAATGTATATATCTATTACTTGAATATGAAATTATAAAAATATAAATTATGTATTCTTAGAAATACTAGAGCATAGACAAATAATATGTTATTATTGTAATTGTAGTGAGAACTATTTACGATGAATGTAGTCGTTAAGATATATTTGTTCCCAACGAGAGCTTAAATATGATAAAATAGTAAGATTGAAGTCATCTGATTTAGTTCAATTTATTCGGTTTTTTAAAACTATACGGATCTTACTGCTAAGGGTCATAAAAAATATAGGAGTTGTATAACTATTTAAATTCGTCCAGAAATATTATTAATTATTACTTTTTATGACAAACGTACTTTAAATTTAAGGCTTGGCTTCTATAGTTAATACTATTAACAATAAGCAAAGATTGTGTATATATATATATATATATATATATAGCAATATAATAATTGATCAATTATATTCTGTAGAAAATATGAAAATATTATCTCTAACGAAAATAAAAATTTGTGGATAGGTGTGTTGTGATATATATAACATCTTATAACTGTAAAATTACTAATTAAAAATAATTCAGCTCACAGTGTAGAATTGTAATGCTTCATCATTCTAATTTGTTAAGTTTATAAATTATATATAGTGTTCTACTATTTCTGAAATTTTTCTTACGATTTTGTTCGTTTAAAATAATATAACATTTTTTATTTTTTTTATGTACATTAATTATTATCGTTATTAAATTTCAAAAGGGGTTTTATATTTCAAGTTATTTACACCATTTTATATCAAACATTTTAAATTCCTATGCAGTATAATACTAAGTAAGAATTTCCATTTTATAGTATTTATTTCATCACTAGTACTAATTTAAATACAAATCAAACCTAAAAAACTATTTTATTTAACTTTTTTTATATTGTTTCATTTTTTTTGGTCGATTCATTATCTAGTAAACTATGGACTAAAATGTAACATTTGAACATTAATTCATTTAAGGTTATTTGTTACTAATTTTTCTTAAAATTTGTTTACGCAAGAATGGCTCGTGAGGACTTAAAATAAAACACGAATGAACTTAACTTTTATATAATGAAATCTGCATCAGAGGATGTACGATAAAGCAACGTTTATAAACGCCCATTGAATATGATTAAGATACTTAAATTAATTATAACAATTTATCGTGACCTCTCTACCTTAGTAGGTGGCTAAATAATACTGCAATTTAATATTACGAAAAAAAAAAATAAATAAATTAAAATAGAAAGACAAATTAAAAAAACAAGAAAAACAAGTTTTGGAAGTGAACGTGTTAAGTTTCTTGATTTAAAATAATAAAAAACACATTTTTTTGAATTCTCGTTTGTAACAAAATTAGTTTTACATTCAATATCTCATTTTATTTTTTGTCAATAAAGACTTATAACAGAGGTGAACTAAAAAGTTTGGCATATTTATTTGAGCGACATAGAATGGTATTAGCACCTGACCAGTGTTTAATTTTAATAAATCTGAGTGACTTACGCTTATGATAACAAATATAATGATAGTGATTATAATTGACAGCGGACTAATAATATTTTGTTATAGTGAAAATGTGGTTTTTTTTTGTATCAGTAAAACGTTATGCTGATATGACATAGCGTGTCTATTTGAATACATATTACATTTCGGTAATTAATTGTAATGTTTTATTATCGTTTTCGTTTAAACAGAGAACAGCTGACAATTGTAAATCATCGAAGGCAATAATCCTTTCTCGGGAATTTCGCATAATGAACAATATACATTTTAGTTGCTTTTTAACGCTTGTGATAGTCGTTATTATAATTACAAAATCGTTTCGATCCGAATTTGCTAATCTAGGTAAAATTATATATATTTACATTATTGAGTTGATATATACATATTTAAAATCATGAGCGAATAGTATTATTGTCTCGAATAAATTTATAATTAGTGAATATAAATATATAAATATAAATAAATATCTTATATAAAAATTGTGTCACAGTGCTGCTCTCATAATTCTAATATTAAACCTTGCTACTAAACAGTATGTATTGTATAATATATATTCATTCATTGTAGATTATAAACAATAATATTTATAATAAGTGAGGTTTGTGTCCGATCTAATTAAAAATGTTACAGAGTAATTTATCAATAAATTATAGATATCGTTAAGATAATAATTATATACATATAAAAATCTTGTGGCCTATTTTAAATAATTTAATAGAATGATTCAAAAAATAAAATATTCATAACAACTTATTGATTTAACATTGAATTCCATTTAATCTATTTCATTAAGCAAACTCATTATCTTTCCTTCAGAATTATAGTTTTCTCTATGATTTTTTTAAAATAAAATGATTTATGGTTGCATTTTAATTTTTTTATTTGGCGTTATGAGTTATTTTGTTAAGTAATTTTTTAAAAATATTTTGGTTATAGTACTACAATAATAATTCCTATATTCTGCTAGGTTGACTGGAATTCTTCAAAAACAAAAACTGTATTCTCTAATTTATTTATATTGTCCTTATAACTAGATTTAAACGAGGTAAAATTTCTTTCAAAATTCAAAATGATTGTACATTTTTCTTAATGTTTAATGTACTAAACATTCTTAATACAATTATGTATATTAAAATGTATATAATTGTTTTCTTTGTTTTATTTTCTTGATGTGTGATGTTATTTTTTTTTCATTAAAACATTTTTAGAATAAAATGAGCTTCTGTTAAATTTATTTTAATGTCCCAAACTTATGCTACCATTCATTTGATTACAAATTTTTTAAATTTATTTATATATTCCGTAACATAATTATATTTGTTTATACGTAATCCTTTTAAACTATTCCCTAATGGTCAATACAGGATCTAATTTTTTTTCAGAGTATCATATGGCACCCTATATAAATTTAACAAATTATTTTATCTCTTAAAAATAATCCATAAATAATTTTTCACTTATAAACGAAGTATTGTTTATCCAATTAACTATTCCGGAAAATCAACTATTTGTAAAATTATTTCATTATTAACCATGGTAATTTCTCACTCGAAATGTGACTTTATTATTCTTACATTTCGTGTCTCAGATATTATTTGCATTACAGACGTGCTTATGAAAAATATTTTTATGCGACAATTCAACGAAAATTGAACAGGACATAAATATTTAATCGTAATTAAAAAAAAAGTAGGTAATTAATATATACACTATTATGACTCACATATTTTTCTTTACAATAGTATTTTCGAAAATTTTGCAAAATATTTCTTGTTCTATTAATTATAAACAATTACACTGTAAATTTAACACGAAAATATAATTTTTAATTATATACATAAACAGTGCAAACTATTAAAATTTCTTTGAAACACGTGAAACAAGATCCAGATAAGCAAAAGACATAAATGTTGTTTAAAATATATACAGTTTATTCATTATTCATATGTTTTTTTAAAATCAACGAAGCTCTATAGAGTAGGAATTTGAGTAGTATTTAGGATAGTCAAAATGTATCAACGAATTTTCTATGCAAGGTAATATAAATCCAACATTTATTTTTGTATTTTAATACAGTATATATATAATGTAAGCATTCAATTATGCACTCATATGCAATAACTCACGTCGATAATTTAATAATGTTATATGTGCACTTTTATATTTGACCATGTATGTTTATAATGGTATTTGAATGACCGGAATGGTTAATGGTCCAGTAGACTGAACCGAGATTACCTGCAAAACGAACAATGCGCAACATGTTGCCAATCGATTCTTCAAAATTATACGTTTGTGAAACGGGAAAAAATACGATAGAGGGGTGTTCAGAGGAGGAGCGTCCGACCCAAAGATAAATCGAATGACTAGTATATAGTGTTGTACACTTGCTGTAAACGTAACATAACATTTTGTGCCAAAAATGATTTTGCGTTAAACAGATAACACATTGATAACAGATAATAAATTGCTGCTTTGGTAATTATTGTTCGCTAAATCACTAGATATACCTAACATGGAATAATAATACATTCATACATAAATGCATGTTTAAATGCATAAATGCATGTTTAATATGTTTATAGATGTAAAACGCATGATAGGCATCGTCATAGTTTGTGCTTATAACCATTTAGCTATACTTTCTTCCTACAGCCTTAAGATATATGAACCCAGTAAACAGATCACGAATACTAAGTCAGGGGATAAAGTGTATAGTTATTATATGTAGAACAATAATTTTAGTTGTATTCTATTTTCAACGATTATTATCAACGGCGGAATTAATACTGGTCTTATGAATACGAACATTTTAAATATAATTTATTAAGTATTACTTAATACAATTCAATATATTTCAAATCTAATAAATTTAAAATAAATAATATAATGTATAAACAACTTTAAATGTAATTACCCTCCATAAATGGATTACACAAAATAATATTATATATTTTATATTATGAAATAAAAACACGAATACTTACTTATAAAATTAAAATATTTTTTCTTCGGATATGAAAAAATATGTACTGTTTACGTATATAAGTTTCTTTCTTTTTCTTTATTGTCTAACATATTTGAAAATGTCTGACCATAAAATTGAACGTTATTGTTTACTTATCGAAAAATCATGAAAACTAAAACTGCACTACTTCGGGATATTCTTCATGATCTTTCACGAAAACAATAAATTGAAATATTTATTGTATACTTTTGTATATATTTAAAATATCATACTCTACATTTTTATGTCTTATAAAACATATTGAAAACTGAATAACATTGAAATAAAGAGTCAATTGCAAAGGCATTTAAATTTTTTGATACATAAATCGTATATTAATTTTAGTAAAATATAATTAGTAACTGGAGGAAATACTTAAGTAAATAATAAAATAGGAATGACAATTAAATATTTAAATAATTAAAATGATATTTTTTGTTTTTATTTTATTTCAATCCCTACAGTTTGTCATTTGTTTGTAATTGTAGTTTAAATCTAATAATAAAAATCAAGAAAAATCATATTTCATGAAAATAACTATTAATTTAAATTACAAGTTAAATTTTTATCTTCATGATATAGATTGAGCTTATTATATATATAGGTGGAAATATTGAGTTATGTAAGATAAAATTCTAAATATCATAACAGTCAATTATTTTTATTTTATATTAATCAATAATTGAAAAATAATGTCTGTATATTGAACTGTCTAGTTTAAACATATATTAATTATGAGTATCGTTTTTAGAATTAAAAAAATATATACAACATTAGCAAATTTACTACAACAGCAAGTTTCGTTCAATTTTGAATAAACTTAATTTTTACTTTTTTCTGACATTGAACTATTATTTTCAATCTGAAAGTATCTAAATGTAAGCAAAAGAAAATTAAAATAAATATAATTGTTTTATAATTTCTCTAAATATTAAATCAAAATTTTAAGTATTCAAATTACTTTTCCTGTACATTAAGTTGTATGAATTATCATTGTTTTTTTTTTTTTTCACTATAACTTTCTCAATGTAATACATTCTTAAATGTTAAATGTTAAATATACTATTAGTATACTTTAAATTTATAATACAATTTAATTTTTGGAGGTTATGGTCGCAATTTTAATAGAAAAAAATACATGTAGACGATTTGATTTCGACTTCAATCTAATTATCACCAAATATACGTCAAATCTACGTTACACAAAATAATATTGTACTAGTCGTGTTTCTAAGTTATGCTCCACTATATACATAAATACATACACTTATAACTAAATAAAGTTTCAACTATACTCTAATTATATTCCTTACGCATATTTACAGTTCCCTTTTGATTCATTTTGACTGTAATTAAATCGCAATATTGCGAGGAAATAATATACGCACACAATATTTAAACGTATGTTATAGTTGATTTCCAAGTTTTTATTATATGGAATAATTAAATTTAAATATTTAATGGGAAGAAAAAATATAAAAATCACATATTATTTGTTTAAATTTATAACTAACTAATTTACAACTTTTGGAGTCTTACGGCTTTTCATATTTAAGGTTTCCATATGGGGTTTAATGTATAATGTCAATACTAACGTTGCAAGTAACTATGGTAACATTTTTTTTTTTTTTTTGAGAGGATAAAGGTATATTCTAGGGCACACAGATATACACACAATAGGCTTATAAAGATCGCTACATTTGTGTAGAACCTAAAAGTAATAGCACTATAAAAATAAAAATAAACATTCCACATATTCATAAGAGTTTATATGTTTAAGATTAACGCAAATGTATTGTCTATTCTGGAACTGTAATTAGATCATAACATACCAGTCTGTATAATACATCGTAGTTGCGAAAACGTCATATTGTTATGGATCGAATACGAGCTATGAGTTTAAAAACTAAATCAAATTGTAATAATAAATGCATAGTACAGCAGTCTAAAGATAGTTTTTAAAGTTTTTATAAGAAAATAAATGGCCACTACGTTCACATTAAACAAAAAAATATTTATAGAAGTACATATTATAATACCACTCTTCATCGCAGTAATATTAATAACATAAAAATGTACATTCTTCAAATATCATTAATTAATGAGAAGAAGCAAGCGTTGGTGTTCTATAATTAATTCTACGAGCAATATATATGATTCACCAGAAATTAATTGAAACGAAAGAACCAGAAAATTCATTTTCACAACAAACCAAAGTCGAATATTATTCATATGCAAGAGTAATAATATACGATTATAAATATATTATTATTAAATTATTTTCCAATTTGAATATATTTTCCGAAAATGAACTTATAATTAATATTTCTAACATTCACATCACACATTATTTACCATAGAGTTATTTATCGTAATAGGCTCCTCAGTATGGACAGAACAATTTTTAGAAATAATACTCAGTATTTGTGACTTATTTTTTCACAACATACACCTATAATATGTGGTCATGATAATAGTCGAAAACTTGAGACATAATTATATAAAACGAGAAAGGGAGAGAAAGGTCGGTGAACAAAACTCGATTTTGTGAATTAATAATAAAACATTATAAAGAGTTTCGTTTTACATTGGTTAGAGTATTATGTTTTATAAAATGTATAAAATAGAATGGAAAACATGAACTCTATTAAAAATGAAAAACTCACTAACATTTTTTTTTAAATGTAATATTTAAATTATAAAAATTAATTATTATATTCTTAAGTACCTATGAAATACATTAAATATAAATTAAAATATTTTTTTATGGTATTTGCGAACTCTAAGGAATTGTTTTAAAGAACTATGTCATTTTGCAATAACCTTAAAAAAAATACTTATGTATACTACAAGTAAATTAAAGACCAATAATGTAAATAATTGTCATTATCATAGTATTACAATTAAAACTAAAAATAAAAAAATTAAAAAAGGAAATAGATCATTAAAATATGTATTCGTAAACTGTACAAAACTCGGTGTGCCTGATCGTAAGCGTTATGACATCCATGTATTATTACGTATATACTTACAGGATGAGGATGCCTCGGAAGGAAGACGAGACAAAGAAGAGGGGACAAGGTACCCTCGGATGATGGGGAAAAGCAATTACTCATCCATGTCCTAGTTTCGTTGTCCAGTGAGAATTTAAATATTATGAATGCATTAGAGTAAATTTAAATATGATAACCAAGGCGTAATTCAGGTGATGAGACCCCTATGTTTACACCTAACTGAACCCGTAGGAATTATGACCAACAGTCACGCCAGTGTCCAGATTTAAACATTTATTTATGCATACGCGTACATGTATACATTATTTACTCTCCTCTTACCGTCAGTTGACGTAACACACGCGTGCTAGCGTTACAGGAAGTATGTGGAAAAAAAATTAGTATAAAAACATTGTTTGCAAAAATTAAGTCGTTTTAATGTATGCAAAGTACAGGAGTTTTAAAGAGCTATAAATATGAGTTCCAGACAACAACAAAAAAAAAATAGATAGACTAAAATAATTTCTTTCACATGCGTTTTATAAATACATTTGGTGTCCTGAGTTTTTTTCTTTTTTTATAGCGTATCCTACTATTATGGCAAATCGACAAGCATTTGTTTATAATTATTATTATTATTATTATTATTTTTTTGTTTTATATAATTTGTAACACAAAATGTAATACATTAATATTGCATAATAGATAAAAGTACTAAGTTCCATTTATTTTATATTCATGGACTACAACGATTGAGTTATTATTATAATAGTTATTGTTAGTCATGCACGGGCAGTCGTTGATTATATGTATGGTGTGCGACATTTGCAATGACATTATAAATATGCATTCTGTATTATTTTGTCGAAAATATGAAATTAAAAAAAAAAACATATTTATTTCTACACGTGATGTAATCGTATCAGAATTTCTTCATTTGTAAAATGCACATAAATTAACACTAATATGAGTTTGCAAATGTTTTGTTTAATTTAATAAATTACTAGTCTATATTATATTATGAAATAAATAATTTATAAGAAAGAAAAATATTTTAATAAAAATTATTTTAATAATTATACTCTTAAAATATACTATAATACATATTTTTAATATATTTATTGAAAAAAAAATAAACATGAACAGGATAAAATGATAATTGTTTGCCTATTATCTCTTATTTCAGATCAATGTCATTATTTTATTTATTATAGATTTAATATCAAAACTGCATTTTAATATAAAGGCAAAGTATTTTTTTTTTTAAATATTCATAATTTCCTTAATTTCTCATTAATTTACATTATTTACTTGCCGCATTTAATTTTTTTTTTAACCAAACAGATTGAAAATTGGATACTCATTTTTTACTTAAATTATAGTCAATTTTTTTAATTAAATTCTGTCATTTATTAAATCAAACAATATTTTACTTTATAGATAGAACCAATTTTTTTACATCGACATTTTGTCTAAATTTAAATCTTAATTCAATTTTTGATTGGTTGATAAGAATATGTAAAAATTGTAAAACTTTTAACTAAACTAGTCTAATATCCAATTTTCATTACATGGAAAAAAACATTTATTTCTTAGAACATCATCATATAACACTTAATTAAATTCAAAATAATAAAAAATTGTAACATTATAAAAACATTGTACATGACATAACACTGTTAAAAACAAATATAAAATAAAAATCTCACTTCAATAAAATTTTAAATACTCTAAATAGTTCATTCAAATCAAATCTAAATAAACTTATTTAGACGCAAATTCATGTGAAAATCATAATGTAAATATGGCCGTATCCAACTTTCATTATGGAGGAGGGATTCATTCTAATATAAGACTATAACATCATTTTCAAAAATTTTAATTAAGTATAACCATATAATTGTTGTAGGTAGAAATACAAATTTACTTTATTAATTATTTTTCAAAATATATCAGTTTTTTTTATTATTTATACTGTATTTATTTAACAAATAAATTTATAAAATGTACAACAAACCGGAGTTTGATTTTAAAGCAACATAATATTCCTCGGCTGTTTTGTAGACCGATTTAGCACCTCTTCTGGTTCAACATTTATTTCCTTGTGAATTAAAATTAATGCAAATCCGTTGAGACGAGTTTCACCAGTCGAGTTCCTAAGACACGTTTGAAATCTATTTAAAGAAGAAAATGTTCTTTCTGGTGTCTCTGTTGACATAGGTATAGTTGTCAAGACTTGCAAAAGTTTCCATATGTTAAGAAACAAAAGTATGTTACAATTGTCAAGTCCTGCAACTGCTGTATTAGGACGTGACCATTGTATAAGCCACTTTGATTTACATATTGAAAATTATTCATTTGAATATTATTTATATATAAATACAATTCAATATTGTACACTAATATTGAATTGTGATCTATCTTTAAAAACATTTCCAGATGCTGGTATAATATTGTGTGTTTTATCTACAATAAATTATATAAATATGTGCTTAACGTTTAAATTCACTAGGTACCAATATACTTTTTTTGACGAGAAACTTCTGTAATATTGTGATAGCTGATGAGTAATGTCTGGCAACTTATTTATAAATTTATCTGTATTTTGTAAAATTTCTTCAGGTGTTTCAATGACTATTGGTCTCTTATATCTTAAATCAATATTTATAAATTATAATAACTATAAACTAATATGGTGTTAATTGATAAAAAATAATTTTTATTTCTATTTGGTACAATCAATAATACAAAATGCATTGCATAGTAAATAAAACATGAAACATTACATTTTTACTGAAATGAAACAAAATTTTTATTTTTCACTTAAATGACAGATTTTATGATATTTTCATGAAATATTTCATGTACATTAATTTCATGAAATTTTACAACCATATTTGTAACGGATAGTTACAGTTAGTTAGAATAAAATACTGCAAAAGAAAAGTTATAAATAGAATATTTAAAATAATATATTATGTTATATGTGAATTTATAAGAAGATACATTATGAAATTCTAATTTTGCTTGAGTGTAAAGAAGGGAAATAACCACGGAAATGGAATCGGAAATAATTATGGGTAATTATAGTGAAATATGAAAAGTTTGACGTTATCAGAAGTGTGCATCTTTGAACGAAAAATTACACAAACATGCAATTATGGATTAAAATCGTGGGATTTGGAATTTTACAGGTCTTTTATTTAAATTTTATTTAAAGGAAATGGATTTCAAATACTTCCATAGGCCACAGGATAACAATTCGTTTTTTAATGTGATGGATTTGAGAGAAGGACGATCCTAGAAGTTTGCTGTAGCTCAACACAAACTTGGTTAAAATGGTGCAATTTATGACGCATTGATTAGAGAAATAGATTTTGTTACATTTTAAAAGATATGAATATTCTTTATAAACAATATTATTTTGAAGTGTAAAAGCACATATGTAATGATCAAGACAAACCACTTATATGATAGAACCATTATTAGTTATAATAATTATTTAATTTATTTCAATAAAATTATGATATATCTGAATTGTATTTGAATTAGATTGAACGATTTCCTAAAAAACTCTTAATCTGTATAATAGTTTGAAATTCAGTTAAAGGATAATATTAAGAGTCTTAAAAATAAAAATACAGTAAAAGGTCTGATCAGTGGACACTCCGTCACAGACATTTTGTTCGCTATTCAGAGAAGATACATTTTGAAATTCGTAAACAATAAATAAGTAAAAGGTTTGCACTATGCTAAATTAAATTATAGTATTAGTATTATTATTTAATATTTTACTGATATAATAACGTATGTGTAATAATAATGATAAAAAAAATAAGTTGTACGCATGTGTACTTATTTAAAAAGAAACGGCATGTTTCATTTTTAAATACTATAGATTTGTAGGGTAAAACAAAAAAACAAAGCCCAGTCTCGTCGGAATTGATTTCTTGTTCTGTATTTTATCGATTATAATTGCTTCCATTTATTTACAGCTTTTTATCAACGGCTGGTAATTCCCTATATTTTAATTTAGAGGAAATGTTCAAACCATGAACTCCAACAATCTGTTTAGCCTTTTTCTGGGTCAATAAATTTATAATATATATTATTTATATTGATCATAAACTAATTTTTGTTCTCCAAGCTTTGCCAAATCGGACAATTAATAAACTTGCAAGTATTAAAGGTCATAAATCCACATAAACTAATTTTAAAAAGATTAAAAGCTGGAGATTTTAATTAGGGATTGACGAGCAGAGGATCGTTAATTCCTTAGGGAATTTTAAACAACGACATATAAAAATACGATTTGAAGACAAATTATATTTTTTGTTACTGTAAGGACGAGGGATCGGAACTCGTGCTTGAATGTAGTAACATTACCAGTATTTCGTTGCATGACGTGGTTTTGATTAATTACGCGTATCAGTAGAACTTTCTTCGCTGTGATAATTATGGCAATGCGCCGAATGTACGTAACGGAGATTATAACGGAAATCAATTTCGCAATAAGCAATTACGATTAAACGGAAATCGTGTGATTCACAGTGCTGAAGTTCGACACCATGTGATATACGTTGATTATATCAATTATTTATTTCGCAGCAGTGGATTCGACGTATAATATCATTGCGGGCATCAGATACGCCAGTTTATAAAACTGATTTTTTCTTGTATTCATAATAAATGATAAAGTGCAACTGAATAATAAAATTAAGCTTGTAAAATTAACACGTTGAATTGTTTTTCGAAATATATTAAAATATGCTACTTGAAGCTTTAAAGAGATTTTATGTTATAGTCGATATATGGATTTTTATATAATATGTATATTATATATGGATAATGTCACGAGGTAACATCGATTCAGTTATTTTTTTTTTTTTTAAATATATATTTTAAATAATATTTTGTTGATAAATAATTAAAAACTTAAATAATAAACAATAATATTACACAAAATATACACAAATAATTGTCTAAACCTTCTTAATAATTAAGTTATTATAATAAATTAAAAATGATTTAATGAAAAAATTGTCCATATTTTGTCTATAAAGTATTTAATTACGATAAATAAAAAAATTGTTTGTTATTAATATTATAAATAATTTACAGTTCCTCAAGCAAGAGGAATATAGTTGTTATACCCTACCATACGGATATATATAATTTCAACAATAAGGTATTTAACAATTTTTTAAAGAAATAATCTCAAAGATTATTATTATTATGAAAGCTAATAGTTTATTATTTTATAAATATTTTTGTTACTATAAAAGTAACATAGCGTACAGTTTAGTATTTTTATTCAACCAAGTAGTAAAAATATCTTATAGATATACGCCATTTAAATTTAAAAAAAATATATTTTTTATATCATAATATATTTGTATATATAAGTGTTAGAATGCAAAAAACAATAAAATAAACGTTAGAATTTATATCAGATATTAAAAGACAAATAGTTTTCAAAACCTATGTCCTGGTTAAAAGAACTTGTGTGTTTGGGTACATTGGATTTGAAAAAATATTATTAAGAGAGAAATGGACAAATAAAAAAACATTATTTTTAATGCAATTTTACAGTATTTTATATCACTATAAAATCGTTGTCGAATTTCATATTTGCCATGGTATGCATGTATGGTTGCTATTTAGCCATGTATTGAGACAGTATATTTAGATTAGAACGGAAAAAACTAAATAATTTACTTTTATTTGAACAGCAATTCTAAAATTCTTATTTTGATTTTTAAATAACAATAAGAATGGAGTTGTTTATTTATTAAGCGAATTTTATTGTTCCGAAAAACATTGTTTTCAAAGTTCTGGAAAACTACCGTTGGCCTAGCTCTTTCGAAACGCGAATGAATTGGTAAACAAAACAAACAAATGTGAGCAAGATGCGTGGACGACGCTATATTCTATACGAAAAACAAAAGTTATTTTAGCAGAGTGGTAACGCCGTTGTTTTGTAAATTTTAATGAAATTAGAACAAGCTCTCTATCATTCTCTATCTTTGTCTTTGTCTGCCTCTCATTCTTATTCTTATTCTGGAGTGTAAAAATTGTCTCCACAAAAAAATGTTATTTTTATTTCTTTGGTGTAAATGACCGACGTGCGCTCACAATAGTTGGAATAGTGTACGAGTACATATATAGTAGGTAGTTTGCCGCAGAGGAATCTTTATATTGTTATTGTTTTATTATTATTATTATAATTATTATTATGACTGTGATAAGGAGAATGAAGGCTACTACAAAGACATTGTGGGTGGACCACCGCCACCAAGAATATAGTACAAAATAGATCAATCCATCAAGTCAAACTTCATTAGCGTTTTCTCCTCGTACACACCAGACAATGGCACCGACTAAAAGCTCGGTCATTGGTATTTTCACTCTCTCTCTTTCTCTCCCTCTTATTCCACTGTGGCGTTTATAACATGTCGAGGTCACATTTGGAGCCGAAATCGATTTATATCCTGATCGCAAGCCGCTGTTGGGTTTTTTCTTGCCATTTACTCTGGGTCCTGCCACCAATACCGCCACCTCCATCTCGATTGCTCTATTTCCATCTGAACCCGTTCACAACGTCATTTCATCCTCTTACATCTTTGTCTACCGACGGCTCTTTTAATTATTTACGAAATTACTCTACGAAAAATTAAATAAAGTAACCAAAACCAGACAATATTTATACTTTTACGATAAAATACTATAACTATAAGCATATTAAAAATATATCTGGAATTATCTTATTTATACTTCATACTAATATTATATCTAATGATTATGATTATGAGTTTGATTTTTAATCTGCATTCTTAACATTAATTAATATACATTAAATACAAATTACATCAATATAAAATTAAATTAAATTTTATCTAATTTTACACATAAATAATATTTAAACAATTTTAGACTCATAAGTTGATTTAAAAACAATTCATGAAGTATTATATTACCTTTATTAAGAAATTGTACTTATGACAAGTTTTTTTTAAATAAAACATACAAAAAATATCGGTGGATATTAGTGCTCTTGATTTGATGTGGGTAATACCCGGGTACCCAGAAACCCGGGTACTCTGGTACCCGTTTATCCGGGTAATACCCGATTTTGTGGGTAGTCAATGTTTTCGGGTAGTGGGTACCCATTACCCAAAATTTTCGGGTACCCGATGGTTTTTGATATACGTAAACGATTTAGCTATGTCTTAACTCCTAAGAGGTAATCAGTATTAAATTATACATTACACAATTATTCGAATAAAAAATATCTAAGAAAATATAAAAATTATCTATAAAAATATAATCTATGATATATATACCTTAACATACCTAAGATCATTAAGCTTTGGTTATCGAACAGATACAGATAAGATAAACTAATGTCTAGTTATTAATACTTTCATATTCTTATATACACTTTTACTATTATCGAATTATAAATACATTTTGGAATTGTTGTCAAAAATTACCGAATATGTAAAAATATGTAAAATTAAATATTTCTTAATTTATTGTTAATCATGTGAAACGAATTTATCATTTACAATAGTTAATTAATTTATCATATTTTAAAAAAATATGTATTTACATACAAATCCCAGCTCTAGTATACAAATCATAACGGGTACCCGATCCAAAACGAGTACCCAATCCATAACGGGTACCCGAAATTTTGTAAATCGGGTAATACCCGTAAAACCCGGTTACCCGGGTACCCGGGTAGTACCCGAGTACCCGGATATCAAGAGCACTAGTGGATATCCACAGAAAAAAAAATTTATATTTTAGTCGTTTAGCTTTTTTATACCATTTTATAATCATTATTTTCCATTTAATACTAAAAACTGATTTTGGTATTTATATTTATATTCGTTAAAAGTTTTATTTATAATTTTAAAATATAATTTTCGCAAACATATTTTACGTAAGTAAAATATACTGTAAATAATTGCAAAATTGAATTAAAAATAAATTTAAAATATCAAATAATGCTTAGTGTTATTCTTCAATTTCGAAAAAACTTTTATTTAATAATTAAAACTAGCTTAAATATATAATTTGATAACTCAATATCACATAACACCAAAATTAAAAGAAATATTTCATTTTTTTTCAATCACAATGACGAAAAATAAAAGTAATGAATATGATGAAATAGTAAATTATAATTTATATTTACAAGTTGATCATTAGTGAAGTTTATAATTGGGTTTGGATAACTTCTATTTATATAATTAACTACGCATCAACGCGATGTACCGTTATAATTATATTTATGCAATGCTTCTTTGTATACAAAAAGTAAAAATAGATTTTTTCCAATCAGTTTTCCTCGATTATATTTTTCTACGATTTTATTTCATACGAGTAACTAGCATTAGGCTTAGAAAAATTTGGACGCTTGAATAGTATTCGAATCTTTGTAAAGAGGAAATATATATGGTAGGTGGCAGATAGCAATTCGCACACGCCACAGCTAATAATAACGATCCACTTCTCTGCCATTATTGTGTTAATAACCCTCTACCTCTTATATTCATCGGAAGTGGACCGGACATCCGGCCGATGGGAATACGGTGAAAATTACACACTTGACACATTGGATTCGGTGCTTTTTTTTGCCAAGGTTTTATAATTAATGGACGTTGTCCTCCTTTACTCCAAAAATCTATATCAATTTAAGGTAAAATAATAATGAATAATGTTTCTGTTGATGAATCACTCTTCTGAAAACCAACTTTAAAATCGATTGCATCCTAACATATTATTGTAGTTTACTAATTAAATTGATCTGTTAAAAAAAAAAATCGCAGTAAGATAGAGGAATAATTATAATTATATACAATTAAGTATAATTGTATGTCGTAGTCCATACACGTTGGTTCACAAGGATAATATAAATATAAATTGCTATAAATTATTGAAAATATAACGTTTTTTGTCTTTCGAGCTATTATAAGAGTTAGTTAAATTATGATCATTGTATTTACCATAACAATTTAGTTTGAATTATTATTATATTTTACAACGATAACCAGTCACACAAAATTAAAAATATAAGATCACGGCGTATACCAAGTAGTTTTTTCGTGGACATGGATAGTAATTTAAATAAACTTTAACTTTTCATTTTTTTTTTTATTATTGTTTTTTCGTATGGTTTTAAAAATATTTTTTTGCTCATCTCATGAATAATATGAAAAATACATATAAAAAAAACCTACGAGAAACTACACATAATGAATTATGATTTCTTTTTTAAAAATTAAATTAAAAACAGAAATTATATAATAATCGAAGGTTAATATATAGTTTTAATATGTAAACTTATGGATATGGAAAAATTTGAAATAATCATGTTATGCACGAAACAGCATTTATTAAGAGTACCTATATTATTTTTAGTTTTATTAATATAATTAATATTATAATTACTATTATAAGTATATACGAGCAATGATTAATATTTTGACGTGTCGTTATTTAGCGATTTTAGGAAACGCGGAACAATGGACGTTTATTTCTAAACGGCAAAAGTTATAGCGTGTGTGGTGTTTGTCACAACAGGGAAATAGCAGCAGCTGTATACAAGGCAGCACACATAATATATTTAATAGATGTTCAAACAAACTCGTAGAAGCCTTGGTGGGGTAATTAAAAATTCATCTTAAGGGAGGAGAAACCACATTTTCTAAGACAATTAGTCGGCTTTGAAACTGCATATGACTTCAATAAAACTTTTAATTAAATTTTTTAATGTAAACACGTATATATTCGATCTATATAGATGATATATCACATCTACTCATGTTTTATTTATTTTATTATTTTTTTTACATTTGTTAAAATAATATATTAGTTGTATATTATTTACGTATTGACGTTTTAAAGCTGAACCAAATGAAATACATATTAAAATAAACAAATGATCATCATTGATGATATGGCCTTATCATAGTGAGAATATAAAGAATTCAGAGATATTAGTTTATAAGATTAAAAAAACTTAACAAAAGTCAAAAACTCCAGGCAGATACTCTTTCAAATGTTCACAAAAAAAAAAAAAAATAATAAAAAATATTATTTCAATATTACACCGGATTCCATCTGCGCTTAAACGTTCCTCATACATATATCAAAATTGTGTCACATGAAGCAAATTTTCCCATTGTTCCTTTAAAAAATGTCCCTGGTCATCGTTTTCGCCAAATTTTCTTTTCAAACTTTTGTTTCCGTTTCATCACCGCATTGTCTGTACAAATTTAGTTCAGTATTTTTGTTTAGTGCTCTTTGTTTGCTAACAGCCTTCCATGTTTATTCGATATTTATTATACATATAATACCGTAATGATACACACGTACATGACTATTTATATATGATGTATAAATATAACTTAAATGAAAGCAACATGTACTACAAATTATGCTGTACGTATACACTAACAATAAAAACACTCGACAAAAAGACCGACTGACGCACTAACAAATTACGTTACACGGTTGAGAATACTCGAATCGGAGAAATGTTTGTGTAAGTTTGTAGTGTAATTTTATGTAACTGTTCGTTGTTTCACACGTACGGGGAATGCGTGCAATATGGCTGCGGCCATCGGTCAGTGTTTTCGGAATACAGTGCACACGTACCGCGATCATCTATCTCGAGTAAAACAACACACGCAGATGGAACGCGTGGCGAAATTGTTAATACCTAACGTACGGTAGCCACGGTCGTCCTGGGAGACCGATATTCTACGGTGGTTCGATGATGGTAAGAACGGTCGTGCACAGCCCAACGGTTTTCGTTGAATCACGTCCGATCCCTTCCCGCCAACATGTCTGCGCAAATCTTGCGACAAACCACGGCCGTTTGGAAATTACGCGTAAAGGTGCGTACTCCCTATACCGAGTGAAAAAGCCGATCGGCCACTTTGAAATCGGTATGCGTCGACAAACGGTTTTTTTTTTCAGTCACGTTCGGTATTCGGTTTCGTCAAGATGAGTTGTGAGAAAGATGTTATTTTGGTAACTGCAGCTGCTTTAATTACTGATTATTGTATACATGTACAGGAAAAAAGCGATTTTGGGTCCGGCCAAGTTTAAAAAATCGAAAAATGTACAGTGTCAGTGATTTGATGAAGATTTGATTTTGTACGGTGTGGACGAATTAAATTTAAAATGTCGATATGATGTGAGTTTATAAATTTGTTTAGAATGAAAAATACCGATTTTGAAATGTTGTTGGCGTTAGTTGCCCCTGAGTAAGACGCTGCGTCCGGATATTACGTACTTACGCACCTTGGTATGTGGACCTTCAGCGAGTGCAACGGCCGTTGTCCTGTTTATAAACATACTTGGTGCGTAAATACCAGTTTTTAAAAACAAAATGTAAGCAGGAAAAAATAAAAAAGATTTTTCAAATTTAAATTTAAATCAAATATTATAAAGTCATAAATTAAAACCGAAAAGGTTCAATTCGGTATATGAAACTCATATGAAAGCTGAAAAAAGTGTTAAAAGTTAAATTTAACCGAAATTGAGAAAGAAAAATCTGCGTACCGATATTTTAAACTGAAATAGAAACCACTTAAATTAAAAACCGAAAAATCTATATCAAAACAGAAAAAAAAAATTATCATTTGAGTTTGAAGTTCTGAAAAATCCTATATAATGGTTAAAATTTTTAAATTTAAATTTAAAATTAAAACACTTAAATCTGATTTTGAGAAATAAACCATTGGGGAATTAAAGAGTTGATACAAATAAAAATGTTTTTTGCAATGGTAATATTTTTGTGATGATACCTCCTTTTGTAGTCCAAATTATGTTCAATGTTAATTATATCCAATATTATATATCATTATTCGCAATATCAACATGTTTCATAAGACGTGGGGTTGATCTATATCAGAAATATGCAAATATCAGCAAGATAAGGAATAATAAAGTCCCTTGTAATGTATTATAAAAAAAAAAAACTCTGCATGTGATTTATTTGTATACTGTACTCTTCGAAATACTGTTAGGGGATACATGCATAACTAACTAAACTGGAGCTTGTCTCCGACAAACAAATTTTATCATATTTTGTATTATTGTTACTTTTGTTCCGTATGTATCATCGCCGGGTGGTGATTTACAATAATCGATTGAAAACTGTTTACCGTATATTATACATAATAATATATGACGCCGTATAAACACCCGTCTTTTTATATCCTCCGTTGAACTATATTTGATAAAACACGGCAGAATGAGCGTATACTATACACACACACGCACACACACACATACACACACACACACATACACACACACACACACACACACACACACACACACACACACACACACACACACACACACACACACACACACACACACACAAACACACATATATATATATATATAAATAAGGTTGAATTTATACGGTCCGAAAAGCACTTCAAGAACACTGTGTAAATGTCTTTTTCCAGCTCACCAGTAGCTCGCTGAAAATTAGGACTCGACGAGCGGGCGTGGACATGTTGGTGAGGGGATGGGATAAATCTCGACCTTTTGACAGGTGGACTGTTTTTCACATCCGGTGCGTGTCGTTATTATTATTATTATTTTTTTTTTCAAAGTCGACGACAGTCTCGTTGAAGTGACGGAGGCGACCAGACGGCAGTGTACGAAAATTGCTAAAGAAAAAAAAAGGTTTTTTTTTCCTTCTACATTCACATGTACTCTTGATAATACAACAAAGTGTGAAAAATGAGTACAGCACGTTATTCTTTTATTTTATTTTTTTTTTTTTTGTACATTTTGTACATGCGCCTACTCGTACAGAATAAAACGATTTCAGGTGTATTGTTTACCGTCCCGGACCGATGAGCTTTTCAATAACTCGATGTTTTCTTGTTCAGCCTGCTGTCAGCTAAACGTGAAATCTGGATTAGAAACACGGTCATCTAGTTAAAATTTCGTAAAAAAATTAAACTTTTTGTCCGACAATGCATCGAAACCACAAACATAATATGTTTGTGGTTTCGATGCATTGTCGGACAAAAAGTTTAATTTTTTTACGAAAACTTTACTAGATGACCGTGTTTCTAATCCAGATTTCACGTTTAGCTGAAATCATATTATGACAATGCTCTCAATCATTATACGGTCGAAAACTTTTATCTTTCTTTATCGTTCTACCTCTTTATATTTAACTATTTTTTTCATCTTAGGATGAAATTACAATGATGTATATATACGCAAGTCGTATTCACTAAAGTTGTTATTCTAAAATATTTTCCAACTATTGTTTCATTTTTAAACAAATTGATAGATATTTTTTCAACTTTATCCCTATTTTTTAATTAAAGATTAATTTTTTTTCTTTGCTTTAATCATTCATTGTGAATTTAATTTTCAAATAAATTTTTCCTTTTTCCTCAGATGACAAATTACTAAATTTAAATACTATTATTTTTATTTTTCAACATTTAATTTGATATGTTTGTAATTTATGGATATATATACACATATAAATTACAATATAGCTCAGTTTTTTGAAAGAAAAAATGTATATTCGTGATTAAAATTCACTAAAATAGTTTTATAAAACCATTATAAAGTACAGAAAATATTTTCGTCGAGTTAATCATTTTTTTACTGTAATTTTAACAAAATTATTTAACGAAGAATATGGAATCCATTTATGTATATGCATATTTTCTAAATGAAAAAAAAAATAATTTAAATATGCACATAGACCATACTCGTATGTTGATCATCAATGGTAAATATTTTTTACAAATTAAATTTTCAAGTAATAATTATTATATTATATTATAATTTTTAGGTATTGGAATCCATTTATTGTGTCATCTTCTAATTATTATTTTTATTTTTTATTTTTCTAACTTTAAGTACTAATTAAAGAAAATTAAAAATTAAAAATTAAACACAAATAATATTTAAAAGTACACTACCTAAAACTCTAGGTTTTCTTCAAGTGCTGTAATTAATCATCTTAAAACTTATAGTTATACATAATATTAAATATTAGTTATAATCTTAATCCTATATTGCATATAGAATAAGTGTGCTGTAAAGCATTGAAAGCACTTTGTTTTATTATATATTTAGTTAAATATTTTAAAATTTGTCTATAAAAATATAAATTTTTTCTGTAATTATAATTAATTTAATATATATTAGAATAACCCTATAGAAGGGGATCAGAATACTCTCACAGTTACTCAGTCATTTGTAATAGGTGACTAAATGAGGTTGTGTCAGGTTGACAGCCGGTTTAAAAATGTTGTCAAAAAGTATGGGGAGTATAAGATGTCGAAACAAAACTCATGTGATTTATCTCGTCTTGGATATTCGCGGGGGAGACAGATGATAGAAAATATCTTAATTAGAGATGGAGAAGACCTAAATGATGCGTGTGATACCAGCTGGCAGCCAGTTTGGTAGCTGTTTCACCGGTTCAGGACTACCCTACACGGGTAATGTTAGTGATATAGATACATCATTATTGCTTTAATGGGAAACAAAGAAAAATAGTTAAAGGAGAAAGTAATAGAAAAAGCTGTGGGCATATTGAGGAATATATAAATGAGGTTTGGAAAATAATGGCAATTTGTGTTAGAAAAAAAGAGAGAGGTTGTTGGTGAAATATAGGTAGCGTTGGTATCATCAATAGTGATCAATACGAGAGAAAATAGACCGAGATGGTTTTAGGTATATGATAAGACGGGAAGAAGCAAAACGCGTAAGAGTGGTTATGAAAAAGAACGTTGAAGAGTAAATAGAAAGATAAAAAAGGAGTTGGTTGAATACGATTGAGATTATGTTAGATTTATTTGAGATACGAGATGAGTAGAGGTTCAGAACAAAAGTTGCCGACCACAAATACTTGGGGAAAAAAAAATAAAATGTATATATTTGTGTATTTATATTGAAAATGACTCATTGTTGCCAGAGTGTGTTTAGCTAAAGATTTTGCATTTTATCAGTGACATACTTAAAATGCAATATCCTATGTACTATTATACCCTAGTAGCTAACTTGCTTGGTTTTTCGTCCCTTGCTCATCGTAGTGTCAGCAGTGCGCTGGAATTAAGTTAAGTTCATTAATGGGCTTTTAAATTAAAATATTTATATATATTTTAACCATTATTTTTTCGAAAATATCTCTGATTTATCTACAAAAAAAACGAACATATATAGGTGACTAAATGATGAAAGCCTACGTTGACGTTACCATTGAAAACTATTTAGGTTTGGTTAAACTAATTTATATTTCTTTATGAAATAATGATAGTGTAAATCATATTGTCAAATTACATATATAACTTATACAAACAGATAACTTTATACAAATTATATATGTACTAAAGGTAATTAGCCCGTGAATTTAAAAATAAATAAATAATACCTCGCTTCAAGTGAAAAAAAATTACTAATAAATATAATACTGATGGTTTTAAACATTTTATGTAAATAATAAATAAAATGATTTCATCCAATCTAGATTTATAAAAGTATACAGTGAACTTTTATCTAAATAAGAACAAAAAAATTTGTTCTGCTTCAGATCTATATTATTTTAAGAATTGGAAAAATGTTGTTATTTTAACTGACCGTATTCTAAATATTTATTTATAGTACAATTACTTCGATAATTATGACATAGTATAAATTAAACCATAAAGTAAATTGCTAAGTTTTCTATCATTTTCTTCAGGAAACAGCATAATTAATTTGGAAAATGACATCAATATGCCACACAAAATCACTACTTATAAACAAAGTAATATAGAGGACATTATTGAATTATCCGAATAAGCAGAAGAGAAACAGTTTAGTTAAACGCAAATTGTTAAATGATTAATCAAAAAACAAAGGACATTTCAGCGGGTCTGCTAATCAGATATGGTATGGAATCACCCGCGATAACCATTAATCACAAAACCCTTTATCTCATACTCACACATTCACAAACAAGTATTTGTATAAGTAACCGTAATAACAATCGTTTGGAGCAGGGACCTATTATTACTGCCTGAACAATATTCGAAGTATGGACACGGGCCAAAAATGGATATCTCTGTCAAAATCTTTCATCCTCTTGCAGATATCACATATCAGTATAGTAGGTTTGTGTGAAAGTGTGTGTGTGTGTGTGTGTGTGTGTGTGTGTATTTACTTTCGTATTACATATTATAAATTTATATATATATATATATATATATATATAATATTCACACTTTCGTTTAAGTATTAATAAAAACGATACTGGACATATCTATGTGTATATGCATCTGCACGTGGCAAATATCCGAATCCATTACGAACCAACACGGGACCGACAGGAACGAATAATGAACGCACTACGAAGACGATTTATCAATGCTTACACAGTTATAGTGGATATTGTATTGAAGTCATCGATTGTTCGCTATAATCACCAAAAAAAATCACCTACGGTACTTTACAGTATTCAATTACATAATGTCAGTCGAAAAGCAGCATTTTTTATAAAGTATGTATAAAGTAACGTTCGTGAATATATGAACATAATAATATAAAAAAATATGTCCCATCATAATTGATTCCGAAGAAAATTTTCTATCAAAGATCGATAGGCATTTTAAAAAGCAACATGTAGTTCAACTGATGATTTGTTAAAATCTGGAATCTTATGCAGCTTGATATTCACTTTTTAAATTTAAAAACATTTACGAGAGTTTTGTATTTCTTGGAACTAAGGAAAAATTTAATTTAGGCAAATTACTTAGGTCAATTTAGCTAGTGGGGTAGCGTAAAAAATACATTTATGTCACAAAATTATTATTGTTGATGTATTTATTAAATATTTTAAATCCATTTGAAATAATTAATGTACGATAAATAATATTATCAAGTATATTGGTGAGAAAATAAAATCAAAAATATAATTTTGAAACAACAAAACAATAATAATAAATTGTCAATGTCTGTAATATCCTATCTGGACGATACTTTCAACCATTTAACATCTTAATTAATTATAATATTGTTTCGTTGAGAAATCCAGCATGTTTTCTTATACTCGTACTACACTTTTAATTTGTATTTATTAGTAAGATATTTATTAATTTTAAACTACAGTCTTATTAATACTTGATATTCACTAATTTTTAAATATTTATTGTTGCTCTTCAGAATTTTTACTAAAAGTTGTCTTTCCATGCGTAACATTTTTTTTTTCATTTCTGTTTATTAAATATGATATGAAGATCGATGGAATATTTATAATTGATTCAAAGAGAAATAATATTTTAATATCATATCCAATTATTGAGATAAACGAAAAGAAAGAAAGAATATGATATTCGATTAATCCTACGAAAAATGTTCGCTAAATGAAACCAAGAATAACCCATAGGATATATCCAATATGCTTCCAACATTGGTTGAGAAATATTATTTTACGAGAGTTACAAAAACAATGCGTAACATTCTTGACACTGAATATATGTTTTACAAGTACCAATTATTGTTTGTTAGACTATTACTTTTTTGATGTACGTTATTTTAAAAAGACCAATACGAAATGTCGTTTGTCGAATAATGGCATAATAAATCATATTTTACAGTAATTCGTTCGAAAAATTCGAAACTGTGATTTATAAATACTATTCATTGTAAAGTCCTGAGAGAAAAAATTGTGTATAAATAGTAAAAAATCATAAAAATGTTCGATGGACCACAACTCTTCTTGCACTAATAATGATACTACTTCATGGATAAAGTGTAACAATCCTTCCTGCTAACTCTCTTCTACAAATATTTCAATTTTAATAACAATATTGATCGTTAAATTCACATCGTAACCATAGGATGTTTTTCGTTAAAATTCCGACAACGATATAGTAAAGTGTTGCAATCAAATGTTATTGGATTTGACGCAATGTATAACAATTCAATTTATTTGCATGTTTATAATTCAAACAACATTAAATCATAATTTATATTGATATCGCCAAGAGTGCACACATTTTAGTCGATTATTATTACATGGTACACTAACAGATTTATTTTAATTAATTACATATTTATCGATGAACTGCAATTAGTAATTTAGATCTAACAAAAAATCATAATAAATTTAATTATAAGAAATATGATGTCTGAGGAAGCTATGATAAAGAGGAGAATTTTATAAGAAATAATTCAAAGAAGAACGCATTTAAAAAAAAAAAAAAAATATGAACCGAGAAATAATTTTATTAAAATAAGACGGATATTTTGAAATACACCTATACTACGCTTACAATTAGAATCATCTTTTATCAATACTTCAAAGTTAATTAAATATAATTCAATTTTAAAACTATTTGAGTCATAATTGCTTTACATACTATACAATATTCTTAAGTACATGTCAACAAACATAATGTATGTGTGTATTCGTGTGCGTGCGTGCGTACGTGTGTGTATATGTCATTGATTTATTTTTATTTTTTATTTAATACGTGTTTTATTGATCGTTTTAAAAAGTTATTTTACAATATCGGCTGACTGTGTTTGATTTTGATATCATCAAATTTGTTCCATATGAACATATGTTTTATACTTCCTGTAAATCTTGTTTCTGTGATTTCTACATTTTGAATCGTATTTGTAAATAAACATTTAGAAAATTAAAATCTATATATTTGGAATCAGCAAAAAAGAATAAAATAAATTTATATTACCCTACAAAAATCTACTACTCATTCGATTTTTGTATAATATTAGATGTGACGTAAAACGAAGTCTAAGCTACAGTATTTAAATTTAATATTTTTAAATTATTTTTTATTCTCTGAACCATTTTAAATTAACACCACACAATGTATTATTCGAACTAATAATTTATTCGCTTGATATTTAAAAAAAGGTTTAATTATGAATACAATAGTAGGATTTTTCACATTGGCTTATTAATATTTTCATATAATTCGGATTTATGAGCAACGATTAAATTCTTCTTCGTACGTTATTTGCTATTAATAATCGTGTAAAGAATTTAGTAGTTCAACGTACACATTAAAATGAGTGGAGTGGAGTGGAGGTTAGCCCTCGAAGAAAAGGGATTGAGAATTAGTAGAACTAAACCGAGTATATTGAGTATGATTTTGGACAAAGAGACCAAGAAGTTGAAGGCATGAGGAGACAACTGACAATAGATGGTGATGTGATAGGTGAAGTTGAGAGCTTTAAATATTTAGGATCTTTTGTTCAAAAGGACGGGGGCTTTGACATTGATGTAAAACATAGGATAAAGTGCGGGTGGATGAAATGGAGAGAAGCATCGGGCGTGTTATGCGATAAGAGAATTCCAATTAGGCTGAAAGGTAAATTTTATAAAAGTGTAGTGAGACCAACTATGCTGTATGGTTCAGAGTGTTGGGCAGTTAACAGGAGAATAGAACAAAGTATGAGTGTCGCGGAAATGAGAATGCTTAGATGGTTGAGTGGAGTGACAAGAGGAGATAGAATAAGGAATGAATACGTGATGTTGGTGTAGCGCCAATTGTGGACAAGATGAGAGAAAATAGGCTGAGATGGTTTGGGCATGTGATGAGGCGAGAGGAAACAAATGCAGTAAGAGTGGTTATGAAGATGGACGTTGAAGGGAAAATAGGAAGAGGAAGACCAAAAAAGAGATGGTTGGAGACTTTGGAGAATGACATGAGGGCTGTCGGTGTGTGCAGAGGAGATGTGATTGACCGAGTAAAGTGGAGGTGTAGGACAAGGGTGGCCGACCCCAAATAGTTGGGAGGAAGGCGAAGTAGAAGAAGAAGAAGAAGAAGAACGTACACATTAAAATATTATTTCCTCCTCCTGTAAATAAATCGTTTCGTGAAAACATATGATATCAACGACGAATGACACTCTAAGGGTAACTGCATCTTTCAATAATTTAATTTTAACGTATATTTGTGTTCTCGTCATGTGCGATCGTTATAGTATAACAATCGTGTTGTGTGATTTTTCTAATATTTCAAAAACACGATAAATTAACCTTCAGATAATGAAGTTGTATACAATGTGCATCAAGGCTGAATTCATTTTTATTTTACCGTAATTGAAAATCGTTTTATACTGCACCTCGTGATAACATTTATCGTAATACAATATAAATATTGACTCACGCAATTTGTTTGAATTAAAATGGTTTGATATCATATTATATTATATTAAATTACGTGTACTAGATGGAAATAAATCTTTTACACAAAAATACAACGTGTAAACGGTCTTCGTGATACACACGCATTACACAAGTTCAATAACACAAAATCGATGCGTTTAAACGTAAAAAACTAACTGAAAATGTGATGTATGTATACGATTTTTTGAAACACATGTGAAAAAAGAGAAGAAAAATTACGCTTAGAACTAAAATAAAACGTATTGTATCGGTTACGTCAGCTCATTGTTGGGGATCGTATTTTTTCGTAATACTTTCTGGTCACCGGTGTATTATCGATTGGATATACAACGTTCATTTTTTACCGAAATTTATTCTTTTCATCTTATGCTGTTTTTTTTCTCGCGTAATTATTTATATTTATACACATATAAACAGGGTGACCAAAATTTTATACAACAGAAGTTTCCTCTTCAATATAAAGAATAGTGTGTAAAGAAAAATAATAAATATGTATGTAATGGAAAATTGTAAAGTTTTATAGAAGTGTGATGTCTCAAGTGACTTTAATTGTATGTGTCTTTTTAGGATGTCTAATTATATAAATCAAATTAAAACTCATCTTTATTTAAATGAATATCTTCTAATGATATTTTTAATAACTTTTAGTGGTTAAAAATCATATTTAAATGTAAAATTCTTTACAATATTAATTTCGTCTAAAATTGCATTCGAAAATAATATTTAAATATCACCTCTCTATACTAATTATTGTTAGCATTTATTAATTTTTATTTGGCTTCAATAAAAATAACGCTCTGATCATAACTCTACAATCAGTACTGGGAATAGTTCATTAAAATTAAAAAAAATTAAAAAATATTTTTTTACCTTACGTTAGAAAGTTAAAAGAGATCGTTTTTAGGTTTAATTAAACTAGATGTCGTGTTTGTGAACGGGTATTAGAATATATGGGTACATGGAGCTCGGGCACACGGGTAAAAAACATATTTTAAAGCCCGTGTACCCGTGTGTATCTGTGTATAATGACCGTGTATACCCGGATATTTAATACCCGTGCATACTCGTGTATTTATCTACTATAACCCGTGTACATTTCATATTTATTCAAAATTCATACATACTTTAAATATTTATATTTAAACTATGGATATTCGTACATAACAAAAAATATACACTCTCACATATACACAAATTTATTTACTTATTATAACTTACTAATATTTAGATAAATGTGATAGTGACATGTACTAGGATATAGTGAACACAATGTACTCGTATTATGATGTGTTCTGTCATACTAAATTTAGAAGGTGGGGCAATCGTAAGTCAGAACAGCAAAGTAGTGAAGTACAATTGAATTTAAATATACGAGTATTCAAGCTCGCGGGTATTTAAATAAAAATAATTTAAATGTAATTTTGTTAACTCAGGTAATAAATAAATATAAAACTATTTCAAAATCTTATATCTTTTATTATTTAGAGATTTATTATCACTTCAGCTATATGCTATATTTATATTATAATACTTACATAACAATACATTCGTATTATTTGTCTACATAAAATACTTAAATAATTATTTTACTCACGTTTAATAATTTACTAATATAATTTATTAATAAATAAACAAAATTAAGAAGTCATGATAAATTTAATACAAACACATACAATACATGGGTAATACCGGGTATGTAAGTATACGAATAATATCGAGTATAAACGTTAATTTTAATTACATAGACCTTAATCCCGTTTTAGTTAAAAACACGTGTACCCGTGTAATTCACTACACGTGAAAAGGTGAGCTCTGAATTAAACTAGTACAGTCTCTCGTCCTATCTATAGAATATAAATCTTCCCTAAATAATAAGTTTATCTAACCATGTTAATTTTAATGACGATTATTCTAATGTAAATTTTAATTTTTGAAAACTGTAAAAAATGAGAAATGAGTTATAATTTAAAAAATAAAAATCGATCCAGAAACAGTATCAACGATAAGAATGTTTCTTTCATTTGATTTTTTTCCAATCCATACGTCGGTGCCATTAGTGTATATTTTATATATACTTTTATATACAGATTATAATTTTTAAAATAATAAGATGATATTATTTTATGATTAACTGTTATATGGTTTGTTTTTTTATCAATTATAATTTGAAATTATAGAAGTAAATACAATACAAAGTATTATTCGTGTATTATACCTTAATATACTTTAAACGATAGTGATGCCCCACAATTGCCTATTCAATGCGCCGTCATAAAGTTCGAGTCATTCATCCGATATGCATCGTACTATATTAATCATGTGTCTAACGACATTCATTGAATTTTCAAAAACATTGCTAACCATTATGACAAATAAAACGTGTGTTTGGCAAAATATAACACCTCTAGTTGAAATGTTGACCGAAAGCCAAAACATTCGTAAGCGATTTGTAAGTATATGGTTCGTGTCGTTTGTTTAAATGCTTTCCTGGCCGTCAAAAAAGACGAATATCTTTCCTACATAATATAATAGATTATCCCGCCGTATTCATAAGATTTGTAATAATTCTTTTATGGACAGCAATTAGATCTCGATCGCACTACGACGTTGATAATGTAAAATGTGTGAACAATTGTAGGATAGACAAAACACAACGAATTTCGTACAACGAAATTATCGTCAATGTAATCAGTGATTATTAATCAACATCTTAATATCCAGTTTATAACTGTCGGATTATTGGATATTTCAGTGACGCTATTTATTAGTTAGATGTTATGATTGACGCATGACATATGCAATATCTATGAGTACACACACATTGACATATACATTGGTAAAGCATCCTATTGGTGTAATAAATGTGTATTAATTTAATAGACATGTATATAGACGGTAGTATGTTTTCAATTCATAGAGTGTATTTGACGAATACCGAACTGTATTTATAAAATATCTTTACTGATTTCAAAAATATTTAGCAAAGAAAAAAACGAATAAATAATATGTGAGGGATGGCAGTGACATTTTATATTTGATATTCGTTAATGTCTTAATGTAACTGTTCTTTTTAAATTTTTTTGTATAAATATTATTTATTTTTTTTTATTTTTTTTTTGTTTTTTATTAATTATAATATTAATTGTCAAAATATTATAAGAAAGCATTGCTTATTGAACATTACTTTAGTTTTCTGTATTCTATTGATATGTTTTCTACAGCTAGTATAACATTTTATAAGAAACTGATTATATTTTAGCAAACATTATTATATTCTAAACTTTCTACTTTAATTTACAGTTTTAATATTCTCTGCATCAAATTAATTATTTTTTTTATTTATTGTGATGAATAAAATATTTAGTATACCTATTGATTTTTAAAATATTATTGATTCAATAATAACACAATTTAAAAGTTTTATGCCAGATAAAATAATATTGAAAAAATGAGTTTATTTTTAATTTTTTTTGACATGTGATACATAAAAATTAAAAATCACTTATCACTAATTGAAAAAATTATGCAATATATAATATATTATTTAATTCAATTATTTTTATGAGACATAAGAAAATAATAATTTAACTATTAAAATAATCATTTAATAATCATTATATATTTTTACAAAATAAATGAATTAATATAGCATCACAATTTTATGTATTGTAATACTAATGTAGTTTTCAAATTTTAATTTATAAATTATAGTTTCTTTAACTTTATTTCTTAATACTGATATTTATAATGATACGATATACTCGTATATGCTCTCTGAAAGTACTTCTCTTAACTATATTAACGATTAGGTTTAATCCTATTCTAAAAACTTTTTTATATCAATATTGAAAACATTTTTGTTATTTGTTATTGTAAAATATTTCCAAATAAACTCCTCTTAAAATTATGACAAACTTAGATACGAAAAAATATACAGTATGGTTAATAATTAAAAAAAACTCCAACCAATATTATTTTTATCTATATATTAACTATCCATTTTTTTTTTGTTTTTGAGAATTACAATTTCTGACTGGATTACATATGGATGATAAGAAAAAATAATAGATTAATAAAATTGAATAGAAATAATCAGTTAAAAGTTTAATTTTGTAAAAATTGATGAAGAACGTTATACAATGAAAACAAATTATAATCTTGTATAAATAGTACCTTATTATTGATCAAAATACCACTGTTGTTCTATTAAAATTTAAATAAGAATATTTCAAGTAGGTCTTGTAGTAAATTAATTTAAATAACAGTATACATTAATCAGTAACACGACTTTTTTATTCGATTTTATCCTATATGACAAAAATGAAATAGTAAACAAAATATAGATTTTTATAAAAATAAATTTCTCTGTATAAAAATACTAAAATAATCCTTAGAATTATATTCGTTACTAATTCATTGATATCGTTATTTTTATAAAATATAACAATAGAAATGTTTATAACCCATCGGTTTATATAGGTTAGTATAAAGAGTATTATAATTTATTATTATTATTATTATAATTATTATTATTATTATATTTATAATATATGAAGCTAATAATAATGTGAGGATTACGAGTACACGGTAAAATGTCAGTAAAATTTTAAACGTCAGTTTATAATTTGTGTAGCGTTTCGCTTAGAGTTTTAAATAAATTGATGCGTGTACATGTCAGAGGCTGATACTACGGTATGCAATTTAAAGGGAGTTCATTATTTTTTGAAATATGGACGTTTAAACATAAGTACTACCAACGAGGTTAAATCATTTCTCCCGAGTCCTTGTAAATTTAAAATTTTTAAGTTGTATTATAATATCCTTAGTACTCATACACATATACACCCACGTGTAATATACAAAAAACGTACAAATATGAATAATTACACTCATGTATTCATCAACTGTGAATAAATCTGGTGATTTTAATGATATAATTATTTACAAATTAAACATAAATAGATGGAAAATATCAAATAAATATTGATATTAACGTATACGATGTACTATTCAACGAAAATAAATAAAAAACACAGATCTTATTGTATTTATAAACAGTATACGAATAGAAACTTAAAGAAGTTTGGTTTAATAACATATGTGTTATGGCCTTTGTATTGTTTTAAATGTAAATACAATTTCTATATAAAAGTGCAAATAGGATATTATTTTCATGAGTCGAAAAACTTAATTTATCGTTATAATTTTCTGGTTTATCATTTTACGTTCATGTTATTATGTTGCTATACTTATGTATGGTGTAATGTAAACATGTTTGTTGTTTATTATATTAGTGCACCATCAATGTCTTTTAATTGGGCTCTAAAAAAATTTATAATAACGTTAGGCCAAAAATTACACGACTATGATAAGATTATGTAACTTAATTTTCCTTCTAGGAAAACTAATCATTTACACTTTAATTTTTATGTGTTAACATAAAAGGTATAAAATCTACTTTCCAACAAATATGTTGTAGTTACCTATTTCATAATAAACAAGAATATTTGTTAATGACGCATTCAAATTAGTTATTTATACAACTGATTTTAAATATTTCATTCAATAGATTTTACGTAATGGTCGTATACGATGTAATGTATAAACAATAATAATAATAAATAAATAATTATAATTATAATATGTTTTCGATTTATTTAGTAAGAACCGTAAAAAATATAATGTTACCTAAATGTCCATATTCATAATGAAAAAAATAAAAATAAATAAACAATGTTACAATACGTTGAAAGTAATAGAGAAACCGGCAGATGAGTACTAATTAAAAAATATAAAACTATACTAGTATTAATGTTTCTGTGAGATAAAAACAATGGTAGAAACTTAATAAACTAAATTACCTTTTTATAAGTTACACGCAAACAAACAATTAATTCAATATTTAAATTTCAATAATGTGTTTATTAAACGAAAACAATATCATTATAATGCATTTCACTGTATTTGTAAGTTGCATTTCACTTTCAATAGTTCTATAATTAGCATTACTCACTAAGTGTTCATTAATCTAAATATTGACGGTTAGAATTTGGTACTCATCGTACTTTATAAGAGGATAAAAATGTCTAAGATGGACGTTATAGTATATGTTGAAAACATTATTATTAATATGGAGTCATCGATTAAAACATGATTAATTTCATATTGGCCAAATTGATAACTTGACGAATTCGGAATATCTACAGTGTTTATAAAAGAAAAGCTGTATTGAATTTAAACGACTTTCAATTATTAGATTAGTTATCATTTACAAAGTAAAATGTGGAAATTAATATTTATTTGAAATTAAATCGTACATAAGTATGTCAATTACACTGGGTGTCATAATAATCCATCTCTAAAAATAATTTTCAAGAATGGATGCCCCTAATTCGATACATTTAACCCAAATATATAGACATCAATTAAAAGTACAATTAATGGCCTTTCACCCGATAATAATTTAATTTTCTATACAATAATGATTATATTCTGAGTACACGGCACAAGTATAATTTATTCATATTATAAATATATTCCTATATTACCTTTTGTACTTGTGCTATAAAAAAAAACAAGTATTAAATTGAAGACATTCACTGCCTACAAATTGATCAGGACTTACCTAAATACATTTTGAACAATTATCTCTATAAAAAATTCATACATTGGATACCACAGCTAACCAATCCACTCAAGAGGTGGTACTACTGAAGTCAGATATGTAACGATGTGATATTTCATAGCCACTAAAATTGAGATTTCCAAACGGTATCCGATGGTTTTGTCTGGAAGAGTGTATAAGGACGACAATGTTAGTTAACGAAAAAAAAAACGATAATTTTATTGTTTTGATGTCTTTATGAAATCGATTGTCTAATGCTGTAGAACTTTATCGCCAACTACACCTAGCTCACAATACAAAAACAAATATCTCTACGGTTAGGAGAAGGTTACGAGAACAGAAAATTGTAACTTGCAGACTTGCTATCGTGAAACTGACTGCTTAGCACCGCAAAGATCGATTGCAATTTCTTATTAACACCACGATCAATGCTTAAAGGTGATGTGATTAGTATCATCGTTAAAACCATATTTAAATATTTAAGATAGATAAATGGAAAACTAAATTTTTAGTAAATTACTTTACACTATTTTCGAATTAACTTTAAGATAATAACTTTTTATTCTTTATTATTCACTATTGTAACATTATAATAGTATAGTTTTTGTAAAATATATTAAAATATGTTTTATTTTTTTTATAATTAAAAACTAACAACCCAGATAGAACTTTTATGAATGTACTTAATCAATTAAATTTACATTAATTATATGAAAAAAAAAAAATAAATCTTTAAACTACAGCTTTTCGTTTTAACCACATAACTGTGACATGCTTAACAATAATTATTTAAGTCTTATAAAAATGAAAATCGGCATATTTTGTGAATACTGTAGCTATATATTCCAAAATGTATTGTGAAAATGCAATTCCTTATAAAGCAATAAATAATGAAATTGTTATGTTTCTCCAAATCTATCAAGAATGTATTCGACTTGAACGACATATTAATGAAAAATTTAGAAAGTTCTTTCAACCTTGGCCGTAGTACATTAATTGACGAAAAAATGAAAAGATATAGTTAAATAACAACTTATTTATTCTGATATATATATGACTATTTTCAAGCGGATAAATGATACCCTACCTTATACTGTTTTAACTGCGTTACAGATGTGTTTATATTTATATTGTACATTTATGGAAATAAGACTACAATATTGTATTCAACGGACTTTAATTTATGTGCATACGATTTAATCCGGTTTTATATAAATAAACATTACATTTGTACATTAAATACAATTATAGTGGTACGTTTTTAAAGTTTGTATAATAAAGTAATAAAAGAAGAGTTTTTGTTTTATTTACGAATGAATTTATTATCATGATTTTGATTGAGAATTGTAAAATTAGTTTAATTTCCATTACCTAAAAATGTATTATTATTTTATTACTCCCAAACAATTGATTCAATGTACAAGATAGAATTGATTTTATGGAAATATATAAATCTAATTTTGCAAATTATATCCATTGAATTATTAGCCAAAATATTTTAACCAAGTGAAATAATTTTAGATTATTTTTTTTTTTTATTATTATTAAATTAATTGTAGGGAAAATGGTATTAAATATAAACAATCATTTGACAAAAAAAAATTATAAAGCCGAGACACATTGTCGCTGGGAATCTTTTTGTTTTGAGCAGTATTACATGTATGTTTATTTGATTTTAACACGAATTCCCACAATCACTGTATTTGAATGGATTCGATATTCAAAACCATGCCAATTTGTGAAAGATTCCGAATAACTAAATTCTTTTTAATAGTATAACGAAAATATTATACTTCAAAACATCTACGATTCTTATAGTCTGAAAAATTATCTTTGATAACTAATAGATTAATCATAATATTAGTACGTTATTGTTTATACCCGCCAGGTTTTAGAAATACTATGACTGGTTATACCAAAAATAAAATGTAAATGGCTTTAAATGGATAGTAATATGGATTAAGCGAATACTATTTTTTTGAACTTTTCATACATACATTTTATCTGAGATAGCAAACAAAAAAAATCATTATAAAAAATGTAATCGGTAAAAATTTAAAAATATTTCTTAACATACTAAATTCCTATTTCCTATTATAACTTCACATAATGTTAACAATATTATCTATTAAATACACTTGAGATATAGAATAATCACCGTATAAAAAGTTCATATAATTTGTAGATTTATTTTGTGATTTATTTAAAATGTATTAATTTACCTACTCAGTAATTTTTTGCGTACTGATTATAAAGTAATTATAACTGGATTAAAATACAGTCCATATTATTTTTATTCTTCTTTTTCTTTTTATTCTTCATGATATTCGGCCTTCACGGTCTTATCGTCCAGCATAATTACTTACAGCTTTCTCGTTCTAATGATATTACTTCTCAGTTCTCTCCAAGTCTTATTCTGTCCATGTCCTGTTTTACCATGCCTTCCCATCGTTATCTCAATTATATCATTTAATGATAATCTTTGCTGTCTTTTAGTCCAATTATAAGTGCTGTAAACTATATGTATACTGTATGTATGTATAAATAAAAATTATTTTTAATACAACGTACACCGATTACACATTTAATGAATTCAAATAGTTGTTCTACCAATAATAAATGGTTACAAAATATGAGTGTTATTGAAAATTTTATAGTTGTACGAATATTCGGTCCATTTATTCCAGAAAAACGTTATGTTTGCCTTATATTTTTGATTCACATGAAACATGTTATCACAACTTAAGCTGAATTTGGCATCTTAATTATTACCAATTCACCATAGGATTTTGTGAACCAAGACAAAATAGACATAATCAAATATAGAAAAATTAATATAAATAATCTAGATAAATACGTCAGTAGACCTTTTAAATTTTAATTGCAATCATTTAATTAATTTTTTTACAGACAAATATTTTACTATAAATTTGACTCTTAGCTAATATTTTTATAACCATAACTATTTATTTTACAATTAAAACGTAAGTAACGTTGTTTAAAAGTCAAATAAATATTTGAATTAAATTAGTAGCGGTCGTATAACAAGGTAATCTTTACCGAGATGTACTTAGTTTTAATAAAATTAAAATTAAGAATACAATTAGAGGACATAATATACAACTGATATATAGTTAAAAAAAAAATAAATAATAAAAAATTGAGGTCTAATTAAATAATTTTTAAATTTTTTTTTTTTTAAATTATCTTTAAAATAATAAAGTAATTTAAAAGAATTTAAATAATTAAAAACAGTCACATATATGTTTTTAATCCATATCTACACTACAGTGCTTTATAAATTCTATTATTATACGAAAATGTATCACTCATCAAATCATTAATTTATTTTTTGTAGTTAAAATTATTTTACTCCCGGAGTATTACTCCATAAACCATTAATTTGGGTTTTTTTTTAACCTCGTTTTTATTATTTAAACTGTTAATAAACATCAACATGCCACTAAATATGTTATTAAGAGTATAAAATATGATTTCCTTACTGTAGGTCATTAATTTATTGTTAATGTATTTCTATAATTTGTAATTTATGAATAGTCCATTGATTTTGATGTTTTCATCATTCAATTCAATAACTCATTCAATAAGTAGTTAGTAACTTTGCATAATTTATGGGCAGAAAGATAAAAGAATAAAAAGTTGCTGTTTTGATAGTATACGGGATGATTAAAAGTTAAAAGTTAATATTTAACTGGTAACTAATATGTTATGCACTATTGTAGTGTATGTGTTGCCTAATCATTAAAGCTAAAATTGTATATCAAATATTATATTCTTGAGTCAATATGATATATTTTAAAAGAATAAAAATTATTAATTATGTTCAGTTATATAATGTGTATTATGTACATAATTATATGTGCATAGTTGTATTCCACAAATCTGTACGAAGCTTTACATGTAATATTTTATTTTTGGTACATTATTATAAAATACAATTTTCTTTTTGCATTGTGTAGGTTGTATTTTACATAATAAATGTATCGAATATAACTTTATTAATAAAGTTGGTATATAATATACCAATAAGTATTTTATTGATGAATAAAATCTCTGGAGATTTAATAGTTCTAAAATGATTGCCTTAATATGTAAAGATGTTTTAAGATTAATATTCAATTTTAATGATGAAAAAATATGAAATGTGACTCATGAATTCTTTAAACAGCTTAAAGTAGAGTAATAAAAGATATGAAAATATATTTAAAAATTAGTAAAGACCTAATTTAAAATGTGTTTTTCGAAAATCATAAGACAAAAATATACTATATATTTTTAACTGTTAATAAAAAAATGCCATTATGACAACATAATTCTTTATTATTTTTTTTATTCAGAAAAAATATCATATCAATTTCCTTTTAATAAATTTAATTAAAATAATTGTAACAACATTGCAAAATGTAATTACAAAAATATTTTTCATGTAAAAAAAAAAATTTTAACGGTTTTATAAACATTATTAATTTGGGATTCTGAATGAAACGAGGAATGTTTTGTTTTTACAGTGATGGTATTTTTTTTTTGTGTCTATTACATGATTTTGACCATAAAGATTGCTCTGATCATCAATTTTATTTTTTCCTTATAAGAAATGTTGTCAAGTTGGTGCATTCAGGAGGTTATTTAATAAATTTCTGAACAGTTTTTCAAACTGACAAAAATAATTACAAAAAATGTACATTCATTAAATGTTGATAAAATAGTTTTTAATAGAAGGAAAATCTTGAGAATTTAATACAGAGTCCCTTATACATGGACGTAACATACATAGACATAATATTAAACGTTCATATTCATAGTTTTTTTTTTTTTTTTTTTTTTTATCATCTTTTGGATTTTTTAATTTTGACAAAGCTCGAATTTAATCACAAATATTTTAATTGTAAATATAATTTAATTAAAAATTTATGATTTCAATTATAATACAATGATCTGATTTTAGTAAAACTATTAATTTAAAAAATAATTTTATTTTTTTGTTTCTATTACAAATTTTGTTAAAAAATTTCCTTGTATAATACGTATTTTATTTTACTGACCTTTTTTTCTTTTAGTAAATATACACCAATTATATAGTGTGTAGTATAATCCATATGAAACATTTATACTCAAATATTCACTAGCATAATATAACATTTAGACTATAAAAATAAAAAAATAAAAAATACTATTATATAAATAAATATAATCGGTTACCAGTTACCAAATGACGAAGTATATTAAATAGAACGAAACAAATATCCTCAGCTACATTAGGTTAGACTAAAAATGAACAATAAAAAGTTTAATGTTGGTGGTCATGTGATTCAATATTAAGGGATGCATTATGTTTATTAACTGTTATCTTTTCATTTTGTGTCGTGTGTTTATGTCTACGAGTACGATTTGATCGGCATGTTCGAAAAGTGTGTACATTGTAAAATTGATGTACTTAATACTATTATTATACGCACACAACACTACGGTTATGTTGACTTGACTCTATGGCAGGAAACATTTCACGCAAATGTTATATGCGATATAATTCTATGTTGCTTTTTTACATGGATTTCATAGTATAAGAACGTAAGAAAACATAAAATAGATGAACAAATAGAATTTGTATTTTGAAACCCTGGTGATGGGCGGGTGTTATTGTGTTGTGGCAAACAGGTACACGTACCTGGATACTGTTCGTCTTATCTGGAATGCATATTGTAGTTTTGCGTGACACGGCACTCTTGGACGTGTACGTTGACGAGAATTGTGTGATGGGCTAGGTAGGGAGGCTAAATAGTTCAATATTTTCGTAGGTGCACAACGGCTGACCGACTTTGTTCATAACCATGGTAGTGGTGGAGGCATGGTAATATAATATTGTTTCAAATGTTGCGTAACCGTGCATGTACGATGTGTGATCCTAAAAAAATATTGACCCGAACAATATATGCTCGTAAAATATATACGCCTCTTACATCACCACACACTACCTCAACGGATGTGAAACAATTCCAAATCGGAGACAATTCTTTTTTTTTATCACCAGCAAAACAGGCGAATTTCAAATTCGTAAAAATATCACCATCACCACGTCACTATCTTGTATATTTAGTGCATGGTGGGGCAATGTGTAGTGTTGAAATATCTGTCGAAGAAAAACTCCACGCTCATGACCGTATATATTTAATTCATGAAGTAATCACGCGCGTGTGTAGTCTCGTGAACTCGGTCGCACGTGACACAATAATACGTAATAATACTATTCCTAATTATAATCATGGTTATAACAAAAATAATAATAATAATAATAATAATAACAACACTGCCACAGAGACTCCAAGATAGTTTACAATATACAAGCATGGAACTACATTTTAATCCGAATAAGTGGTGATGAACGAATGACGGAAACGTCAACTATGTATTTTCCTTATTTTATACAACTTGGAAATCTAACTTTGAATAAAAAATATTGAAGAAAATTTACTTTTGTATACAGACAATATAGTATAAATGTTATATTTCAAGTCTTTATATTTATTTATACACATACATTTATGGAAATTTTCTTCGAGAAAACACATTAATATAGTTTTTTGTTAATGTTGTTTTTCGAGTACAAATTGTCAATAAATATATTGATAAAGATAATTTAATAGAGCTGTCAATCAAATAAATTATGACGAAAAATTATAATCAAATATTTTTTGTTTTTATATTTATGGATAAATATAATTTTTTAAGCTCAACATTTCAAAATTATCCCAATATGACTCAAAAACATAAATAAATGCAAAATGTAATAAATAATTTATCCAAAACATAATAATTTTCACTCGCAGAGGTATATTTTTGTATGAAAGTTTAGTTTTTCTTTTTTTTTTTTTTTTTTGAGTGGAGACCAAGAAATATAAAACGTATTGAAATACCAGACTTAGTATCATGTTTTACGTAGCCATTACATCTAACTACTACGGACCACCCGTGGTTATTATATCTTATCTGTATTCGTTTTCACAGTCAATAAACTCGTAGGTGGACATGACAAGGGGTTAGAAATAAACGTTCAATTTACAGAGCACATTGCACGTGATTTCATGATAATGTCATTTCCAGTACGGATTGTGTGATATTGGTAACGATGTAGGAAGCGGTCATGGCACGTGGGCGATATCCGTCGTTGAAGAAGGAATTGGACGGGAAGGTGAGATAAGGAGAGGTATTATTTTTCAAAAGAATGAAATATAATAAATTACCGTTTACAGTATACGTACGTGTGTAATTTATAAATAAATGTTGGTGTTTGTGTACTGAGACCGATTGGTGGAAAACGATAAATTCGTTTAGAAAATTTTTCGTCGTTCCGTCATCGTCACGATGCAAAGGGTGGAGTGCATTTGCGGAAACGGCTTTGATTTAAAAGAAGGGGATCGTCGGTGGGGAACCTTCCATTTTTCTTACAATCACGATGACGAGAACGTCGGAGGTAGACAATATTTATATATATATATTTCATACAGAAGCGAAGGTAGAGAGAGGGTAACTCCCGAGATCGCAAAGAGTAGCGCGCCGAACGTGGATGTGCGGAAAAGGGTCGTCGATAATTATTATGGCTTTTCCTTCGCGTCGTCGTCGACGTAGTTGCCGTCACTGTGGTTCATAGTCGTCGTCATCGTTGCCGCCACCACCGTACTACTACCGGATTTGGTGAGCTGCAAAAGCACGGTCATTAGAAGTCAATCAATCAGTCTCACGCCTCTCTCACTACCACGCATCTTGTATACAAACGCGTGCGCATGAACACACAAACACTTATATATACCCACAAACGCACCGAAACCCTTACACGCACCTACATAGCCACATATGTACGTATACGCACACTCACACAAAACACATGCCTACACTTGCAAACTAATATTCTCATTTTTACACACACGCGCGCATACATTTATGCATACATTTATGCGCTCACACAGCCAATGACCGTGCACGTTTATGGAAACGATCCTTCGTTCTGTTACTAACTTCGAATGTCCCCGAATGGCGTTAGAAACCGGACTCGAGCATAAAGTAGAGGTTGGGAGGTTCAATTATTGTGATATATACGGAAAACGAACATTGGGAATGACATTTATAATAATAACAACTATAATATATATCTTACAGATATCATTTCTCTTTTGACAACAAGAACTGAAATATAGTTCATGCGACGAAATCACCACCATTTAATTAGTGTGAAATCATTATACTGCATCCTACTGAGGTCGTTCTCCATAAATTCATGCGTAGGTCGTACTATAATTTTCAATCGGTCACCGCCGATAGGAGAGAAGAGCGAATTCTGTGATGTAGGTTGACGTACGAATTGTAGTCAATCATTCTACCCACACGTTTATCATATTCTTGATAAAAAGAATCTATGGTTAGAGATAGGAAGAGAGAAAGAGAGAGAGAGAGAGAGAGAGAGAAAGATAAATATAAAGTCAAATATAAAAATGAGTTGTCAGGTGTTCTATGATGTAAAAAAAATAAAAATAATTGTTTCTATAGTTTACAGCTAGAACACGTTACCACCATGACGCATGGTTTTTGTTCATACCAGATGCAGACCAAAACGGATACATCAATTTACACTTGCTATCTGTACAGCTACACTAATGTTAACGTTATGATGATGTGAATCATGTTGAAAATATTTACGCGTGCGTATAGCGCATGCGCTGAACGTAATTGAAAAATCGGTACCTATATCGTATTGAAGTGAAATAACGAAACGTACAAGTGATTTCGAAATAAGTTTTACTTATTTCTGTTCGCCTCGCGAACAACGAAAATCCAATCGATACATTTCGATCGTCGCGTCGAACACACAGCGCCGGGGCAGATCTACGCGTTACGCTCGAACGGCGTTAGTGTGGGCGTTCGTCTACGATACGCGCGCGCGTAAGGCGAATGCGAACCCAAAGCATCTGTTAAAACTTTTATCTTCCGACGACGACGACGACGTGTACCTCTATACATGTAAAACAGCACGAGGATGAGAGAAGAAAAGAAAAGAAGACGAGGAAAAGAGAGAAAAAAAAAAAAAAAAAAAAAACAATAATCCAACTCGTTGCGAAGTTTACGAAAAGTTGTCGGGGCCCGAGTTCCGGGGGACACCGTTTCGATCAGACGTCCGTTCGACGGCGGGCGGGATCGCGAAAAGGTTACGCGCATAACGGCGGCTGCCGAAATCGGTGCAAGTCGAAAACTCGCGCGCGACCGATATTCCCGTTGCCGGAGACCGCGGCGAGTGCCTAACCGTTGACGCGTGTGCCGCCCCGTCGTTCCGTCGCTGGTCCCGTGTGCGCGTATACTTGCACACAGTGTGCTGTTGTTATTGTTCGCGCGCCGCCTCGTGTCACACGCGCTAATGCAGTGATAACGGTACCGCGCGCAAAAGACAATGGACCGAAGGCAAACATAATGCACCGACGGCATGGCGTAAGGCGTAACGACCGCCGTCGCGGTAGCGTCAATTTTTCTCTTCGCCGCGCGAAACAATGGAGCGATTTTTCAAGACGGCTACCCGCCCGGACGTTTTTTTTTTTTTTTTTTTTGTGTTCCCTCTTTCCGTGCGATTAACCGTCTTTGACTTTGGACGGTTGTTATGTTTTCGGTCGTCGTCCGCTCGTCCGCATCCATCGTCGCAATTCTTTCAACGCTTCAACACGTGCGTTTAACCGTACGAGCGAATCACGGTGCTTAAGGAAACTCTTAAATAAACCAAACGTATCGCGAACCGCCGACCCCGTCGCAGTTTCGCTCTTCTCGTTCCGTCGAACGCACTGCGACGATCGCGGTTCGTGGATTGGTTTTAGTTTCGACCGCTTGACGTAATGAACGACGAAATCATTTTGAGAAGATAACGTGCGAAAAAAAGAAAAAACAAATGCGAAATGATTGCAACCGTCGTTAAACAATGCTTACCGTAATGCTACAGAGATGCAGGCCGAAGCTGGTTTATGTGCATGGCCGCGGGGATAAATACGTCAACAGTTTATTTTATTTGTAAACAATACTGGTACACGGGTGCACTGTAAATATTATCAGGTTCCTACACATATTTTACCGTACAGGAATAACCCTAGCTCATTTAGACGTTACATGAATTTATTATTAATTATAAATCAACCCGCATTACGCACACCGACCGTTATATATTATATATTATCTAAACAGATTTGGAATTTCTATTAATATTATTCTTGGAATATTATTATTTCGGTTCTAGACAAAACTCCGAACGTTTTCATAGAGTATCCATTCGTGCTGCCCTCGAATGGCACACATCGTGCTCAGTGAGATCATATCGGTATAAAATACTATCATTGATGTGCCATCAACATCAATCACACATGACCGAAGCGGCCGGACCGTGGTTTCCGTTAGTAACACGATTAACACAGTGGTTGGCATCAGGAATTTTTCTCAGAACAGGCCGAAGAATAACTAATATGTAAAAGGGCACATACAGTTGTAGGGTAGTCAAAAAAAACGAAGAGGATGAGAAGTCTCGGATTGCCTTTAATTTGAATTAACCACCACTGACTCTCCGCATATAAGTACAGTATCTTTGTGATAAAAATTGTTTATTTAATCTCTTAAGATCTTTGACTTCCTCCATTAAAATATAGTAATTGCGGCTCAGTTTCCAGTGACCAGAAGTCTCTGAAATCTATATTGTATAAATTGTAAGTACATTATGCTCTTAAAGAAATTTTAATATTGTTCAATAAAACATAAAATATACTATATAACAAAATATTTAGGCACTTATTAGATGATATCGAACTTGTAAAATCAAATAATTTAAGAGAAACTTTTTTTTTTTACTAGCTAGCCACTTAAGAAAAAAAATCGTATATAGTTCATGTAAACATATTGAGTAAATAATTATAATATTTTATGAATAAAAAAAATAAAATATAATAATATAACAGTACGCGATCAAATAAACAAATATTGTACATCCGACAACAAAAAAGATTATCACTGTTCATTACTCCCCAGCCTCTAGATACCCACATTAAGATATGTTTACACTCGTGTGCTTTTCTCTTCAATTTTCAATTTAACTTGAGTTCCAACATTCAATTCTACTTTCATCTAACATAGGTCTTTATTGAATGCAATAGATGTATATTTTTTTTCTTTTCACACTAGTAACGTCACAAATCAGTCATCATCCAGATTGTAAACAAAAAACATGTCGGATTCACATGTACTTCTTATTGTTCATATGGCCCAGTTAAATATTACAAGTGCAAATAAAAAATTATAAGAATAAATGTTTTCGGTCAAAAATTATTTAATAACTCAAAACTTTGTCATTATAGATGATATAAAATTAGACGAAGATATTTTATTAAAAAAAATATACGACTATCCAGTCTTCGGTATCACTCATTTTTTCAAGTCAAATTAAATAATTAAAACAAAAAGTAAAATAATAAGTGACATTCAATATAAAAAGCATAACATGTTGAGCGGATTCCCGCTGAGTACGAAAAACCTTGCATTGTAGCGTATGTCACTAAAATGTAATCGTTCAACTCGATAGGGCATAAGTTATTGCAAGTTTTTTGTTCAACTCGTGGTGTTATGATGCATCTCACGCACGAAAAATCGCACGAGCTCAACATACCATAACAGAAATACAGACTATTCAACACTGATTGAAATGAAAACGATGATTGTAATACTAGATTAATAGCACTCACAGTCATGTTTTAAAAATTATCTAAAATTGGAATTTATACAATTATATTATTGTAATCCTGTCTAAATATATAGTTTTCTTGATATGCACCAATTATAAAATGTAAGCAATCTATAGCAGCATGTGATGTGTGTATCATTTATTATTTTTATTAATTTATTATTTATTTAGGTAAACTAGTCCCCGAAATTACAGGTATGTTCTATGTACGTAGTAATGCTCATAGAATTCGAATTCCAACTATTAAATTAAATCAAAAATTTTAGGCGGGTCAACGGGTGCTCCAGAAGTTTTGAACGTGTGACATGACCTGCTCAGTCCCGTATTTGGCGTCGCCACTGGGTTAACACAGTTCAGGCTGAAGTGATTCCACTTTATTGGAATGTACAGAAGGTATTTTCGTCAGAACAGAGTATCCGAATAGGTATACCATGCGTTCCGCGTTCCGCGTAATGAGCTGATTACAAGGCTTCGTGGCAATCATTGTTCAGGAGAATAGAAAATTCTATATTATACAGTACGATGAAGCGAACTGATTTCGAAGTCTCGTATGCAAGAGAACAAAGTAGTATATCCTTTCTGCACACTTCCCCTGTTACGAGGAGTTCCTCCCCACTTTCTCTCTCTATCTCCCTCTCTCGTTCACTGTTCTTCCATCTCTGTTTCTCCTTTTGTCTATATTTGATGTATTCTACAATTCTACGGATTTTATAATATACCGAGAAAAGGAAACAGAACTCTGTCGATTCTTATTATACTTAATATGATATATATATATATATATAAATACAAGTATATACAAGCATACTTTCTTCCGTCCTGCACTCTCCGCTTCTTCGTTCAGAGTAAACAAGTGAACGCAATTTATTCCCGCGGTCGCGGTATCCAATAATAAAGCGCTTGTTAAGATCTGGAAATCCGTCCCAATCCTAAGTTCCGGTCGATTATTTCTAATTTATTTACATGCCGAGAGGATACACAAATAATACTCGCATAATTCACTCGACAACGCTGCAGCCGCTCACCATTCTGTTTCATTAAAATTATCAAGTAATCTATAAAAGTTTGATAAATGTATCATAATATAGTTTTAGAATGTCTTGCCAATTTCTAATCTCGTTTGTATCAATAATGGATATGTATTTATTACTATTATTTTTTAACTCCATTGTGGATTTTGAAACTGTAAATTATTCTTGTTACCATTTAGTTATGATATTATTATTTAAACACAGTTCATGGTGGGTGCAATTTCAGTATTTAATATTTGAAAGGATATCAAATAGAATTATAAATCTTTGACGGGCTTTGCTCTCGTACAAATTTCAAACTATAATATATAATTGTCTACCTCGTCAAAACAACACAATATTTTATTAAACAATAATAATAAACAAGAGAGTGTAACATTATATATTACACTCAATTGAAATCCGAATACAAGGTTTACTTTTTTTTTTTTTATATATATACATTTTTCGTGTTTTGTAAATAAAATAAATGTATACATATATATATATATATATATATATATATATATCAAGACCTAATATATGTTATGTAAATTGAATAGGGGATTTTCAAAGCGACTGAGTACTTTAATCAACTCTATCACCAACCAAATTGATTCTCTAAAATTCAAGTAATTATGGCATGGTCTGCTTTGTCAATTATACTTCATACAAGTAATTTTATTTTGATTATATTTGCCTTTTTGATACTCGATATCTTTATACATATGCATTTATTAGAAATAATTGTAATCAAATACGCTTTTGTGATAGATATTAATTTCTCCTTATGAATAATATTTCATACTATTATTATTGTTCGGCAAATTATTATAATTATTATTATGTATATATTAACATTTTCTTTGATCTTTAGATTAGTAAAATAAAAATAAGAACATATTATTATTATATAAGTAGATACTGCTACAATTATAACTCTTATAATATTTACATTGATATAAGTGGAGTTTATATTTTTAAATTATTAAATATCAAATTATTACCATACATTTTAACTCTGATTCGATAACATAGTGGCATAGGCAGTAATTTATCATAGGAAGAGAGGGTGAAGGATTTATTAAAAAAATGTAACATAATTTGCTGTTGAAAAAAAATAATATATTACAGTAGATATTACATTAATCAAACTTTCTTTGAATTTTTAGCAAATTCATTAAGTGTTTCATTTGATGACAATTCTGTTTTCATCTAGTGTCATCACACATGCACATCCAAAAAATAATCTACTTACGAGTATAATACTTCTTTAGCAAGAGAATTTTTTCTCCGTTAGTTAAATTTTTGTATTTTAAAAAGACACATTTAGTGCATAATGCGTATTCAAATTTTATTAAAATAATGTTAATTAAACAAACTTTTAGTTAACGTTTTTTAATACTACAATTACATTTAATGTAATTCCACAGTTTATTATTAACTTACTATTTACTTATTTTATGTGATACGTCTATATGTCTGTAGAAGAGAAATCCATATTATCAACAGTTACTAGTTCAGACCTTTTTTTTTTAAATAAAAAAAAAAATAATGTACTTGTTGATTTTCTTTTTTTGTGTGTGGTAATTGTATACATTAAATGTATTATAATTATTCTTTAGGTTAGTATAAAGAGCATTGTGTTTAATTGTTTTTCTCCCATTGCTAATAATATGCTGTTTATCTTCCAGTTACCTATTTCCTCAGGTCTTTCTATCATATGGGCAATGTAGTGTTATTGTATAAACATTGCAAGGCAATATTTTTATTTTTATTATCTTAGTCTATTGGATATTCCTATAAATATATTTCGGTAAACAAATACGATAACATAGTACATTTTTTAAGTAGGTATAATTTGACTGTACATCTTATTGTTATTAGAAAATTTCAGAATTATAATATTCGTATTACCTATGATAAAATAATTAAAAAAATAAATAAATATTGTAATCAGGAACAAGTTTACTTTACCGGTCATCTCAATATTTTTTAATTATATTTTGGTTTTGAGAAGGGGATTTCAACCCGTAACTCCCTGTATACGCCATTAAAGTAATACTTACACCTACGATAGACTTATCTAGGCGAGCATAAAACGCATCAATAATATACGATAACGTTTCCATAGATAACGTGGTTCCGATTAATTTCCATAGTGTTTATTCAACCATACTTCGTATATTTTATTCCATAGGTTCGCCATCTAAAATAAGTCTATATATTAATCATTATCTTGTCAACTATTATACGCCCATTGTTCGTATGGTTTACTGAATTGTTTTGGCTTTTTGTATATTATGTATACATGAGTGCGATTTTATCCCTTTCATGGGTGTTAAAGTTCACAAACAGCCATAGTAATTATACTGTTAACACACAATAATATTATAATTCCTATCGATTTAGAACAGAATACGTTGTTTGAATTATTATTATTGTTATTCCAAAAAGCAGAACTGTTAAGCTTGTATTATCTGCTGTGTAGATTCTCGCCATGTACAATTATAATGCACACGCCGAGTATATAATATGCAAGAATGAACTACAATACATAATGGTGAGTTGGATTTCGATAACGTGCACGTACACAGGTAATGGTAGTACATGCACATTATGGCCTGGTATACAAATGCGTTTTTTAACACGCGGCATCACAGCGTTTTCGTAATTGCTGTTATTTATACCTATAAACTAATTGATCGATACATGCACGACAGAGTCACCGCACGTTTTCGTGCGAGATCGTACGAGACAAAAATTATTCCGATTATGCATCGTCATGTCGCATTGCATAGCGGCTTATTAAGCGATAAACACATCCATGATTTCATAGTAGTTTAAGCTTCGTCATCATTATGCGAAATTATGGACATAGAACATTTTATTTCAATAATAAAAAAAAATACCCCGAAATCTGGGTTATTTCTTAAATCTTCATTTGCCGTTAAAAAAAATCCTTTTAAAAGCCTCGCGTTAACAAAGTGATGTATCTAGCTACGCCAATTTTTCTTTGAAAAAATATTTTTTATAATTAAATAGACAAATACCAACCGTTTTCAATTGTACACTTCCATTATTGAAAGTTTAGAAATAATTCAAATAAAAAAATATTACAAATTTTGATGATTTTCATTCGTACCTAACTAAACAAACACGTTTCGCATACTATTTGTACTAGTAGTGCCATTTGAAGGGAGGAGGGCAACTTATGCATTTACCACAGTCTAGAGTTAAGCTATTCCAAAGTCGGTACATCATCAAAACTTAAATTCGTATTTTATAAATCCATTGGCATATTATAAATTAGAAATTGAAACGTGTATTATACGTTTATTAAAGTACAAAGTACATATAATTATGTCTTTGGATTGGTTTCATGTCATTTCCCACCCGCCACCCACCACATCAATCGGCACTTTGGTAAATGAGTCGTCGAGTCGATAATTTGATAAGAGCATGCTGACTGCTATACTCTAGAAAAAACTTAAATTACGCCTCTGATTTATACGAAACTACGTCGTATCTTCGGGGTTATCGATAATGCTGCTATAACATGCTAACGTACCACAAATCGAAAAAAAAACATACTTGCGTACTGCCGGAGTTTTACGTTTGTATATCATTGTGTCTTACATAATATTATTCGTGTTATTTTCATACCATTACCAGTCCGGATAACTGGTATTCAAATTTAATGCGTGTACATACATCTATGATGATACAATCGCAAGCGAGCATAAATTGAGCTCCAATTATTTAAGTACTAGTTTGTTTCGGATTTGAGTGTGAAATTTTGTTCAGAGTTTAATGTAGTTCGGAGAAATAAATAATTTATTTGAATGATAAGGATAATCGTAACGGGTACTGCGGCTGTTTAAATTGTAATACAAAAATTGTAAAAAGTAAATTGTAAATTGTATTATTGCAAATAGAGATAATATAAAATGCTGTATTATATTGCTGGTACCTGTAATATATATGCGACGAATTTTCAATAATGACTTGTGTAATTGTAATGTTCTATGTGTATAAGTACGTCGAATAATGTTCTACTATAATATTGCATAATTCAATCATCAAATATGAAATACATTTTTAATTAGGTAAATGGCTCAAATTATACTTCTAATATTATAATTACTTTGAAAGTATTATTGTTTGTTATTAACTAGTTGTATTGGACAAATTATTGACATAATTAAGTGGTTACTTTTTTTTTTTCATAATTTAATGTAAAAAAGTTTTATTCATGAAACTTAAACATCCCGTTTTGAGTGTGTGTATGAGCGTGAAATATCATCATCATATATGAATAATTTGAATAATTGATCGGAACAAGTAGTTAACATTATCAACTTAATCGAATAGTTAAGTTTTCTTTTAAAATGTAATTCAAACAAATTAATGTCATTTATGGCAGAGTTGAAATACTAATTGAAAATCAATGCTAATGAGGCACTTAAAATGAAGTTATAAGCAATGGTGCAATTAGAGTTTAGATCTTTGGTGAAGTCCCCTCAGCAGTTTTTTTTGTTGTTGTTTCAGTTTTGTTGGTTGTTTTATATGTTGTAGATAGTGGGGTTACAATTTTAGCAACAATGTTGTGTATTTTTTTAACCGAACATGACTCACTGTAAACAAAAAAAAAAAAAACCGTGTACTTTTTACTGTTTATATTGTACCAAATAAACAGATTTTTTCAACTGGTAATATCTCCATTATTAAAGATATAATGTTGTATTATACAATAAGCATAGGTACATTAAATAAACAAATTATAAAACCCACAGGTTAGGTCGAAACAATCGTCTTAGAACGAAAGAGATCGAGTTGATCAGTTAATATTTATAAACATAGTTAATATAGTAGACGAATTAAATTTCCTAATAATGTAGAAAACAATTTTATTGTTGCTTAACATTTTTTTTTTTTCATTTGATGATCCGAGTACATACTTTTGTTCAAAATTTTGTAAACGAACACAGAATAAAAATTCATACAATGGTAGAAAAATTAATTTTTAATTTCACTCAGAATCTAAAATATTAAATATTTTAATAAATTTTCTTATATATAATTTATTATATTTGTGTATATGTATGGATATTTACGATAAAAAAAAAAAAAATGTGCTACCTAAATGAAAATAAGTACGTAATTTAAAATACAGTTTAAAAGTCTTAATATGACCATTGCTTTTACTCGGAAAAATGTTATTATTCTATACTGATAATCATCCATACTATATTCTCTATAGAGTAATAATCTAATTGTACGCCGAAATATTTTAATTGTTATTCAATTTGAAAACTAACAATTTTTAAATATAATATTTCGCAATCAATAATCATTATAAAAGTAAAACAATGTAAAATGCATAATATTGATATTTTCGTATACATAGTTTATACGTATTTTTATATTACTGAAATACTGAAACATATTAGTATAACATGAAAATGTTGATTTTATACTTTATACTTTGTACTTAAGCTAAAAGCTTCAATGTATAACTCTGAACATATTAGATATTTTATCATAATAAAAGTTTTTTTATTCGTGTTTTTTTTTTTTTTTTACTTCGTTTGTGATTAAAAAGTCAGTGTTTATATTAAACTTGATTGTTCACACTTTTCATTTTTATTCTTTTCTCGGGTTCAAAAGTATTTTAAGTTGGGTGTGGACAATTTTTGTACAGTTATCATAATCTTTCATAATCTACTCATCTTGGCCGTGTTCCTGTACATTGGAAATTTTTCACTTTAACTTAGTTTAAATATGCTATAATGGAGTAGAATATATTATAAATAAAATGAGAAATTATACATTTAGTGTGTTACAATAAATAGTTATAAAATTTAAATATTAATCTCGAAATTGAGTTTTATAAATAAATATAATAATATTTTGAATAAAAATTAAGTCTTACGTACAAATAAAATTACTGTTTTAGTAATTGATTTATGTGTAATATTTCTGTAATTAATATATAATGTTTCCTTATGCAAGTGAAACAGCATAATTTATTAATCAAAATAAGCTATGAGAAATATTGACAGTGTGTGTTATTTGAAATTGATGTAAACAGTTACCAGGGAGCGTTATGTAGTTAATAATTCATAAGCATCAACAAGACATTTGCCTGTCAAAAGCTGCCAAAATCGTATTACTAAAATCGAAAAAAAATATATATATTTTCATTCGCATTATTGTAGTCACCGAAGGGAATACGAAGAAACACGCAACGACGTGTAAAATCAAATAAAATGTACCGTTGCCAAAGGCGATTATGGATTTGAAATGGATAATAATCAAAAACTGTTAAATATTAATCAATAAACTAATATATTATGGACATATTAGAATGTAATTAATATTATGAATTCTTGTATACGCATCTTATGTAATATTATAAATGCGCGCGTTTGTGTAATTCCGTTGTGTATTCAAAAACAAAAACCACTGCTGAAAGGCTGCCGTTACACCTGTCTGTTACGCTATACACATCACCATAGGCGTAACTATGGGTTATGCCTTTTATGCGCAGACAAGACCTGCAAATTTTGACTTAATTGTATTATCAAGTATTATCATATTATATCAGGTTCTAACAAAACGACGTTTAGAATTAAAATATGAATTAAGAAAATTTGTAATTTTAGGATAATGCTAATGATTTTTTAAAAATTTGAATTTTCTTTCACTTTTGGTAACCCAGTATCACATTTATATGTTTGTCTAAGACCTGCTAAATATGTCTGGATACGTCTAAGTTAGGGTTGCTATACGTTCCGGTTTGGCCGGGACAGTATCGATTTTGAGTATGGCGTCCCGGTGTCCCGATGATTTGTTTCGGGACAGCCAATTGTCCCGGAATGATTCTTTAATAATATATGTTTCTATTTTATTAAACTTTAGTTCAAACAACCATAATATTACTGTCCTGTTAAAATGTTGAATAATTTACTCACGAAATCTGTTTTTAATTATTCTCCCAACTAAATGATTATTTTTTTTGTCGAATACGTTCTTCGTATTGTTGTTTCCACATGATAGTTGTAGTTATCATTAAAGGAATCGACCATTAATTAATATTTTGTCAGTTGTAATAAGCTAATCACAGTAGCCATACTATAAACAATGTTTCTTTCAGACTTTCTATCCGGTTAGGAGACGTCGCAGTAGTAAATGATTAATATATAAATAAATTTTTTTAAACGATAAAAAAATTGTCCCGGTTTTCGTCAAATAAAATATGGTAACCCTAGTCTAAGTAAACTACATCAAATATAAATGTCCTTTGGTGATATAATAACAATATGAATATTGTTGTTATGTTATTGCCGTGTGGTCACACCGTGTGTATACATTTATACCTGCGTGTGAAGTCACGAACGAAAATAAAATGGAATATATTTAAATTTAGCGGTGTGCGGAGTTAATTCCGTAGGGAAAATATATAATAGAATATCCGACCCCTATCTATGTTGTATTATAGGCCCCCTCTGCTACTGAAACTAATATCTATTGTTCAAAGTTCAAAATGGTGGGACATATCTCAAAATAATGACAACTGTTACGATAACCCGCGTCTCGTCTCACATATTTGGACAAAGGGCTCTCCGGGTAAAGTTTATACCATCACCTACACATATTATCTGCACGCATATAATATAATACGCAGCTACATACACGGACACACACTAGCGTGTATTCGCACATCTATACACTCGTATGTGCAGGTGGTAATGCGGCGGCGGTCGTGAAATATTGCAGGTTATATATGTTAACAACCCAATATCTATCCTTAAGAGCCATCGGGTATCGTTTAAATACGATGACCACTTCTACCATATTGTACCGTATAGTGAAGCCCCTATGATCTTTTTATTGGACGGAAGACATATTTTTCGTCCGTTTTTAAAATAGCGTATACTTTTTGAAACAAAGTTTTGTTACAATTATAACAATTGTAATGAATTACATACTTCATACAAGCATTTAATTTCATATTTGTAAAAACATTTAAATACGTATAATAAGGAATATTTATTTACTTCATTCAATATTTTAGTAAATTAGTCAGAAAGCTCACTTAGTTCAACATTCACAAGAATCAAACATAATATAATATAATGCATGTTATACAACTGTCCTGTTTGATTTTCATTAGTTCTTCTTAGATAATTTATAATTAATTATTTTTTATATTTAAAATTATATAAAGGAAGGAATGTCGATTTATAACTGTAACCAATATTATAACTGTATTATAGCTACTTCAACATTATAGACATTCTGGTCCAATTTATTTTTGAAAATTAGTATCTTTCAAAAACGGATTTGTCAAATATGTACGTGAGCAAATGTTTTTTTTTTCTTCAGTAAAAAAGTATTGTGTTATAAATTGTATAATATTTATTTGTTTTTTCAGATTTATAATTAATTCACGTATTAAAGAAAGTATTAAAAACGATGTTCTGCAAATACATCAGCTTCTCCACGCTTATCACCCAGAGTATTAATATTAATAATAACAGTAGTAATAATACCATTGTTTATTGTTCTGCACGAAAAATATGTAACAAATATTATTATATACATACGTATACACATACACACACACACACACACACACACACACACACACACTCGAAAAGGTATGCGTTTTTATCGATACGCACACCATACAAATTAAAATAAACATGTATAATATAAAAAACCCTGAAAAAATAAATATACATAACACTGTATATTTAGGTACTTTAAAACGTATGTAAATCATAAACGGATAATAAAAATAACATAAAAAAAGGTCCAACAATTCTTTGGGAATTGTATTGTTTTGTTAAATTTCGAATCAACATGATAATATTATGTGTTTGGATTCCATTACGGAATTTTGATTGAATTAAAAAATATTAATAATAAAATATTAATAACAATAGTATGAAATCTCAATATCGATATAGTTTATTAATAACAATATTAATACTAAAATCATAATTAATAATATAACAGTTGAGCCAATAGTAACGGACACTTGCCAATTGCAGACATTTATATACTATTCTTCACTCAAAAACAATGATAAAATATAGCAACAGTAAAGCTGGTAAAATACATGAAGTGTTTTGAACGCTCGTACATACACTATTGCATTTCTCGAAATTAAACACTATATTTATTAAGGTATACATGTTTACACGTTCGATTGTTAAAATACTTTATAGATTTAGTTGACCGATATTTTTTTTCTTGCAAAATGTCATTAATGCTTACGATTCTAGGGTGACTTAATGAATTGAAAATGAAATCACACTAATTATCTGATATTCTATAAAATGACGCAAAAGAAAATATGAATACGATTTAAAATGATTTGATGATTTGAATTCATTTCGATGTCTTACAGTACACATTATGGTTAAAATTTACTGAAACCACTTAATACATACTATTATTCGTTTTAAATGTATTTGACAAAGAAATCGTTTTGCTCTTTTTTTCAACTATTTTTATTTTTATTTTTCCGTTAATCATTCTTCCTAAATGTATCGAATTGCTGTTTTAAACCTGTCCTGAGCAAAATCACTTTGCTCGTGTGAACGTGTCCAACTACGTTTCTTTCGTAATCATAGGTTTTTTGCGTTCTTAAATACATAGGTTAATATTTTAATGAATCATGATATATGATAAAACAATTGCGTCCTACCCTGTAAATATTGTTACGAAATGATAGATTAGCATCTTTGGAAAAACGTGGAGAATACGCACGAATTCACAGGTCACTTGGCTGTTTACGTATTCGATGTCAGCAGACAACTGTACAAACCAATTTGAAGCCTTCATCTAAAATGTGAATTAATCTATGTCTACGTAAGCGAACAGTAGGTGTAGAACATTTCACTATCGTGAGTTCATACCCCGTGGACCACCCCATTTGGTAGAAATAATTTTCACAATCTACCTACTGTGTACACGGGAACCTATTATACGTGTTCGTGTTTAACACCATGGATCTGGTCCGGTAATGCTGATGATGTTCGCCGTTAGTCCCCGATACCATTGCGCGCCAAAACAGTTTGATTTATCTGCCCTCCGGAGGCTGAATATCTGGATAGAACGATGGTAAAGTGTTACCGATAGCAAAAGTTGTCGTCAATGATAAATACATCAGGCAGTTATTTGCAGGCAACACAATCAACAAGGCAAAACGATCGTTCTCTGTCAGCTACACGTGATTCCCGATATAACCATTCACAGACGTAAATAATTAATTCGCGGACATTTCCCCTTGACTTATTGTCGTATAACGTTATATATATATACCTATATTTATATGTATATATATGTATGAGAGTCGTATAGGTACTCCTGTGCAGTTCCGATAATATTATGTTGTTCAATACACGCTAATAATTGCGTCGAGTGGTATTATTCATAAAATATATATTAACTAGTACATAGTTTTTAGGTTTAGTTTATTTTTTATATATTTTTTAACAAGATATCGTTTATGCCGTGATATAATGTTCCACTCAACAATAATTGATAATTGTTTAAACGCCATTTATCGAGGACCACGGTTGTAAGGTTGTTAAAAAGGTTATACTCGTTGTGTAGACAAAAAACGTGTCTCATTAAAATTTGTTTTTAATCTTGCTTTACTTTTAAATTAATATTTCACTAGTAACTTTGTAAAATAAAATAAAAATTATATGATTCAAAAATTAGTGTAGCGATTTAAAGAACATAAAATAAACTTGTAACTCAATTTTAAAAATATAATAGAAAAATGTATTCTTGTAAATATATAAAAAAAAAATATCATTGTGTCTGCTTGCAAAGTGATTTATTTTTCAACAAAAAAAAATCATTTTTCTCGAAAAGAGTTTATGGTCTGGACTGAAAAACCGAAAATAAGTCATTTCTCTTCTTGAACGGAGCTTCTGATCATTCCTTCCCTAGTCTATATTTTTTTATATTACCTAGATTATACATAATTTAATTATCCTCGAATAATTGACTCCTTACAATTATTGTCTAATATTAAAAAAATATAATTTGTTTGCGTTTAAAATATTGTACGAGTATAAATAACTTATTTTACACGTAAACTTTTTGAATTTCATAATTTTATTTATTGTTGCTATTATTTTCCCAATGCATATTTGCTTTCTATGTTATACAATATATATATATATATATATGATTAGTTTATATATAATATATATATATATATATATATATATATATATATATGTGTGTGTGTGTGTTACACATATACGACAAAGACAACTGTAACCTGACACTGAAGAAATAAACATTATAGTTCCCTCTTTCACGTGTACATGCTTTCACGTATTCAAATGAAATTGTGAAATTTAGATTCGATTTTTAAGACCTGTAACCTAAAATGTACTATGAATTTATAATATTATTCAGGTGTACACGCATATTCACGTATTCACGTAGGTACTTTAGTACTTTAATATGCATTTTATAATTAGCCGTTATACACAAAATCTACAGCAAATTTAACAGAAGCTAGGTATATTTAATTTATTCTTGACTAAGCCGTGGTAAGTCTCTCATAAATATAATTCAATTATAGTTAAATAAATTTATCATATAATTTAATTAATTAATAAATTAATATACGTAAGCCTACAAAGGGTACAATTTGAAAGTACGACCAATTAAATCAGCGATTATAATTTGTGGAATAATGTACCTAATAATAATAATAACTCAACATTTTTTAAATATTTTGAAAGTCATACAATATGTAGAAAACGTTAACATAAACTTTTGGTGAAAACGTCAAGCATTTACGGTTCTAGTTACAGTTATACAAAAACAATTAAATCGATTTATTCATAAACTAATTTTATGCAAAAAAAAAATCCCCTTGTAATTGTTTTTGCAAGAATTATTGATCTAATGATAAAAAAAACCAAAAAAAAAAAACAGCACATTTTAGTCATAAATGTATATTTATTCTATATTTATATGTACATATATTTTAAAAGTTGTCTCTATTTGATTGATTTTATGCATAATTTTAAATGTTTTATCAAAGTTCCAGTTGATACACCAGTGCAAAAATATTCATTATTCCATCTATATACATTTATTTAATTTCTTTCTATTTAGTACAGTGATTCTCAGAGTTCACGAAATTGTTCCCCTCTAGGCGGGAAGAGGATTTTGTAGGGAGATGGACTTATTTTCTACCATAGGAGAGGGGGGGACTTTGAGAATATCTTGGACTATAGGATGGTATTGAAGTATTTTTTTCCTTCTAACTTTGCTTCGTGACACAAATCTATCTCTTCATTAACCCTAACTTCCCTCAGACTCGAGATCTGGACCTTACTCGATCCATAATCATCTAATTTTATCGACTTCGCTTTGGTCATGAAAATAATAATCTTCTTCTTAATTATTCATTTCTCCTTTAAGTAAATTCTTCTTCATTTTGTACTTTCTACATGCACGAAGCCATATGCAATTTAAATCACATTACTTTCTTATATCCTTTTCTTTACCTTTTCCGAGGCTGGTTATTTCACAAACTCTCTTCTCTTGACTATTCTTTCTCTGATATAATTATTTTTTTCAAATCTTGTTATCCTTCCGTCATCTCACTCATCATCAATTTTAACTCTAATGCAGGTTTCCTAATTGAAAAATTTTTAATAAATTTGAATTTATACACAAATAACCATTAATAACTTTATTAAATTTTATATTATTGTATTTCGAAAAAATCTTAATTGTCAAGACACAATATTCACAAGATAATAGCAATAAATAAGAATAAAAATAAAAGTTGAAGTTGAACACAAAATATTTATGATATTTACATTTAAACTTTTTTTTATTAACTTAAGTAAACTACTTCATATAATCTATTCATATGTTTGTTCAATAAACAGATTTTTTTTTAATGAATTTAATATTAAAATAATGTATAAAACAGGATAAGAGAAGGTACCCATTGCTGAAACTCAGAATGTGTACCAATTGAATTATATATTTTAATTTTTATATCTATTGTTAGTTACTTATAGAGGTGATGTAATGAAATAAAATTAAATTGAGAGGTTTGTTTACCATTTTATTTTTAGCCTACATATAAAATTCTTAGGTAGGGTCATAGATGACAAGTTGTATATGAGAAAATATTATTATTATTTAACTGGAATTTATTATGATAATTGATGTTAAATGTTTTTCTCGAATAAGATGTTTGATTTAGATTGGAAGGGTTGAGTTGAAGGTTTTAACTGTTACAACAACATACTGAAACATTGCTCCTGAAGACTCACAATTCATTGTCATCATATTCATTATCAGCCAATCAGAACCCGACATCTGAAGAAATAAACGTAGTCCAGAGAATTAGAACCAAATTTAAGTTCTTTGGACTACACAACGATCTTATAAATACAGTCACGATTAGGGGAATACACGGCGAAAATAATAAAACCCTCCCAATCGCTGTAACCCATAAAGTCAACGGGTAACAGCCGAATTTGTTCCGACAGTATACACGGCCGATATGGAGACATGCCCGGAGTTTACTAATCGGTACTGCATTCGAGTCATACATCTGCTGAACAGAAACCTTATTCTCAAACTAATTGCTTCAATCAAATGTTCAATAAACCCGAGAAGACAAAGAAGTGAAGGATCTCCAGAACGTGGACAAAAAACATAGTGGGCCACTCGTACAAATCCGTTTGCAACCTATTCGGTCATCGCCACATACGTCGTTTGTAGGAGTCCACGACCCAGAACATCCGGACGCAGACAAGCAACGCATCAAATTATCGAACAATCTCCAAATGTGTGTGATGATATCAACGTCGACGGAACTACCATTGATACTGAACGACATCCTCGTACAAACCCGTGAGCAACTCTCCCCCCCTCCCGAGCATCTCAACACACTCCATCTGTACAAGGTAACGATCCGAAGTAACCGGTGACTTACCACCAAGGCATGAATCAGGGAAACCACATTGACCCCATGTCAGGACTATGGTGGCTTCGCCGTTCGCCACCCGGGCGACATTGGCTCACAGTAACGGACTTCCCTCATCTTCCCTCGGCCGCTTTTGAGAGCCTGTCATTCCCGGATCTGACTCACGGTAACAGTCGCCATTGAGAGCTAACCTGGGCTCGACCCCGTTCCCAACATTGTATAAACCCTCGATTACCGCATATATTGTAAATAGGACGGAGTCCTTGGCCCGTTGTGAAACCACGCTGAACTCGGCAGCCCACTTTCCAGCATGGCTGACGTGCTGGCCAACCTCGTACATAATGTTTGTCCATCGTGTTTAACTGGGAAATAAATAAACGGAGCTAATACCATAAACAGCAGGGATATTATTTAAAAACTAAAAAAAACAAACAACAAGCAACTGTTTCAAGGTTGAGTTATAGTCAGGTATATGCATTCTTATACATCGGTTGTAAATGTTCGTATGATATTGTTGATGTAGCCGGCTGATTTTAAGGAGAGGTTGGGTTGAGTGCGAGGAGGTTTTGGAAAATGGGAAACATTAAGACTTATAACTGAAGAAAATTAAAAACTAAAGTACACTTATTATGCTACGTTTCACGTCGTGACTACTCTGTTATTGTTTTCGAATAATATGGTTTTATTCATTTATCTATAAAATAAAAGCGAGAAGGAATTAAAGTATAAATATCAATCAGCCAGGTCGACATGCATTTTATTATCTGTAATTGTTTCAAAACTTTATTTTAATCTTTATTAAGTTTTTTAACTTTTCTTACAGTCTTACAGTTTTATTATCTTTTAAGATTAGTTTTAGGTTTGACCCAATTCAATGTAAAAAAAAATACCTCCAAAGGACAAAGTATGACCATCTCACTGATCATTTATTATTATTATTATTATTATTATTATTAAATTTCAATAATACTCGCACAATTTTTGTTTAGAACATGCTAACTGTATACATATACTTTCTACTTAATTTTTAATTATTCATTTTCCAAACTTATTCTTTTATTCAAAAACATTGAAATTAAACAAATCATTTTGGTGAAAATGGTATGATTAAAAAAAAAAAATAAACTAGTTCTTGTATTTAATTTAATTTATAATATTTAATATATATATATATATATATATATATATATATATATATATATATATATATATATATATATATATATATATATAACATTTAGTAATATTTAATTTAATTTAATTTAATTTACAAGTTAGATAATTTCAAAAAATTATAATTTCGGGATGAAATTCAAATAATAATTAATCTTAAGTCTCTATTTTTCTTACTAACGTAAAATATGGTGTTCATTTCTTAAAATAACTAGTTTATTATAAATATTTACATAATATCGAATTTTTAATTATTTACAATTAAATATTAAAAATTGTAGCATACTTTATATTTTTGAATAATATGTTTAGAAAAAATAAACTGTATTTTAAATAAAAACCTATATTATTTTAGCAATAATAAATATCAAAGAATGAGTATCTGTTTTCTTTGTCTATAAATATTTCCTAATTATAATTATAATTATAATTATAAGGGTATATTAAATTGTAAACATTTTTAAATTTAAAAATCTAAACCAATATCGGTAATATCTGTCTATCATAAGATTATTTTAACAAGTAATATCTAAAAATGGTAAGATACAGGGGAGCGTTTATTTTTAAGAATTTTTCTTTGATTTACCTCAATTAATTTTAAAATAATTAAATAATTAAAAAAAAAAAAAAAATGACTAAAGATCCTGAAAATTACCTAATATACAAGATATTTCGGATAAATCATTCCTCTTCTATAGATGACTGGAACCTTATGGTTAAAATTATGTAAACAGGTTCAAAACACACAAAACATAATTATATGTTGTTTAAATATAAAATAGTAAAACCAATATATTTCTCGATTCGCTTGAAATCTAAAGTGGAAACAGTGAAGTGTGATTAATAAACGAATCATTAAACATCAAATATTCCGATTACGAGTATGTATGTATCGTATGTTCGACTGACTTTTGTGTACAGTTTATTCGAAAATTAATTGTCAATATGACATTGTAGTGTGTAAGACATCAGTCGTTCCCTGAATTCAGTAAACAACTATTTTGCCATCGTAGAACCGTTGTTAAACATTTTTTAAGTTTCCAAAATCTGTACGACTAGACAATACAACGTTTCGTAATCGAATATATTTTGTATTCAATAATCATATTTTATATGATTATATGTAGTGATTGATGACTTTGCTGTTATTCAAAGTAATCTCTAATACGCACTGTATTATTATTATTATTAATATTGGTAACCGCGTTCATGCAATCCACTTTACAGAAACTTGGTGTAACTTTTTTCCCCCAACTCTCCTACAAAACTAGAACTAAGTTTGAAACTCCGAAACGTGGTAAAAACTCGACCATTATCTTCGGTTAGTTGATTACAACTAATTGCGTGTAGTGAATGATTACTTAAACCGTAAAAATTCAACCGACAAGAGTGATTTACTAAGACGTATTTCTTCGACCATATTTGTTGACGAGTTTTGAAGGAGACGAAAAAAATAAAAAATTAATGTCTACAATGTTGGAAAACTAAATATAATTACTGTAATTATATTAGAAACAATTTTAGTATATTCAATAACATATAAGTCATGTTGTTAGCTTAGTATGCTGTTACAATAGGATGAAACGGATGCTATACATGTTATGTTATAGCCCATACTTTAATATGATGGCAAATTATACGATTCAAACTTGATTCTAACTCAATTTGATGTTTTTTTTTTTTTTTTTTTTTTTTCATTTCGGTTAAGTTTATCAAACTGACAGATTTATATACATGGAAAAGATAGGTTGTATATACGTGTAGGTGTGTAGATATATTTTATTTCGATTTAAGTTAGTGTACGATCTTAAATTTACTATAATATAATTCATCCGAACAAAAATTATTGCGCAATATTCATTTTAAAGGCTTTGTTACGATATTGATAAAAAATTAAAATAAAAACTTACTAGAAAGCAATTTAGTAACTTCCACAGATATTATTGTAATATAAATCGTTCCATGAATACAAAATATTAAAAACATCAATTAAAAGCTAGTTAAATTATTTCTAGAATAAAATATGACATTTTTCTTCAAGTTATATATATTTTTTTTAGATGATTAGAAATTAATACAACTTTTCTTCATAAACATTTTTGCTTTAACATAAATTCAATTTCAGAATTTTCTGATTGTCCAATAAAAAATATAGGTCATGAAATAATTACTATTCAATACTCGTTGTAATGTTTAGTTTATGGCACCGCGATAACGTATTTTCTTCAATCAGTGGCCATTAAAATTATTATTGTTTTAATAATACCGTACATTTTAAATCAAGACAACCCATAAATATAATCACCATCATTGTTTCGGTTTTATTATTATTATTTTTTTTTTTTTGCACGATCAGGCCACTACTGGTGATGTATTTTATTTTGTATCGTAAATGCACGGATGCGATTGATTGTATCGATGATCATGCGCCACCGCTGCTGCTATGGTTGATTTTATAAGAATTGTAATGTTTTTAAGCAATATAATATAGTACGATGGGGCAAGTGATTCAATAGTTTTTTTTTTTAATGTTTATGAGTATTTTTCGGAATATTCGGCGATACATAATGGTATTATTTCCTCTATACATTTCCATCATATATTGACTGCCCGTGATTTCCTCAGGAATGATTTAAAATAGTTTGCATTTTTAGTGTAAAAACTATTAATACAATTATAAGTTTTTTTATTTAGTTTAAACAAAACGTTAGATATATTTTTAAAATATATTTTCTTAAAATTTAATTCCTGTACGATTTACGTATTCTAAAAAATTAACGTAACCTGACATATGTTTGTGTCTCAACTCTTATCAAATCTGTTCAAATCGAACCAGGTATCGTGAGAACTCGTTTTAGCACAAAAACATTTTTTTTTATGATGCGCGTAAAAATCTGATTCACAGTAACGCAAATATGATGCTCACTGCTATACTGTACTGTGTACTGCACGTACACGTGTGCGATAACGTGTAATAAAACTGGACGAGCCGAGCAGAAAAAATGATATTCTAACAACAATCGTGTACAACTAGGAAGATGTTAACCCACAAATTATTCTATTTTCATAAAAATTAAATGTTTTTATTTTTTTAGAAAGTAAATTCGAGGGCCTGACAACTATCAATACGAGTGTCGTGAGAGAAAAACTAGTTTGAGAATAATTGACTTTTTCAGAGAATAATAAAAATCAAAGTTATTGTATTTGAAAATCAAATAAATTTGTTTTTTGGTTTTCGAAACATAACGTTAAACAACCAACTCAATTACTGCAATATTCGTTATTCCTTGTTTTCGGATCACAAGAATATTCAAAAAATAATTTATTTCAGTTATTTGTAAATATTGAAATTGAATAGTGTATGTTATATGTTAAAGACTGTTAAGATTAGTTTATCATTAAAAAATACATTGCAAAATTCGTATCAATCTTCTCAGATAACTTTCTAGTTTAACTTTTTTAGAATTTCGCATTTAAATTGCATTTAAAAACGTATACGATCACGTAAATTGTTAACTAAATTGAAAGAAAAAAAATAACGACGCGTTTACAAATCCATTCATTGAAAAGGGAAGTTTGTATTTCAGTGAATGCATTATATCCAAATACATACAGCAGATTTTTACAATCCAACCATCTAGAACTAGAATAGAAAACATGTAATTGAAAATCGTGTTAAAACAGCGTTTCAGCGGCAGAGTAATAACACCAAGCAGTAGCCAATGAGACGGAAAGGTTAGGTATTTAGGTCATATACAATATATATTGTGTTTTATTATAAAATATATTCGAAGACTTTTGGACCAAAGCACGAATGTATATGACATTGTTGTCTGGGGAAAAAAACGGGTCCAGGAGAGTGACGGTTAAAAACGCAATATCTATATATGTACGTATGTATGTATGTATGTATGTATGTATATATACCTATATGCATACAACGTTGTCCTTTTTAAGTTGAAACGGTAAATCGGGGGTCTCCAAACATCTGATTACGAGACCATATGAGATTTTTACTGACAATACAAAGGCAAGGCAAATATTAATATCGTGGATTATACGAAACGGGGTACGATAAAAATGGTTACCTTATATTCTACCGATTTTCTCTGTTAAATGTATTTTCGAGGGCCATTCAAATTGAAGTCCCGGACCCTGGTTTGGAGACCCCTGCTGTATAGTATTATATTATACGTACCCCACCGCTTGTTGTATCCGATCGTGGAACGCACGCAAAATGTTTTAACGTCCATCCTCCCCTTCCTCCCCCCAGAAAATATATACAGTCCCTTTTCATGGAGTGTCTACAGTACAGCGATTATTACATCATTCGAAAAGTCAACGAGAAATGCACACCGGTAATACAAACTGTAATCGTGCTAACGCGTGTTTGTTTAACATTTTACACAATTTATTATACGGAGTATTTTGAGAAATAATGTAGTTTTACATAAGACTGTTCAGCCCATCGATTCAATGAACCTCATAAGGCGCAAAACGTTATTTTACGAAAATGAAAAGAATAAAAGTTTATCGTGAAACAGACCGACACACGAAGCTAATGACCGTACAATGTAACGCCGCTGTTTCCCGTTTCGTAAACAATTTTTTTCGCTCCGACGACGGTTGATAAATACTTAGTGTTGGGTATACCGTTAATGTCACAATTTTATGTGACGTTTTATAAGTTAAACAATTACATACTCGCGTACATGTTACATGACGCGTACACGACAAAATGTATCATTTTTCGAACGTCCATTTTTTTATTTTATTTTTTTTTTATTATAGAATATTCTACGCGATAGCGCAACTGAGAAACATAAACCGTGTCCATCACGTGTACGTATATTACTATCCATTTATGATTTACACGTGTGCGTTTCCAATGGACGCGTTTTCATTTTGGCTAGATAAAGTAATGGTAAGAATAAAAATGTAAGCGGAAATTCAAACGTTGAGTACGGGAAGAGTATTCTGCACCCGGCCCCCCGAGTCGCACGAACGTGGCATTGCAACCTAATGGACGACGATGTAATACTGCGTTTTTAGGGCAATCAGATAATTCGGGCGGAGAGTCTGGAGACCTTCTCTGGAAATTGCATTAACGTCCGTTCGCATGGCACCGCAGTGACACACGTGTCATAAATTAGTGTAGTTACTCTGACGACGTATCTTCTCGTTGTTAATAACCAAAAACAACACATGCACTGCACGCATACGAAGCGCGTGCTATTGTTATTATCAAACGTCAAGGTCGAATTTTATACCTATTTATTATTTCGCGTGTAACGTATTATTTATTATATAATATAGTGTTACATGTTTTATAGTCATTATGCACGGCAGGGACACGGAAATATATGTACGCGTGTCGACACCATTGCATAATGCACCGGTGTGATGGAGCGTCTTTGACATAATGTAAAGTGTTAATTTGGTGAGTCTAATTATCGCACTTTTTGATGAGTCGAACTCCACGACGCACTGACTAACTTACATATTATTATTATTATGATTATTATTATTATTATTATTATTTTACTGTTTTCCGATAAATTATAATCATAACTCTTGTGAAAAAGACAATCGCAGAACGCCGGCGGAAGGGCATTTAATTTAAGATTTCTGTTTGGATCAATTGATCAATAAGCAATGTAAGAAAAAAATATAAAAAAAAAATAGTATATAACTTATAACTTATATCATATTAGTCTGTAAATTTACAACATTCGTTGTATTGATTAAAAGCCGAATAATACATTCTGAGAGGAGTAACATTGCATATGATTTATAAATTTAATAACTTAACATTGAAATTTCACCTAAGCAAAATTTTGCAGGAAATTACTACTTGCTTTTTTTGAGAATAAAGATGCATTATTGCATTGAGAACTCGAAGCTAGATATGTTTTTGATGATCACAGGTAATTTTATCAATACTTTTTTGTTTTTTAATATGCATGAATGAGTAGAAAAATGTAATAATTATTGTTACCTTCTATTGAAAAAAAAAGATAATAAAAAATATTTATTTTATCACGTGAACATTAATTGTTATTAATCCATGAGAAAATAGTATCACTATTATTTTTTTATTAATTTTATTTTAAACATTTTTGAAACTTTATGTTCACTCGTAAAAACACGTAGGATAGACATTTTGAAACGAAATTAAAAATATGTCAAAAATAAAAGTCAACGGTATAGAGTCGTTTGATTTATTTCCGAGTTCCGAAGGTCATTGTTATAACTTAATCACACCCGTCGCGTTCACTATTTATCTCACAAACGCATATCTTAATATAAAATTAGCTTCTGTATAATTTGCAAGACTTGAATCCAGAACTAGTGCTAACCCCTATATTAATAGTTTTGTCGATATAACCAGTAGAGTGTTCGAGCGGAATGTGACTATTTGCCACGGTCGATTCGGTGGCTCTTGACCATCTTTGATTAAATTACCATTACGCACACGTGACAACTAATGTATATGTATGTATGTTTGTGTGTAGTCAGCCATACGAAAAATGTGTTTATGAGTGTGCGTGTGTGTGTGGAGCTTATGTGGTCACCACCCGTGACCGCGGATATCATTGCTCGTCTACTGAATTATATCACGTATTTATTAGTTTAATTTTATCGTGCACTTACCTCTAAACGTTTACATAGATTCTATTCCGAGATTGTCATGTGGAAATCGTTCACCGGCATTATTTTTCCCTGTGGCCACGATCAGCACTATCGCGTTTGTTCGTTTTTCTCGATACGATAACACGACATAACATGATATTATAATATTAACTACACTGACGAACCTGCATTATTGGCGATTATTTTTATGTGCGTCGAGTTTTTGCGGTCACCCTTAACGGCCACGCGCCAGCTCGCCGGCATATCGTTCTACTCAACAGTCTTAACGGATACTGCCGTGTACCGCGCGTACGAGATGGAGAGACAGGAGAATATATAGAGCGCGCGCGTGCGCGTGTTTAAATCAAAGGCGTTTCCGGGACGTATATGATTACTACCACGAGTTCTCAGGGATTTACCGCGGTGTCCTCTTCCGAAAATACCGGTTTAATGATACGAATATAATAAATTACGGTAAACTGCAGATACTTCGAATGTGAAGTTCGTTTAAAAATTAAAAACAAATTGTTTTTTAAACAAAAAAAATCGATTACAAGTGTACATTGTGCGCGAACTCTGGTTGTTTTATGCACGTAAAGGTTACGACAGAAATACGTGGATACTCTAATATATTGGCAATGTAAGTTACCAGGTATTATTCGAATTTATCTGATTTGTATCAGGCGATTTACAGAAACTGTGGCACAGTAGTGATACAAAATACGGTATTAATAAATTAAGTCCGACAACGGTGTATGTATTGCATCTTATTGATGACATGTGCATACCAAATACTATGCAAACAATTAAAAATTTCATGCATTTCTACACTATATCTAGATATAAACCGATAAAAAAAAAATCTGTTGCTTGATAAATACTTAATCATAGTCTTTAATTTTTAAACTTCTGTCGGCTTTTTAATATTTATTAGTCAGGCGTAGGAACTCGATGACTAGATTTATATATTTATAACTTTTATCTCGCCTACAATATATTGAAAGAAAGAAAAAACCATATAATTTACATTGAACCCCATGAGCTCTAATATTGGTAGAATTCAATATTGGATTCCTCCTTTACTGTCACAAGGAATTCGCACTAAATTCTGACCAAGGGTTTGGAGTGTATGGACGAACGTAAATGTTCTGTTTTTCTTTAAAAAGTAAATACACTTATTGTGTTTGGGTAAATGGGTGAAAAAAGTCGTAGGAAAGTTTAGGTGGTAGTGTACTTGAAAAACGATAAGAGATACTCTGAGTGAAAACTGTTGTTTCGAACTAGGGAAGTAGGGAATAATGGAAGGGTAGACAGTAAGAGGCGTAAAAACAATAAGAGACTGGCCTCTGCGTGTCCGTTGATTGCTGAGGAAATTAAATTCTTCTGTTCGTGTTTTGTTAACAAAACTTAACTTAAAAAAAAAACATTTTTTTTTCTTTTTATCTTTCTCTCTCTTTAAAATGTTAACAGGTTCAAAACGACTCTTTTGCTATTTTTTTTCTCACAAAAAGAAAGTTAGTCTCAAGTTCATGAAAAATGACAATAAAAGCAATTATTACATACAAAATGAACAAAAGTGAAAAGTAAAATATTAGCTTAATAATTTAAAGAAAAACCATATACCTTTTGACATTCAGTTAATGCCAATTTTAATTTTTCTTTTTAAATTTTCCTTAATTTTTTCATATTATTTTTATATTTCGGGTTTAAATACTATTTTCAAAGTTATTTTAATAATGATGTATTTTTTTTAAAAAAAACTTGTAACTATTAGTATTGTACTAAAGTTGAATTGAACGAACCACATTAAAATATATATAGTTACAAATATTTAACACTAAAAACGCTTTTACATTTAATCTATATATTTAATAAACGTTAAACGTATAAACATTAATTCTAATCATAATAAAGATAAGAAATGTATTTTAATATTTATATAGCTCGTACGTCGTTACGTTAGTAATATATAATGTGATACATAAGTTCTTCAAATTTAATATTTATTGCATGATGTAAAAATTATTTAAGTATGAACAACTTTAGTACAACTGTGACTCGTTTATAACGGAAATGTAAAAATGTGATGGTAATCTATTGATTAACAATTGTCGCTTCGTAACGGAAAACGATTATTTATTATTTCACAGTAATTTTAATCATGTTTGCATGATTAAGTTAAACGAAAAGACGATAATGTATCGTTTACAAAATATATTTCGTTGGCTCTATGAATCTGAAATCAATCATAGTAGTTTATAACAATAAAGTACATTATTAATATAAAATATAAAATATTATTTAAATATTATTATGGTAGTATTTAATAACATTCTTGGGCTTATTAAATGATATCTAAAAATCATGATTTTCAAATTTTAGGAGATCGAACATGTGTTTAATAAATTTACATAAGGTTCAAAAGGTTTCTCCGAAAAATTGTTTTAACAACAGAATACGTATGAATTTAATAATGGTAAATTCGTGTAAAATGTATTATACGCATATGTCGAACTTATGCATAGGGGAAATTCGTGAAACAAACGATTTGGAAAACACTGAAGAATTGTATAAGCTACCAATTGGCACAAGTAATGGTGTATAATAACATAGTATAGTTATTATAACCGTTTATAACCGTCTAGCTTAGCAAGTCTCAAGCTAAGGATAATCATTATGTAAAATAACTAGTAAGGTGTTATTACAAATATCATTACGATAATTATTGTTGAGATTTACAATTGACAAAAGTTTAGGAGTGCCAATAAAAAATTTATACTAATCATATTAATTTATTACTACTTTTCAAAATGATAATAACAAAAGAATCGCTCAAAATATTAATAACGTTATAGGGGTCACTGCTTCAAAAATATCGAGAATCGTTGGTCTAAAAAATACGTATTTAATCTTAATCACATGAATATTTTAACATCATCCGTGAAATAAAATATAATATCGTGCAGTATAAAGTATGTTAAAAATATTATTACGACTTCATTTATGGAACAAAGCCCATTGAATATTCTTTCGAATGACTAAAATGTATGTATTTGACGTGAATGAAAGCAGAAAATTCAAGTTATTTATTAATTTATATCGAATGCATTTATATTATTTTTATTTATTTTTTTTACTTTGTCTTGGTTTTTACATTTTTCTTTACAAATATTGAATCTATGAAAGTATATTACGAATATAATATTTAATATAATAAACAAGTAGATATATCGAATAAAACGTAAACATTAAGAGATAAATAAATTCATGTCTATTATCAATGTTTGTAAATTGATTATAAGAACTTTGAAATTTTTTATTTCATTACATTTTATCCATTTTATCATATTGTAAATAAATCTCGTAAGAATACTTAATTAAGAACCTTTTTATTTTCTTTATCGAAAAACTTATTATAATTGTTTTTAATTGTATAGTTACAGGTTTTTTTTTTTTTTTTGCATTAACTTAACTCGAAAAAGTGAATTTAACTATATAAACGATAGGTGCTGTCCAGTAGAATTTATAGAAAGAGTAAACCATTATATTAGATATTAAAATGATTGTATAGAACCATCAAACTATAAATATGCTTGAATAAGCTTCTACCTGACGTTTCAGTACCTTTGTCAGAATCTCTGAGAACACTGGTTCGTCAGTTTGGAAACGCTCTTACATTCAACCACTTTGATCGATGACGAACCACTGACAGTGCCTACCGTCATCATAATCGTCGAAAAGATAGACAATAGAATGAATGATGTATTTGATAGTTATTGTCTAATACTAATATAACAATTAAAAGTAACAGATTTATTCCGACAATTTATGTGATACCGTGTTATTGTCAAATGTTAGAACTGTTCATGTCTTATTGTAATTCGATCGTACAAAGTTTGTTGTTATCAATATTAATTTCATAATCATCTTTTAATGTACAAAAATGATGGTATTAATAACAACTTCCTCGTTTATAAATAATAAATAATCGTTTTTATAATAAAATAATAAACTCACATACTGTAAAAAAGTGCTTACTCTTACTTATTTATACACTTTATATTTTACATTGTCTTCTTGTTTTCAAAATAAAAATAAAACATAAGTGACTATTATTATATATTGCGACATTATTACATCGCAACAAATGTTACGTATAAAAGCCTCTCGTATATACATAAGTTAGCGCTGTACAATCAACTTATTTTGTGTCTTGGTGTTAACAATTCCCATTTGCGAGTCCACATAGGCCGCACTATGTTTTGTGTATACATTATAAACAATAATGACCTTAAGTTTATAATCCCAAAAGTTGTTTGCCTCTTGGCATCACGATATCAAGGCCATCTCTTGATTTATGCTATAAAATATACTGAAAAACAAAAAAAATCAACAAACAAATATGACACGCTCAAATGTGTATATCTACACTGTAGTAGGATTCCATAATTGAAGTACAATACAGTTATAACATCAGTGACAAACTTATAGTGGATTGCACTATTACACAAGGTCATATTGTTGTATGCAATGTTCATATGTATTCAAGAATACACTTGTAATTTCTGCTTTGAATAACTTGGTATTACAGTTCAAAGTTAGCTTTGAAAGGAAAACATTCTAAATAATTACAATTGTGACTTATCAAATATAACGCATACCGTGAAAACTTTAAAAAAAAAAAAAAAAACTCAAAACTTCAAAAACTCTTCGACACAATAGCTGATATGGGATATCAAACAAATATTATACGTATAACATTTGCAATATAAGTCTATAAAGTATTCTTATGTTTCCTTATTGAATTAAGTAAGCATAATTTGACCATCTTTTGAGTTTCTAAGATAATTTTATAATTTTAAAAAAAATCTCTCAATCAAAATAAACCGTTTTATTTCACCTTTGACTTAAATCAGGTAAAGTAAAAGTTCAACATTACGGTTCCTAAAATACCCGAGTAATTATTATCTCGAGCAGCTTCAGTACAGGAACATCTGGTATGGCTTAACACGAAACTATCCATAAGCCTCTACAACTCATCAGATTTTACAGGTTTTAGCAAAGTCATCCAAGTAAATTCTCTAATTGATATTATCCTCCGTAAATTTACTAATTACATTTAGTTTCTTTCGTGTTACTCATATGATTTAATCAAACAAATTTTATTCTACAAAAAATAAAAAAAATATTCTGTAAAATTATTTTAACCTCCACGTTAAAACTGCTATTTTATTTTAAAATCAAATCAGGTAATCCAGATTCAATAAGTTAGTCTCTTAAAATATACAAGCTTTATACATCAAACTACGGTAGTAACCCAAATGAAGAACATATGCTATTTGTAAATATTTTTATTACACATCATTTTATTTCATCTATTACAAAAAAAATTGCTACAATAAGTTAAAACTATAATTTTTTCAAGTGTTTTTAACTACAGTTTAACTACTCAACAATTGATAATAATTGATACTCAATAATTATTATAATACTATAATTTTATATAGTATTATGTATTTTATATAATATATGCATTTTAGTTTGCATAATACTGTCGCTTTTAAAGTTTTGAAAGAAAATATTATTTGTCTGCGTTTATTCCGTTTTGAGTAGATAAGCAAAGACTTTATATATCACGTGCTTATATAAAACACACAAATTTGATTTTGTAGAAATATAAACTAGTTTGATACAAAAATATCAAGAAAAAAAAAATGTATTAACAAACGTGAAATATATTTTAAAGGTCTATGGTTTTATTATTTATATTACACTGAACCTGCGATTTCGCATACTTAGTTTTTTTTTCTTTTTTTTTTTTGTGATAATCCGAATAGTTGAGTTTAGAAATTGCAAGTAAAAAATCCGTCATTTCAGACTCTCCTCATCAATATGATGGACCGTCTTTGACTGCGTAGAAATGAAAATAATAGAGATATCTGATATATTATATCTGTATACTACTGTACTCTGTGCCCATTGGGCATTTATCAACAATAATTAGTCACACACAATAAATACTCAATTATTATATACAAAATATTCTAGATAATCAACTAATGATTAAGTAATTATAAGCGCTAGAACGAAACGTTTTGAGAGTAGGTACTCAGACCGTTGAAATTACTATCGTGGTTTGGAAATTTTTATACTGGTGACGGTTCAGTGCTTGGCTTTTAACCTTGTAATCTGTATACAAAACAGTTTAGTGTGTGAACTTACGAAGGGTGAATAATTTAATAAAATTAATAATTTCATCGTTTATCCACGGTCTTATTAAGTTAAAAGCTTTGGGTTTTCTTGACATCTACAGATCAAAATATTCGTCGACGGTCTGTCTCGCGATCGATATTCTGCAATAGCAATATTGATTGGTTACGTGCTTGATGCACATGACAAAACGTCTACGTATGCAAACGGATTTTGATAGGGTTCAATATGTTTTATGGCAATATATTATGTTCTTTCGCTACAGATACCTCGTAATCAATGTAATTTACGATTAAAATACTGAAAAGATCGAAAGCCCTAAGGTTTAGATAATTCATTATTCCTATGTGGCGTGGCATCTAATGGTTGGTCAAAAAAAAAAAAAAAATAATAGAAAATATTTAGTCTTCAAATTAATTGAATGCATCAATGATAATGTTATTATATTAATCAATTAATCAATATATTATATTGTCGTCGTACAAATGAATGACGAATGTGAGGATGATCAAACCTCGTTAACCGATGTGTGATGCTTTTGATCCATACTTTTGATCGATGTTTGGTCCGTTCCATTGATTTCGGAAGAACGGAGTAAGATAGATGAAAATATATATTATGCAACTCCTTGTACTGTAAAAACTACTGGTTTTTACTACGTGTGTTGTTTCACTAAAATATTTAAAAAATAAATGTTCATGTTGAATAACTATAAATCTACTTAAATTCAATCTTCGTACTTTAATCAAACGTAAAACGTGATGCAAATTTTCAAAGTTTAGAAAATAAACAATAATTTTTATTTTATAGTTATTTTACTGTCTTGCAATTAATTCTGTACATTTTTCAATATAGATTCAATAAAATTATGTATTAAATTCATAAAAATACGTTGTCACTCTACTAGGTGATGGTAATGCATGGTATTTTATATATATAAAAAAAAAAAATCCTATTTTTAATTTCTATAAACTCTATTATACTTTATGATTAAAAATTTACTCTTAAAATTTAAAAAAAAATAATTAATTATGAGCTTTCGGTTTTTAATCTAAACAATAGCATACGAAAACGTTAAATTAAAATGTTCTTATTTTATGATTGCCAAAGTTTAACATTTTCCAAACCATAGCTCATGAAGAAGAACATGTTCTTCAAAATAAAAAAATAAAAATGAAATCAGCACCAAAAATTGTATTGAACTCACTAAAAGTATTAAAATATTTTTCATCATTTATATTGTATAACTGCAATCAGTTAGTTTTGTTAAACTAAGTTTTATCAAATGTTAGTGACACTTGAATAGCGGTAACACGGATTTGTACATTTCGAACACAATTGGTTTTATAGAAATGATGATTTTTCGTAGCTCGAACCACTGCGGTTTAAATATGACTATAAGTGTACTTTTATATTTTTCTGTCACTTCAATTCAAGAACCTACAAAAATACTTTTATTATTATATTTTATACCACACATTGAAAACGCGATTTAAGACCAACAAGATTTTATTTGAAATTCGTCAATTATATTATTTACAATAAATCAAGACATTGCAGTTTATTCGAAATGCGTTACAAATGATAAAAGTTTTTAAATTTCCATTATGAAATTCCTGATTCATTTATTTTTTATATTTATATTTATTTTGTTTTTAAATGTATTTAATTTTTAGGTTTGAAATAAAAGTCCAAACTACTTGACATTTTATTCCAATCGATAATCCATCGAAGTATTATTATATCATACATAAGAAACAATTTTTGATGTATTAATGAATTCTTAACAATTAAATAAGTAAATATTTTTGAAATATATGCATTGTGTGTTTGAACAAATATTGCCTAAAAAACCGTATCAAAAATAACTGGTTCGGTCTGTGGCATATTAATTACCTAAATCAGAGTTCAGAAATGTAAACAATAATTGGACAAAACGCGAACTAATTTAATTTGCGTACTATGTTTACTAGTAAATTGTAATTTTTAAAAATAATTTCTCTCGGGCGTTTCATTCGCAATGAATGTCTTAGCAAATGTATCAAATACACCAGACGATTAATATTGTTCAAAACACGATCTTTGTACGTGACGTTTTATACAGATATAACGTTTTCCAAAACTATATACATTTTAGTAGTACAACAACTCCAACCGTACTGGAGCGTGCAGGTAATGTGCACGTGCCAACAATACATGTCGCGAGTCTTGTATCGTTGAATCCTCGACATTGTTGTTAAAAAATATATGACTTTGTTTTACACGAATACAACGGCAATGGTCGTACACGCAAAAGAATAATTCACTTTACTGGTGCATCGGTCACATGTAACAAAATCCAATACAAAATCCACCAAGATTCCGTTTCAAAGACGACGTGATAAATTTCATGAAAATAACCTGAAATCGGTGCCTAAGATATAGGTTCATAATGATAAAATAAAAAATAAATATATATAGAAAACGATTGGAAACATTATACTTGATTACTGAAAAATCGCCCTATTGACCTGCTTCATTTCATATACACTATAAAAACACACAAATCAATTTATTTTTCGTATCTATCACATTCAATGTATTAGCATACGACATCTTCCGATTTTAATGTCACTTGATAACACTACGTTAAAAAATACGATATTACATTAATATCAAGCTCGAATGTGTTTGGATTCAGGTATCATTAGTCTCTACACGTAATTCTTTATTAACTTTTTATTTTCGTCATTCAACTTACGCACCTATACTATAAATTACAACATGATTGTAAAAGTAATAAAATATTTAATTTATCGGATATTAAAATGGCAGCAACTTAAATCGTTAAAATTCATTATTATCAACATATATTTTAATACTACGCCTTTCCTATTTTATTGCTACAAAAATCGTTGTATCAATTATATTGTATAGTATAACTAACCGGAATCCACTAGAAATTATAGTGAGCTTTCAATAATTTAGTCCATTTAAATATGAATGGGACGAAGTATAGCTACCATGAAAACGAGATAAATATTATATTTTAATTCCCTAGGAATCTAGATGTTTCTAATTCTATGAATTCATGTATTTTAGAAACATTAATTTAAATCCAAAAAAATATTGATCAAAACCGTATAAACTAGTTATTTTCAACTTTTTTTTTACAATATGGCACACAAATCTATGTACGTTTCATATATTCAACACAAATTTAAAATTACACTATACAGTGCACATAAGTTAGTGATTGTGAAATACGAGTAGATTAATGCAATAATTATTGTGAGGCTATATTTGCAAAATGTTTGATATATTTATTTTTTATATATTTTTTTTTACAATGAAATTAAAATACATTGAATAGTTGAGATATTATGTGTATCATGTGGTGCACAAGCCGAGGAAGAACTGTGAACAATCTATCTTCTTCTGCGAAACGAATATCTTTTATTTTCTTATTTTCCATTGTTATGTTAACTGCTGATTTTTCAGTGAGAAAATATTATCTTCTTGAGCTAATGCAGAACCAATCCATTTCGTAAACAGATACATCACTAAATGGACTCCACGCTCAGACGTAGTATTACTATTTATGGTGGAAAATTATTTCGTCATTTTGTCCTTCAGTAACATGACAGAATTGCATATTAATGATACGAACCTGACGTCTGAAACTCGCTTTCCACTACATGGAATCATTGTCTATTATTATTTTTATTTGGTCAATTCATGTTTTCCATGTAGCCACTTTTTTCATTAAGAGACAAATTCTGTCAGATTATGTTAGAACTATGCTATATAAATAGTAAAATAATGTAAAATAAATTGTATTATCTTTGTATATACTTGGCGAAGAATTTTTAATTAGAAACCACAATCAGTTAATCAGTTTTAATTAGATGTAATTTATTTTAAAAATCTAGATTATTTTAAATGAGTTCTTATAAGACATGTATATGTTATGAAATATAAATACTTTGATTATTATTAATTACTATCTAAAATGTATTGATATAAAATACTACTTAAAAAATTGGTCTGTATATTTAAAAAAAATATTAAAATTATTTTTCTTTATTTCATTATGTTTAATTAACTATTTTATAACTCAATTAATGTGAATATTATATCGAGTGTTTAATATTTTTAAGTCAGTATTGCTATACGAGTATAATTGTATAATGTGATTATTTTCTTGGACATGTTTAGCAAAATTTGAATTTAAAATTAAAATTATTTAAAATTTAGAAATATAATGAAAATTAAGGCTAAACGTTTATTTATTTATTTATTTATATGCTATATTTATGTGTATTTTTTGTCAATCATAATGGTAAATACATATTTATAAAAATATTAATAGATTTATCTCGACACATTTTAATGACGACCACAGTACGCCTATGGAACATTACTGATTTAAATTAATAATAATTAAAAATTAAAAATTGGTATACTTGTTTAAAAAAGTTGAAATAATCAAATATAAATTGATTACAATAAAATTAAAATTGATATTTTATTAGCAATTATATATGGTTCGCTTTTATCTATAATTAATGTGTATTGTGTACAGTACATAGTGAATTAAAATTAATGAATCCGTATTCCAAATGCACTTGTGATGAGACGGTTTTTTTCATCCATCTAAGACTTGCTTAGGTCAGTGCAAAATTATAGTCAATACCAATGAAAGTTGTCTTTTAAAACGTAAGATTTGATCAAAAATGTTTTATACATGATTAATATTGTGACAGTTGTATGCAAACTGTTACAACTGACACTGGAACTATTATGTTTAAAAAATCTACCAAAAGTCGAAAAAAGAATCAAGTATTTTGAAAAAACAATTTGTTAAAAATACAATGTCATGAACCCATGGAATTTATTTGTCTGTAATGGAAATATTTCCTTTATAAACGTAAGTGTTCGTGGAAAAGCGCCTGGTCCCACCATTTACTGCATACTACCATCATAACGTGGACCGTTTTTAGTTATCTTTTTATATTTACATATATTAATATAAAGGGCCTAATCGGATTGAGCAACTTTTGATTATCCAACAAAGTATAATATAAAGTTGGATCCTTTAAATAGTGTGTCTATGTACTATTTAAATAAAAATCAATAGTGATTTGTTAACTACATATATTATTTTGACTTCCGTTATCATGTGAAGATGCATAGCAATTTAAAATAATAATATAATAATAATAATATTTTTATATTTTTTTTGTTTCCTTTGTTTTTCATGATTTAGATAACTTCTGTAAACTTATACTTATGTTGGAGATAGAGGCTTATACATTGATAATTTTTTAATTAAAATCTATTCCCAGTATATGACCTACTATTTAATCTTATAAAATATGTTAATTTTAGTCTGGAAAAGAAAATAAGATATGAAAAATACATACAAAACCAGAAACAAAATATAAATAAAAACAAAAAGAACAGCTAGGAATTATATGATCATAAGAAATATTATTTATTATTATTTTTATTTTTATGTCTTACAATTATGGGTGACTTCACATATCAAGCGTATCATGTTATGATTCATATTATATATTATTATAATCGCATGTATAATTACATTGTATTTTAAATTGTAATTGTACGTTAAATATTCTATTTTTTTAGTTTCTACTGCGTTAGTATTAAACCAAATGTGTATATTTTATAATACCCATAATATTACAAATTGTTTGTAAATTAATTTAAAAGTCAACACAAAGAGTTCATTATAGTTTAGTATTGTTGACTCCATCATTTTTTTTTTTTTTTCCAAAAAAACTTTAATTAATTTATTTTATAGCTGTAGTGTTTTGATTGCATTTTCAGTTGCTTCACGCCAAATCATTATACCATATTGAAAAACTGATTGATAAAATTACACATATGTGTATGTTTAGTTATATATTTGTATACTATTCTAATGAAGTGTTTTGGTAAAATTTAATAGAGTTTCTAAAAATGATATACTGATAAACGCAAGTGCTTTATTAAATAGTTAATATCCAGATTAAATCTAAAATTTTTATCAAAAGCAACATCTAAGTATAAGATATTTTTAACTCTTTGAATGTATTTATATACATTTGTATTAATACACATTTCATTAATTTCACAAAAGTAAATTGTTAATTTATTAAAAGAATATACTTGCTATCTATAGTGAACGTCATTTAAAAATTATACATTAATACTATTGTTTTTAAATATTAGTTATAATAATAATATACGATTAATAGTAACAAGGAAAACAACCGTCGTAAAATAACCAATAACATGAGAACACAAGTTTTATACTTAACGAGGTACCCTTCTGAAAAAAAATGCATTAAAATCTTAGCCCAGGTTAAATGTAAGCTCGTTGAGTACTGCGAAGGTAACATATATGTATGACACGCGTTGATGTGATGTCGTTAAGAATGTATTTGTTCAAGTGCGAGGTATACATAATGAGGGATCAACGCCAGGCTACATACATCGTTTTAAGAGAACCTTTTCATCTCGTATGTTAAACACATAAATACTAACGAATGATATAGCATAATGAAAGCGCGTAGTACCTAGTGTATGTAATATGAATATATATATATATATATATATACAAGTATATAACGATTAATCTATCAATCTTTCAATTTGCCCATGAGTCGAGCCATCGCACACGGTGATTCATGTTTAATTTACGTAAGACACCGTATGCGCGTGCATAAATTTAAGAAATTTCATTCAACAGATGAGTTTGCATTACATATGTATAATTAAGAACGCTAACGAGGGCATCGTCAGTCAGTTATCTTTAGAAACTGGTCACAATAAAACGATGTCGCGGAAAATACATGGTGTGTACAAATGTATGATTCGTATTTTACATTATCACGTGCCACTGACAAGGTGGACACTTGAAATTTTTAATAAAAGTGTAGAATTTCCTTTCTGCTCGAGACTCCAATACAGCAAGAACAAATGGAACACGTATAATAGAAAAGTTCGTACGTTCACGTGTTTAACACACGCGAGCGCACACATTGTATACATTTTCTATAAGGTTCTTTGTTGTCTTATGTTCTATGAGTTCTATCAATTTCAATGATTAGCCATTATCGTTAATGACTTGTGACATTAATTATTGTTTTGAGAAGATAATGTTATAAAACCACCAGCGGAACACTAAAAAATAAATTTTTATTATTGCACGTTTAACTGAAATAGTACTTTGATATGCAAAGTTTGTTCGCTACTCGACAAGCTCAGTGGTTATTTATGTATTTTATATTTCAATTGCATCATTCGAACCCTTGGTTTTTAGCTGCACTCTTGTATCTCGCGTAACTTCCTGGAGGGTTATTTCATTTGCTTTGGCTTACTGGAATATGCTTTCTAAGTTAGGTTACAATTAAAATTTACTTTATATTGAAATTCATTAATAAATATGTTAAACACTGATGGACGCTGTGTACCATGAACAATGCATCAGTAAACAGTGAATTATATATCCCGTAGTATAAACGATTCATTGAAAATAATTATGACAATCATTCATCTGTACTTCAATGAAATTATATTACCGGGCTTATAATCAATTTTCATGAGCATTATACTTACAACAACGTATCCAATATTAAACATTAAATATTCACTAGACGTGATACATTCATTTACGATACTTCAAAATCGGCATTTGCTTCAATAAAAAGAAACAAGCAAGATTTACGAGTACTACACTTTCGATAGACATGTCGGTTACATCGTATTTAATTAAATTCACAGATCATTGTATCCGTTGCTGTTTTTCGTATCACATCACACACCATGGTGTAAAAGGTGACTTCACTAATAACATATTTATGACACAATCAAATATTTCTTACCGCGAAAAACTAATTCGATTTTAAGTCTGTTTGATAATTTAATGATAATTCGAATTTTAGGATTATGCGCTCTGGCCATCACACCATTCAACTGGAAATCCAACCACGTTGATCCGCGTGACTGAAACGGATACTTGGATACTTATTACTACATTATTCCACAGAATATATAAGATCAGAAAGGTCACTTGTAGATGTAAACAAGATTCAGTCACCAGATTTTTGAAGTCCTAGTGACTTATAACTTTAAAAATGACAACATTTATTCTAACATTTATTCTGTGATGATTGTATTGAAAACATTAAGCAAATAAAATAAACATGAACAAATAAAAAAAAGAAATAATTGTATTTATGTATACTGTTAATTAAAACATAGAATATATGAAATGTACACTATTGTTAGGGCTCCATAAAAATGACCGAATGATTTTTGAACTCTCTTATGTAACCTGTATAAAATCTTATCTGTGACCATTCTGATTTCATATTTTGTGATTATACTGTCAAGAATAATAATATTACATACCACTAAGGATAATTCACCAGGGTTTTACGCTTGATGATATCAATACAATATATTCTATGCGTGATCTACATTTTTTCTTGGAATCACATGCTTATATAATTTAAGGATGATTCTCGCGTACTGATAGCGTATTGACGATACACGAGTATGAAAATTAATATTCAACTCTTCGGTGGTTCGACAAATTTTTCAAGAACGGTTGAGAATAACCAAGAAATGGGGTTTGCAGAGACGGTGCATGGTAGAAAAATATATATTTAATATAATATACTAATATTATACCATAATTGTATTATATTATTGTTTTTAGTTTGTACCGTGAATAATAGGTTAGATTCGTGTAATTTTACCAGGTTCCTCGGAAAATGAAAACATTTTTTGGAATTCGAACTGATGCTGTAAATTTATGTAAACGTGCAATTTATATATTTGTTGATAGTTGTATTTGTGTTTCTTATAGAAAGAGATAATAACGATCGCCTTTCCATTAGTGGTTTAATTTGTACACAATATGCATGCAATAAATATTTATTGTTATAATTTTTTTTTTTTTTTTTTTGTTACATAACTTAAATAATTACTGAGGCTAGTACTTAAGGTGTACAATTAGAGAAGGGGGTAGATAATTTAAATTTCTTCTTTCTTGAATTATAGTCAAAACCATTATTAAGTTAATTATTTTTAAACAGAAGCTTCTATGTGACACATACGCTAGCGTATGTGACACTGTTCAAGCGAGTTCAATATGCCCACTATAAGGATAAATAACTCAACCCAACGGTACATGTTTTACACCGATTTATAAATCGTTCACCCAAACGATTTACCAACGCTCTATTTTATATTCTTTACATTAAAATCGATAAAAAACATTTGGATAATCGATGCAATATATCATTATATCATCAACTTGAATAACGATAATGGTATAAAAATGATAAATGCGAAGTTTTCCGAATAAAAATATACGCGTATTTAACATTGAATCGATACGAGTTGTAGAATATTTCGAATTATAAATGTGTTTTTCTTGGGAAAGAAATGCGATTAAAAACTAAGTTATACCTCGTTACTTCGTTTTCGTTTGATACATATTTAATTAAATTTTAATTATTTTGCGTGATCTGAGTTGAGGTTTTTCTTGAGTAGTACATAAAAACTAATAACTATACTACAGTTTAAATTTACTGAAACGGTTATGTAAAGGCATACAAACGTTCATTCAGTGGCATAATGTAACTTGTGTTATTAACAAAATAATGTTTGTCCATATAATTGTAAAAGTGAAAAGTAAAAATAAGATTCGTAATTTTATTGCATGAACGTGATTAATATTAGAGTAAAAACCGATTAATATGTTTACTACGTCCTAAAATATTGTTCATAATAATCCATTTGAGCTCAACTTTACTACTCAAATATTATAAATGTGTTTGACCCGAGTAATTATGTGGTACTTTTTCCGGCTAATGGACCAAACACTAAAATGAACACCCAGCCTTTCCAAAGCACCAGAAATTCGCACCTGTGTCCCTAAAGTTTTTTAATCAACGTTTTTCTTCGCACTACTTATTAGGATTTTGTTTAAACTATAAATGACTAAAGAAATCTAAATCGAAAGTACTCAAGCATATCTTAATAATAAAATCGATTTCCTGTATTGTTATCATACAAGACTTGTAAAATATATTTAATGTTTGGAACTATCCAAAAATAAAAAAACCTGATAATAATAAAAAAAAGTCTATTTGGTTCATAAAAAAAAAAAAAATAATAATAATAATAATAAATAATTCTTTGTATTATAAATATAAATTTGTATTATTAATTATGTATCAGTTTTTTAAAATCAAAACTGTTAAGTTTTGACCACTAATGGAACATTAAAATATTTTCTTGCGCTGTAGGTAAAGACGTTAAGAATAATTATGTTATTATGAGAAAAAGTTGTTGAAATTATAGCGGCTGTGTTTTTCGCACTCAATAGAGCTGCAGAAGGTCGTAATGAGTTTATTTTTAACGTACTTCGCCAACACCCTCCTTTTTGGTTTTCATCCTCTCAAAACGTACCGAAAACCAGGGAACGTAGGTCAATAAAACGCCAATGAGCCACCGGACACAACCGAATTTAAGTCGTCGTAGACGAGGCGACGATAACGGCCGTATAACCATTATCCACCGAACAATCAAAACCATACTGTTCTGTATTTTACTTTAGAACGGGAAAACGAAAAATACATGACGTATACTATTACTGTATACATATGTAACGAAAATATTAGAGTATTGTAATAATATCGATTTTTGTTTTTGTCGGAAGCGAGAAATTTCGATGATGTAATTTTCGTTGACGATAAACACCTCCAGGCGTTGGAAACGCACTTACGGGAAAACGTCTTCTCTAATATTATTACCGACGAGTCAACGAGAAAGTTATGTATATAATAATAAAGGCGACTTGGTTTAATTTTGCGCTGCGAGTATAATATAAGCCCTATCCGGTCCGCGAAAGCATGACGCATCTCTAGCACGTGATACTTTTGTTTTTGTTTTTTTTGATTATTCGCATTGTCAAAATATAATATTGCTCTACGGTAGTGTTCAAAACATTATGCACACCAATTAACTCACGAAACTAAAAAAAAAAAAAAAAAATCCGTCTTCATTAAATTTCTTGTTAAAAAACGAACAACATTTTTATCTGTATCATCAACATTGAACAAAACGCGTATAGGTAACGATCGAATAAGAAAATAACATACATTAAAATATTAGGTTTTTGTAATAATTTTCATTTTGACGTTTACCACGATTCATGAGCAATCGTCTACGTCTGTAATTAGCTAGGTCCAAATTCTTAATTACGGATGACAAATGATTGATACAAACCACGTGTGTAATCAGCCCCCTAAGCAATAACACAATATACAATACGAGTACAATATATAGCTTTTTTTACAAACATTTTATCATATAATTTAAATAGATATTTCTTTTAGCAGTTGTACAATACGTTATAATATATATGTTGAACATGATAATTATCAAACTAAAATATCGTTTCAAATACTATATAATATTTATATAGTTTTTTTGTTTTTTTATTCGTTTATAATGATGATCAATTAATTCAAAATCAAAACAAAAAACAATTTTCTTACTCTTAAGGCATGGCATCAATATTGTAATAAATAAAAGCTGAGTAATATTAAAGAAAATTAATGTTATATTTTTTAAAATAAACGACTTATGATTTATGAAATCGTACTAAACCCATTACAAAATATTGGAATTATAATACTGATACATATTGCGTTTATTATAGGTATAAGAAAAAAAATGATAATTGCCTAATACACGTATAGTTGAAATTAAATATTTAGCTTCTTAAAGTGGTTATAGGTTATTTTAACAGGATTATGAATTCGTTACTTTTGAGATTTTAAATTAATGTAATTTAAAAATGCATTTAATGAATAAAAAATATAGCTACTATTTCATTCTTATAAGTCATACAATAGAGTAGAACCGATATAGCAAAAACAAACACGTGCAATGAATAAAAAAAAAAAATTCATTTTTCATTTTTATTGTTAAGCATTATGAAGATATAGCTGACAAGAATAAAAGTGAGTATTATAAACGATTTGCTAAAAAGATAAAAATTTAAAGAAAATATTTCAAATGCAGAGTTCTGCATTAAGAAACTGAGAAACAAACAAATGTTAATATCAGAGAAGGTATTTAACCAGTATTTTCTATATGACAGACAGAGAATAATAATTAAGAACAATATTTAATCACTTTAGAAGACAATAAAAATGTATTAATCATATTATAAGTTAGCTACATATGACGTTAAATGCATTTATTCTTTTATATATACTGTATATATGTATAAAGTTCAAAAATAATAAAAAGTTTTATATTTGACTTAGAAATCAAACGGCTTTTACTTAAAAAAAACTAATTGTAAGAATATACATTAAAAATACTATCCAAATTAAAAATAATATCTGAGTGCAATAGATAATAATACATTTTTATTCCCACTCAACCAATGGATTATTCGGTAACAAGAGTAATGTTAGAAATTCAGTTTAACATAAACGTACTACATGTTTAAATACTCATGTAAAGTTATGACCTACTCTGAAATCTATTTTCTACAATGAATAATAAAATGAGACTTGTGATAAAATTGTGCTTAGGTTGCAAAAAGTATACCTACTTAACGACGCGTTTTATCATAATACGCATTAAGTGCAGTGTTCGAAATTAAAATCGTCTAAAACAAAACTAACCGAGTATGAAATAAAACTCAAAGATTTTACATTTGCTAATTAAAATACAACATCAGTGGCATATAAATTGTGTAATAACAATATTATTACCGCATTTTTTTAAAAAGAAAATTAGAAATAAGAAGTTGCAGCGATCGAATGTTATTATGTTTAAACTTACACGTGTAAGATTCCATATTATTTTTTCTCTGAATAATTTTAAAATAATCGGTTAAAATCGTTACTGAAATGCAGTATAGCATTTTGCGTGGGTAGGAAAATAATTAAAATATTTTTAAGCTCGAAAGGTATTCAAAGCATAAAATATTTTTATATAATAATATGTTTCAACGACATAACAATATATATTATACAATATGCTGAGTGATAAAACTGTCCTGCAACGGCAAGCTATTACGGTGGTGCCATGCGGAACTTGATCATACAGCGAAAAATGGTGAAAGTGGCCTGCGGGATCGCTTTTATTAATGGCGTTCCGAAAGTCAGAATTGCTGTCTCAAAAAACGGGGTCATGCATCAACTTTATCCAGCCAACGAACCGTATCCACTGACGTTCCTATCTCTGGATTTTATCAGAACTGCCGCGATCTTCGTTCTTAACCGTCTAATATCAATTCCAATGTGTCTGTTTTTAATTTAATTTTTGTTGTTCTAGCTGAAACTTGGCTTATTGAAAACTATTCCAATTACGAACTACGTCTTAACAACTGCAATATTTTTTAGATATGAAAAGTGCCTTACCACCAGTGAATGGGGTTCTCACTGGCGTCCGTAAGAACATTCCGTATAAAATATAATGATTATTTATTTACTTTTACTGTAAACTGAATGTTGTTTTATTCTGATTCTTAATTATCTTACAATTTAGAATGATCTGATAACGTATTGTTATTTTAAATCAAGGCTTAAATATATTAAACAAAAATATACATATAAAAGTTAAGATCAAATATATTACAATTTAATTTATTAATTGACACGGATCAATGTAATTGCAATTATATTGAACTGCGTCGTATAAGTTATCTTACGCTTATAGACGATAAGAGCCTTTCTTGCTAGGGTCTAAAGGAATAAAAACGGTTTACTTTGTGCTCTTCGAAGTAGTGCACAAATCTTTTCAGTCATACGAAATACTCGTAAGCCAACAATTATTGTTACGAAGCTTAAGAACCTTGGTCGTATTTTCTTCGTGTCCGTTACAAATGTATACTATGCTATATTTGTATTCAATGTACTTAAAGTGCAGTACCAAAAGCTGAAATATTTTTTCAAATGCCTCGATATACTCACTTTGATCGTGGTTTTTTTTTTTATTCGATTAGGTATATGTTTCACCCGTAAAAGTTTACTAAACATATTCGTAGATCTAAATTTTGATCACTCGGAAGAAATATCACGATACATGAAAAAATATAAAAAAATTTTTTTAAGCATGGTTACCATTATCATCAACGCTAAAAATTCAAAATAAGCAGGGTGTAGTGATTAAATATACTATTATATTCTGTGGATAATGTAACCCTATAATATTTCACGAAGTAGCTTTGGATAGCACGACGAGAAAATGTTCTAAAAGGGCATAGTTTACTTGTCGTAAAACCATGGCACAGTGCGGGGATTAACTTTCTTATGCCGATCATTTAAGATTTTTACAGTGGTAGAGGGACTGAAATAATCCTTTGGCGTACAAATCGTATTTTATCGTTCGAGTTCAAGTCTCGTAGAATTTCTAGTAATTGCTTTTTCCAGATAATAACTGTTATATTTCATACGGAACATAACGATTATTATTATTTCAGTTGTGTCATACAATTATTATAATAACGAGCCATCGCCACGTTACATTTGATACACGGCCATGAGACATTTTTTTTACACAATATTTTTATGTTTTTTATTTGTTTTATACGAGTTTTAGTTGGTCGGAGTCTTGTACAAAGACACAAAAATACATATCATAGTAAAACGATACAATTCTCGTTTCATTTAAAATCCATATTAGAAGAATGTTGTATTTTTATGTAAATAAATAATGAACAATATTCTTTGTCCATTTAATATTTCAAACGATCATTTTGTATTAAATTATATTTATATGAAGATAATGTATACGCTAGATAGAAATTGAATAATGCAATAAGTATTCATTAATCTATATTCTTAAATTTTATAATTATATATACTATGAGTCGCTTATGAAGGTATATATAACACAATAAGTATAAGTATCATAACTAGTTTACATTATCTTGTAACCTTTAAATAAATTGTTCAATATCAAATAACTACAAAAAATACAAAAAATAAAAATAAAGTAAGAAGAAGAAAAAGAAGATTATTTAATTTAATTAAGTAACACATTTCAACAATTCGATGAATGATATCGATGCGTGTATACTGTCCTTCAACAATAAGTAAAAACAAATTAACTTGCACGCAAAATATTAGAATGGGTTTTAAATGAACATCATTATTGCGGTACTCGGCCGTTAGGGGCTCACAACACGAACAATAACATACTATTCAATTTGCCACTATAAAAATAATTCGTTATTCTATGATATGCCTCAATGGAAAATTCTTCAGCGTATAACGATTAACGAACAATCGTCAATTAACAATTAAATAAAAGGTAGAAACAACTCCTTACATCAGTAAGGTATCGGAACAGTGCACTATTAAAATTGTTTACTCGGTGGACCCTAAATCCGATTTATCATCACAAACCGATAGACACCACAAAAAACGATTATTGAATATTTGAATTAACGCACAAATAATTTTCATACAACTAAAATGTTACGAAGTGAAATACGTATTTCTAATATCGTAACTAATAGACCACATGCGGTATGTAAAAATTAAGTAAACGGAAAATGAAATTAAAATATCGTACACGGACGGCGATTTATAACGCCGTGGCTCGCTCGACGTTCCCCGTAGAACCGTCGACGAATTATCAAAGTGCAACACCGTTCGGTATAAAAATTCCAAATCAACATCGATGAAAACCTTTCGTTCTCGTCAAGACGATACAAATAAGTCGGGAAACAACGGTCGGGTAAGCACGACGAAGAAACCCAAACTTTGGCATGGAACAATCGCGAACTTCGCCACCATGAGTGATACACTCGAAACGAAATTCGGGACACCACCGCTTGGCCAAGCGCGATTTAAATAAACACAACGATAGTTGTGCAACTGAAAACGGTGGGCGCAGACATTCGACACGTGGGAAGGTGTTCGGGACCCGTCGTGCAGCACCGCGTTTACCGGGACGTACTGACTGCCGGGGGCACGACGCCACGGCGCGCAAACGAGTCGAACGGACTAACGCCTGCCGGCCGGGTGCTGCGGGTCGTTTACGCGAACCCGAAAGTCGGAAGATTCGGACCGAGAACGGGCACGTGTTCCGGACTTCTTAAGCGGCACCGTCAGCAGTGCCGTCCGGTTTACACCGAGCCGCGTTTGTTTTGCAGCAACTCGAAAACGAAAAGATCGTTCAAACGCCAGTTTGCCTAAAAGTTTACGGGTTCGGCGGAAAGTTCTATTTTATTTTTTTTTTCGCTCGCCTCGGCCATGGTGCATGGTTGTGGGAAAAAAAAAAAAACGTTTTTAATCCGAACGATGCATCGCGATGAAATCAATATTAATTGTTACCGGTATTCCTTCGTTTAAATGCTATGATGTACAGAGCATCATCGGTGCAGTAAGTTCCATCTCTCTCTCCATTACCTGATCTAGATTCGCGGCAGCGTAGTGCGCGACGCTCGTGGTTTCACGTGATTAAAACGAAAACCGTACCGTTAAAATACAGTAGTACTAACGTGGTCCACTGCCTTCCCGGAGTTTTACACTTTGACGAACGGAGCTAATTATTAGGGAGAACAATATCGTTGTAAAACGCACGAACGGGGCGGGTTTCAGGTTACGAATCCGGAGATGTCGGTATGGACGCAAATGCGTTAGTCAATAGAATTATATGATTCTGTTCGTTTAATTGTACTATACACAGGCCCGTATTTATTGTGGGCATGGTGGGAAATCGCCCCTCCTGCATAGAATTTTGGTGGCAGTTGGTTATTTATTTTTTATTTTTTTATTTTTGCTGTTTTATGAAATTATTATGATTTTATTTTATTTTTATTTTTTGTATAGATATTTTATTTATCAATTTGTAATGTATAACTAGAAAGTTTGACAAATGTAATAGCTGATGCTTATTTTTAACTTTAAAACCAGCAAACTGCAGTTCCATTATTCTATTGCAGCATTCGAAACCAAAAAATATTGCACCGGTGTCTTTCTGGATGTCGCGAAAGCATTTGATACCGTCTGCCATGATGGTCTCCTTTTCAAACTAAAAAATATTTTTCCAGCCCCTTTATACCTAACACTTAAATCCTATCTTGCCACCGACTCTTTTCATGTCCGACATAATTTACAACACTCAAAACAATATCCTATATTTGCTGGTGTCCCACAAGACAGCGATATTGCTCCTTTCTTATACGCCATATATACGTCGGACCAGCCCACAACTAAAAATACTTTAGTTGGAACATATGCTGTTAATACTGCCCTATAATCAATTTCTTCTGACCATACCACCGAATTTCGTCAACTTCAAACTCACCTGAATACTCTCTCACAGTGGTTCACTAACTGGAAAATAAAAATCAATGAATCCAAGTCCTCTTTTGTGACTTTCTCACTCAGGCGTTTAAACTGCCCAGCTGTAACAATGACATCATCATTTCTCACTCAACAGTAGTAAAATATCATGGTCTTACATTCAATAGATGCCTTACCTGGTCTCTCCATCTTAAAGATAAGCGTAAGAAACTTAACTCTAGACTTCACTTGCCGCCGACCTGTTGCAAAATGGGACAAATGACATCAAAAACTGGCAAAAATATCATTTTTCGAATTTAACTTATCATATCGAACTATTATATACATTAATAAAGGAGTTCATATCGCATTGGAAACCATTATCGCGTACCTGTTCTGCCTTAAATTGATTTAGCCACAGTAGTTAATATAATTCTGCTGCGTATTAAAGTATAAAATCAAACAGTACAATATTACTTTAAATTTTATTTTATTTTTTTTTGTTTGTAGCTTAATGATTTTTTGTTTATTGAGTTTAATGTATTATGGAACTTTCAACAACAGGTCAGTTACGTAACTTTTTATACATACGTTTTACTGAGTTATACATAATATATACATAAATAACTAATAATAATAATAATAATAGTAATATATACGTCTCATAAAAATGATATATAGGTAGTTTAAGTTCACTTTCAAGTATTTTCAAGTTTTAAAAGTTGCAAAATATAATACTTTATAGAGTTTTCTGTCGCCTAGATAAAAAAAAATATTGCCCATATTTGTCCTATTTCATATAAATAGTATTTGACTATGACGACGTATATCAATTTCACAGGAAAAAAAGGTGGATGGATGGTCTAATGTAATTAATTCATGTAAATAATTTTTAGGAAATGTACAATTTCCATATAGGAGCAATATACTGAGTTATTAGTTGAGTGTTCTAAATTATTAAACTACTGATAAAAATTAATATAATATTATAATTAGTGAGTTTAATAATTGTTTTACCTTATATATTTATAACATTGGTATATGTTATTTCTCTATTTACGCATTAAAATACACAAACAGTAATTAAAGCATTTCCAAACTTTACTTATGTTAAGTCTGAATATAAATCTCGTTGGGAAAAGGCACATAGCGGAAGAACGATTCATAATAGAAAATAAAAATTAGTTAAATACTTCTATAATATTTTTATCTTTACACGAATAAAATAATTGTGATCGTCCACTAGTTTCATTTGAAATAAGCAGTAAACGAAACAAGTGAAAAAAAATTCAAGATCTGAGAAATAATATGCCTGCTGCCTGTCAATAGGACAGTTGACCAAAGAAGCCCTAGAAGCACGAAATAAGGATTTTAAAAGATATCGAGAGCATAACTCTAGGAAATGTTGTCGTAAAAAAACTAATTTAGATATATTATATTTGTTTTTATTAAGTTCAGATCCAGTTATTTCAAGTAAGAGAAAATTGCCCAAGAAAAACACACAATTAATGCCAACTAAAGCACTTGCATAACTAAAATGACCAGATGTCCTGGTCTCTTTTTAATGTGTCAAAGACAATGATGATGACAATGACGATGAAAATAATGGGGATGATAACGATGATTATGATTATGAAAATTACGACGATAACCATGACTAATTTTCAACTTTAAATTTAAAATAATACATTTTTCTTATTGTATTGATAAATTGAATAAGCATTTCTGTCAAAATATCTTTATAATAAATAAATACCTATATAGTAATATTATATAAATTACTTTTTATATGTCTGATGGACAAAAATAAAAATAATATTAATTTACGAAATATATTTATTTGCTCTATGATTTTATACAAAGTTTTAAAGTTTTTAGCCCCACTGTGCGTTGATTTTATTCATTTTAAATTATATTACTAATTTGTTACTATAGTGTTACCATAGAATATTGAGTTATACTATTGAGTTATAATATAATATATATTGTATTAGTATTATAATTATTTTTAATTATTAATTATTATTATTGTTATTATAATTGATAATACAAAAGTTTATACATTCATTATATTTTTATTGTTCATTTACATCTATATATATATATATATTGACTGCATTTTGTAATTTCTTGTTTTTTTAACATTTTTTTTATTATTTATTATTACAAGTGTGAAGTGGTGTGGAAATAATCACATGCGTGAATGGTGCAATTTCATATAAATTATTATACACAATTTATATAAAATAAAAATGAGTTTTATGTTAAAATTTATTTTGATTTTTTAAATTGGACTAGTGCTTCCCACTAAATTGAAGGGCGGAATTTTCGATGTGGCCGGGGCGCTAAAATGTTGAATACTGCCCTGACTATACTCGTTGCGTGTGTTCGTAAAATTAATATAGATACACAATTTCCCACGAAATTTAACTATAAAGATGACGATGATTGCATTTATAAAGGTATTTGATTTGATTTTTTTTTTTTATAATTCATCTCACATGATTATAGTTCTTTAGAAACTACGTTTACTGAAAGTTATAATTCCAATATTCTTAAAACCGTACGAATATTTGGCAACTGGAACAGTATTGCGATCTGCGGTAAGCACAAATATAAATAGAATAATAATTATAATAATATCAATCGAAGAATCATGAGTGCTGTAAACGCATTAAATTAATTATAAAATTTACATCGTGCGTCATGTCCACGTGCGAGATACAAGTTCCGCTTGTTTGGTTCATGATCACCGCAGTCATCGACCTTCCGAATGCGTCCGTTTTTTCCGTTGTCGAAATCTCGAAATGGGTTAAGGAAACGCCCCGAGCTTACGAGGGTCATGACGGTACGTGTTTCGAGGAGGTAGTATTGCCACATGAACCGGCGGCGTCGAAATCTTGCGCCGGAAAGAGCGTCGAACGTCCCTGACAGTACCGAATAACACCACCTTGGGCCATCCTTATTTAGCACATTGCCATCGAGTCATACCCTTTGTTGCCCTGGGTCATTCTAAATCCCTTTTCACGGACCTTTGTCGTGGGTCAGAATAATTCGTAAAACATTTCATCCGAGTATGCTATAGGATTTTTTTTTTTTTAAATCGTTTATATTTACGTTCGTCATCCAATCGTCGAACCTCTTAGACACGTCATACTTATTCCGCTAAAACAAATCGTTCGACCACCAGAAAAAGAGACAACATTCAAATTTTCGCGATCGACCGTCTGTCATCACATGTATGAATAATATATGTATCATCGACTTTTTCTTAAATTTAAAAAAAATATTAAGCTGATGAATTTTAGAATTTCCGTGTACAATGAATTGTTAGCAATTTTTCATTCTGCTTCCTCACTGCTACGGAAATCATTCTTCTAAATGAATGAAAATATACTTTTAGACTAAATAATTGACTGTAGAATCAAACACATTCAAGGCTCGTGATATATAATGTAGTTAGTCTTTGTGATGGATCAATAAAATATATATGGTCCCTGGGGCATGGATTTCAATTGAGTTATTTATGTCAAACCACTGTTGTTCCAAAATATATTTAACTCCACATGAACATAAAATGTATATCAAGCTTAGAAAAAATGTCGATATTTTTAACGGACACAACTTCAGTAATTCAAACATAAACAATTTAGTTTGTACAATACAACATATAAATTTATTACATTTATTTATTTAATATATGGTGTAGTACATATACTTCAACGGTATAGGGGTATATTATATTATGTATCCATCTTCCTTGTGGGCGTATCCTCGTGGACCACTTGGTCAAGAATCTAAGTTCAAATAGTCTCACGTATCAATATTGACAAACTTCAAAGGAACTCTATTTTGTGTGTGCATATTTCAAGTACGAACAGTGCATAGGAATATTATTAAGCTTAAAGTGTAATTGTTATTTATACGAAAGCGAGTAAACAAACTAAAACCGTATCGCGGACGTGGAATTCAATAACATTCTGTTTCTCTTTTGCGTCATAAACCGTACTTGAAGTATGCAACTTTTGCGTATACATACGAGAATGCAGGGTGAGCGGAAAAAGAATTCGTGATCGAGATTTCGAACGTACCTACATTTGTTTTTTTCCCTTTGAGGTTTCTTCGCACGTTTCGTTCGTTCATATTATCAAACGGACGATATTTACTTGGAGATGGAAAACAATCCCAACTCTGCTTTATCTTACGCGGTCGTAATAATTTATTCCTTCGATAACGTAGAAGTGCCGACAGGTATGTGTAGAATTTAATAAAAGTAAAACTAATACATCAGTCGAGTGGTTATTTTTTATTTTTTCGTTCCACCTGTTTTCAGAGTTACAGGTGCATTAGTACCGTCACCTACAGTGATCAATAATTCGGGGCAGGATTTAATTCTACGCACGTTTAGTAGTCCTTCATTAGCTTATATCGGAATGAGAAGAATATACACTGGCATGATGGCTTTAATTTACTAATCCTTCGAGCTTTTGCCGTCATATATTTCTGGTGGTGAAATAAAGAGCATACACGATGCGGCTTATCGGCTGAGATAAAGCTGAAGATGCTGATGAAGCTTTGAAGCTGGTAGCTATGGTAACGCATTAAATGTGAGAAGTCGGTTGTAATACACTCGTGCGCATACAAACACATACTAGTGACGTACTTACACGAAAGAAGATAAATTAGATTAGACCTTTATTTTCTATCAGTCTGACCTTTCAAACTGAGAACGAAGTAAGGGATTATGCGTTGAGCTTATAAATTACCATAAAGAAACTCGACGACCTAGTTGTCGCGAAACATTGTTGAAACTCGTAGTTATATGGTCTAGCTGTCTTCTCGTTTAGATTTTTAAATCCAAGTAAGTACGTACAAAGTTCGCAGTACAATAGTAATCCTGCGAAATGGTCATGGTAAAATTCAACAAAACAAATCGAAACGACTCTGCAGTCATGCGTAGGTATATTGTTTACATGCACTATACCGTTACGTTGCGTTTAATTTATCAATATTTTTTCGGTTGCCCGACGAGTACATATAAAACACGTCACCACTTAAACACGCACTCGTATACATAAATGTACACATATACATTATACATACCGACTATAGCAGCCACCTAGAAATGCGGTCTGGCCTGAATTAATCGAAATGTCGACGTCGCAGCCGTTTCTTTCAAACGCAACATAACCGTGAATCGGCGACCCGTGAAATAATATTAATTCACTAACGCCAAACCGCCGTCACCGCCGCCGTACGAGTGTGCGATTATATTGTCTAATGTCTATACACGTATTGCTACAGACATACACAACGTTCCGGTGTTCATCGGTCGCGTGTGTTCGTTAAATGTGCGATCGGCGCGAATGATTGGCAAGCGAACAACGTCACGCGCGTAAGTCGACCGTTCGTCCGATCGGTTTCCGGCACGACGTGTAGACGGTGCGGGTGTACGACAAATCGAGTCTCACGTCGACGGCGACCGCGATGCACGCACATCAATCTCACAAACGAGTCGTTTTCCGATCTCTCTCGGTCGACGCACCGGTGTTACTACGCGCAGTCGCGTACACAATACATAATCGCGAAAGTGCGGTTACGAACACCTCTCGCAGACGATCCACCCTCCACGGTGACCGGGCTACGACCCCCATAGACCAGAACGGTCGGCACGAGGGAGCGTTGCGCTGCGGGATAAGACGTGCAATCAGACAAATCATTATACGCTGCGGTCGGGTGCGGACGCGTAAACGGACCAGAATCGGAATAGGCGACGATGATGGACCGGTTCAAGATGTCGACGAAAATTCGATTGCATAGCCTGTGGAAACATGCGCGCATCAGACATTCAATGATGAAAATACTCTTATCGATTACGTTTATGTTATTATTTTACCATACTCGTTTTATTGTTTCCGTAGCTTGTTAACACAATGTCCCCGATTACCGTATGAAGTATACGTAAAATATTAAATCGCATACTATTATCGTGTACACTTCATGGTGTCGCGACACTATGGGGTACGCGCGTTTCGTCGAATATTTAGTTTTGTATATATATAACCACACGATCAACCGTTATGGATGAGGGTTGAGATTATTTCGAGCGCGATTTTATCCCGTCTGTTTTTTACCTTCCCATTTAGTAGACACAAAGAATCGGTTTACTAGATTATTGGTTTAAACATGATTTTACTGCATGTTAGGCACACGTACAGTAAATATATAAATTTATATCATACAGATAATCACGTTTTGTAAATATTTGAGCCAAATTAATTACATTTATGTCATATTGGATTACAGAGAAAAGTTAAACATAACTCATATAAGTCATAATCTTATCAACAAAATTCGAGTTGTAAATTCTTACGAAGAAATATCGGATAAATAGTTTCATCGTACCAAATATATATCGTATTTTATACACTACAGTTATATATATATAAAATATAGCGTGTGCTTTTATATACTTTAAGTAAAATCATTTATCAAAAGTTAATTTTTTATTTTCCAAAGATCGTAATTTATTTTTTGTAAATACCCGTTATTTATAACTAATATACACTGTGGTGTGTATAATACAGTTCAATGAATCAAGACCTTCAATCATAAATCATCACTTTTGACTTTCTTCGTTCAGGTGTGAAAATAACCAGTACTGAAATGGATTTATCATCATTATTTTAAACCTCTTTTTAAGTCCTTTTCAGTTTATCTCCAAATAATGTTCGAACGCACGTAAACAGCACGTTATGTAATTATAAAACCTCTCATACGGGTGGCGTCGGCATTATAATAATACGCACTGTGGATCTCGATGAGAATAACTGTTATGCTGTTTTTACCTTAACATGATTATATTATGATTGTGTAAACGCGTGCAGTTTATTTTTTAAAAAAAGAAAAAAAAATGATAAAAAATCCGTTTTTACCCTATTATTATTTTTTTGTAGCTGTTTACAAATTGAGTGTTTACACTGATCGTAAAGATTACTCGATACCAGAACGAATCGAATAAATTCAAAGCGTACGCTCAATAGTCACTAGTTAAGAGTTTTGCGTTATAAACACAAAAATCATTAGCAACGTTATGGTGAAATATTGTAGTTGATATGCATAGTATACGTTAAAATACCTATAAAAAGAGGAAAAAAATGTAGAAAAAAAGGTAGTGTATACTTCGCCGACAGGATAGAAGAGTTGATTTACGTCGAATTACTGTAGTTTGCAGCTACGCAATAGGGAACCGGACGGCGGTATATTGTTTATACAGTGCGCGCGACTAGAAACCTACCCTGAGAGACCGTAAATATTAATTTATGATACTACCTTAATTATATCGGTCCGCGTAGAAAATTTATATTCATATTTGAATGCCGCAGAGAAAAGAATATTTCGTTTGCCATTTTCCTACACAAAAATGATATAAATATTATGTATGTATATATATATATATATATATATATATATATATATATATATATATATATATATATATATATATATATATATATATATATATTATAATGTAGTGACGCGCCGGTGTAAGGATGAAAAAGAGGAAGCGTGAGTGTCGTAATAATTCACACAGAGCACGTGAAAATATAGTCCCGATCCGAGATAGCATCTTAATCATTACATATTTTCCAGAAATTGTAAATTAGACTCATATTATGTCACCGAATGCATTTCCAAGAGTAACCTTACCACATTTATTATAATGTATTTTTTCAAACATTTAATTTTAACTGAAAACCTTATCGATCTCTTTTTAAGTGACTTGTACAACACGACGTGTGTACATAGTACGAATAGACTTGTCAAAACTATTTCGATAAAATTATATCAATCTATAAATTTATCTATATCTACGGTTGAATTTATAAATATATATCAGTGAGACTTCTGAATAACGGACGCTGTTGGTTGCTGTAATTTTGTAAGCTATTCAGAGGTATCTGCTACTTAATGGAAGATATTTTATTTTTGTTTAATTCAAATTATATATTAAATATAAAATATAAAGTAGAATAATTTAATTATTTACATTAATTGCTTATATCTTAAAAATTGACACTTATGAAAAAACGTACGTATTAACATCAATAAAATAATTAAATAATCATCCGACAACGCGTTTAATCAATGTGATAATATTACGACTAAATGAATAAAAAAGATATTTCATATTATATAATTATGTACGAGTAGTTAATAAAATATAATCTATTAGTGTAGACTATTTTTTAGATTTTCAACAATTTTTCTTAGTTCAAGAGATTAATTAGCAATTTAAAAAAATTAAATATCATAAAATTGTTCGTTATTTAGAGTGTCCCGTGTTTAAAGGTTTTCCTAGAGAAGAGTAGTGAACATTTCCCCTTTTTCTGAAAAAAACTCCGTTATTTGGAGTTATCCGCTATTCAAAGGCATCCGTTAAGGGCGGTTTTTCTGTATATATGAATATCAAATGATATCCTGTTGGTCATCGATCCTCTCCAAAACTCTTCATTCAATCATTTTTCATTCAAGTGAAAATATTTTCTATTAATTTGTCTTAACAACAATAGTTGTGTTCATAATTATTATCGAATATTTAGGATGAATTCAGATGAATCAGTTTGATTATATAAATGTATCATATAATATCTATGTACCTATATTATAAAAATTTGGGAACCATAGAGAAAACCACCAAGAGTAGTTATGCATAATACATAAACTTGTGTAAAACAGAGGTCTTCAATCATTTTAGGCAGTGGGCAATGATGATTTATATTTTTTTTTTTTTTTTTTTTTTTTAAACTCTCCGGTCACATTCAAGATAAACATACGTATTTTAAACAGAAGTTGAGTTCTTATTAGTTTAATGTGCATTAATGTGCAATCAAAAATTATTGACATATTGTTACTATAACATTTATTTATGAGTTTGAATTAAAAAAAAAAATTTATATTTTTAATGGGATATTTGACAAGTATTTCAAACAAATGTTCAATTTTCTCATAGGACTCAAATCAAGCACTCCGCGTATGTTGATATCCAATGGCTTTACATTCTATGCTAAGAGTATGTTTGTAAGCCTCAAATAAATGCAAGGGTCGTAAAGCCTGCTGCATATTATACTTGGTTGGCTGTACTATTATTATTCCCTACACATAACCGTGCACTATTGCATACCGGTTGACACAAAGATTGTCTCGTGGAAAGAAAACACGCTGTCAGCGCTACCGGTATTGCCATAGTAACAAGTTTTGTGTTTAGACGATTCCATTGGATTTATATATATATATAAAAAAAAATATAAAAAATTAATACAGCCGTGACGCGGAAATATTATTATATTTCATACGTGTGATAGGAGCGATATTTTGGAGAGAATATAAATCATTTGATTATGTTCTTTGAATACATATATTTATACGTTTATGAAAAAAGATTATACATTCAAAGAAATAATTGAATCGTATTATCTATCCACAATGTATTCGTGAATAAAATATTATTGATGTGTACATAAATATGTATCCGTTTATTCTGAATTCAAAACAAGATTCACAAGTATCGCATTGAATTCAGCCGTAACAGAATAGTTATATAGTATTATAATCAATTTCAAAACCGTAGATCTTGTAAGAATTAGAAAAATGCGTACTTCAGTCATGGGTCGTTTGAATTTCAATATCCTTGACAGTGTTGGGAAATATCTAGATAAATGAATCTAGATAAGTTATCTAGATAAAAATTATTTATATTTTATCTTATCTAGATAAATTTATACTCAGTTATCTTTATCTTCATCTAGATAAAAATCTTGTTATCTATGAGTACCAATCTAGATAATTTATTTAAATAGAATAAAAATAAAATTTGAAAATTTAAAATGTTTTTATATTTTCATTTTTACATTTTTCTGTACATCATATACCTATTACGCTGATAATAACTGACAAGATGTAAATCTTCTTATGAAGTTTATTTTAAAAAAAATAACTCTTTATATTATATGTTTATTTTCAAAATGTTTGAAATTTGTTAAAAAAAAAAAGATGGAAATGTATTGTTATTTTATTTTTCAAATCTATGATTTTTTTTATTTTATGTTTATTAATGTTTGAAATGAGTTTAAAAAATGATATTTATTTTAAAATGTTTTTAATTATAAATTTTTTACCTAATATCTGTAGGCTGTAGTATCCTAAATATTTTCAAAATCAAACATGAAATTATCTCATATTTATCCAGATAAAAATGTACTTATTTTTATCTTTATCTAGATGAAATTTAGTATAACTATCTTTATCTGTATCTAGATAATAATTAGTATAGTCATCTTTATCTTTATCTAGATAAATTATTAGTTATCTATTCCCAACACTGATCCTTGACCCTTATTATCACTTTTATTTTTCTAATTTCTGAATAATTTTAGGTATACAGCATTATATTGTTGTACACTACTACGAACACGGTACGACGAGAACAAATATCTCATCAAAATGATTCAAAATTAATATTATATCGTAATTAAAAACTAAAACTTATAAAGTATAAACGTTGGAAAATATTTGAAATTGTTATGGTATTGTTACGCGTTTATTGAAATTACTGAATTTTACAAATATGATAATATATATATATGAAATTATGATAAATAATGATTAGAAGAATAAACGAAATAAATACTGTTTTTGAACATTAAAAGTGTAAAATTTCTAAACAGTTCTTCTAAACCGTTCGTGTATCAAATTTTAAATGCTTTGAAACACGATTTTTATGTCATGCATACATTACTGTAAAATGAATTACATCTTCGTGCTTTTTTTGCGTGTCTCAAAATAAGAATGACGAGTAAACTATTTATTAAATAATGTAGGGCTCAGTTAAATATAAGTCTTTAGGTTAAGAAGGAAATTATTATTTTTCATACATTTTCATATATTTTTCTAGAAAACAAAAATTTTCACCTCAAGTCAACAAAAGTATGAGCGCGTTGTAAATTATACTACACTCCAGTTACGGATAAATTATAATTTGTGAAATTGTGTTTCTCGGAATCCGCGCTGCCCTAATCAACTGGATTTGGAACTTATTCCGTCAGATTCGGAAGTAGGTTCATTGTTCCAGAGAGTTAATGATATTAACGTGTTTAACAACCGGACCCTTGAAATTGAATCAATAAATCTGAGAAATAATAGAAGAATACTAATTTTTATTTTTCATCCTGTTATACTCCCCGAATACATAATAATATCATTTATAGTCTGGATAGTGTTTAACTGATTAGAAAGAGTTTCGGGATGCGCATTACTGGTTGGTAATAAAATAACGTACGTAATATTCCTATACAGTTAACATATATACGGTTATATATATATACGTACAACTATCATTTTTTAAGTTGAGCATCATCGGAAAAAAAGTATGTAGGTCGAATTTTATAGATACGTTTATTTTTATAGATGAAACATTACTCGGGAGACAAAATAAAAATAAAACCATAAATACCTACTTGATGGTAAAAACGTTATTTAATATAATTTGATTACGTCGGCATTGATGTTTTCGGACGTATAATGTATACGTTGTGCTGTGGCATACGGCAGTATACTAAATAATCGATACGCGTGTGTATGTGTTGGACCTACTTAAGTGGTCTGGAATAAAAAATCAACTCTCAAACGTTTTCTAGGTATATTATTATGGACTTTTAGATTGGCGTTCAGCAAGTGGAAACTGTAAAACAATTTTAAAAACTATTTTGTTTTTTCCTTTATACCAGACGTGCAGTGCATAAAAAAAAAAAAAAATTCGAAAACACAGATGAATCGTATAACGAATCGACTTTCTGCTAACAGTTACATACTCCATAGGTATGCTTTTATAAATTAATTAAAGTCACGTTATGGTACAATATTACTAAGAAATAAAATTAAGGCAAAGAGTATACTATAAGGAAGGTATTTGCATACATAAATTATAATTGTAAGCGACGTCATTCATAGTTTAAAATGTAATGATAATATCGTTTCATACTTTTCTTTTAGTATATAATTTTTTTTTTTTTTTTTTAATCTTAAATTTTCTCTTTATCCATATATGGAATCAACATGATGTAATACTTCGAGCAATATTAATATTTTCCAAGGTATTTGAAAATATATAAATTAGACAAGACCCACTAAGTAATTTCATAAAATACTAGGTAGGTGAATATGTTTTCTATTCAAATAATTTTTTTTTTTTTGGATATTGCATTGAAACAATTGCAGTTACGCATTTAATTTTGGAATCAAAGGATAAAAACGTATTTGAAAATATTTCATGAAAATTTCTTTGTAAAACAAAAACATATTCGTCATTTGTAATTTTATAAAATGTCAGAACACGAATGTACGTTCCAATGGACATTAAGAATACATGGAAGGTAAATATTTTTCTTCCAGTAATACTTGCCCGCACTTCTAAAATATTAAAAATAATTTAACAGTGGAAAAAAATAAATATATATACCCTTACGAAAATGATATGATCTTGACAAGCGTAATATATAGTATATTTGTTGACCTACTAACTTGATTTCAGATTTATAGTAATGTCTTCTACAGCGAGACAGTAAATTAACGCAAATGTATTGTGTTCAGCAAAACACTTTACGAGAGATTTAATCCGTTTAAACTTCTTCGGCTCACAGTTGCTTAGAATGCGATAAAATTCGAGGAAATAATTATTCGCTAATATATTATTATGATTGTGTAGAACGTTCGTGTGTTTCCCGGCACCCAACCGAGTTTGATCGTAACACGAATAGTATAACTAGTGAATGACGTCTTATATACATTCATCCTCCGATGCAATTTAATCAAAATCTCAATAATATCCCGTAAATGGGTCGGAAAATTCGCCGCACATTTTAATACGTCATGTCGGACTAACTTTTACTGTCCGCGCGTTCGTTCGCCGTACACACGTCCCTAATGGAAGTGCATGAGAGTTATAATATACCGTTTTCTACAGTGTCCGCTCGACGGCAAACGAATGCGTTTCCGGTTCAATGTCCGTCCATCACGGACATCATGTGTTGTAGTTTCATCGTGGTACATTATTTTTTTTTTTTTTTTATAAAGTTTATCATAATAAAACCGTACACGTTTACAATGTACGGCGGCATTAATACGGTTTTCTTTCTCGTTCCACAGACATAATATTAACTCATCGGCTTACCACTTTGCCCCGCTGATTATTTAAATGCAATGAACTGGAACTGTTCATTTAAACGATCGCAAAGTGCAATTTTAAGCCCGGCAACTGTATTGAGTTGTATAATATACACATGAACGTTTACGTATTTACAACTCACGCCGGGGCTTATCACTTGAAACTCATTGACAACAGGTGGGAATACTCTTGGTTCGACTGATAGTCCTTATGAAATTTGTCGGTGAATTATGATATCCACAAGATGACTCTTCTTGAAACTATTTCCAAGCCCGGTTCTATTGTCACGTCGTCGTGTATCGAATCAAAAATACAAAACAATATTGTGACCACAGAAATTAAAATAATATATATCATACACATGTTTAAAAATTAATGAAATACGTAACAAGAGATGATACGTGTCATTTTCATCATCGCTTACTTGACCTGATTCAAAAGTATGCAGCTTTTATTCAATAAATTGTATTCATAATATGGGCTTTAAACTAATCAGCAAATTAAAATATTTGGTGATTCGATTTTTATTGCTATAAAATAAAGTGATTTGTTCGTATATTTCCAGTATAGATTTGTGTTTATTATGACAAATTTTACAAGTTATTGGTTAATTGTAAACAAAAAATTGTAGGATAGTTGATGAAATCTAAAACTATTGTTATGCAATAATTTCACTTTTTTCTAGTAGTATAAAAACCATGTGTGTATTAAAAAATCATATATTTGTGTGTTTGATTATTACCTTTATTTATAAAGTTCATATAACATTTCAAATAATAAAAATTTAAAAAGTATAAACTAAATCTATGGATTAAATATAAAGATTTAATTCAATTAAGTTATCAACATTTTTAGTAGTTTGAATATAGATTACATTGTAACTTATGGTTATATGTGACGTTTTCAAATAAAAAATTTATATATTTACAAAAAAATCTATTAATGTTATAATTTTTTTTAGACATTTTTTAATTGTATGTTTATATTTGAACATCTTGGAGAATTGATTTGTTTAAAGTTTGATGATAGTTCTTTTAAATTGTAAAATTCTTTCAAAGCTTATATTTTATTAATTGTTTTAAAAACAAAGACAAAATATTTATCGATTACAGAAATATTTTTAAAGAAATATTTTAAAAAAATTTCCCCGGAACTATGAGGTTTTTTTTCTTTTTTTCCTTTGATGTATTTAAATGACGTATAGATTTATTATACAGCAGTTATAATAATATGATAGAACTTTGGTAATTGGCCAACTTCGCAATTGAGTGTATCGGAAATAAACATATCTTCATAATTTATGTAAAGAGTAAAACGTCGGTCCGGAGAAGCAAATGATTTAGATTTTATTTTCCATGCAATGGATTTAAATTTAAATTGCAAAAGTTAAATTCCATTTATAATTTATATGAAAAGTAAATCGTACTGTTTTCAACGGTTGCGTGTACGTTAATCCGTAGTAGATGTGAGTTAACAGATATTTTATTCTGAGTCAATAATAACTCGTACGCGTGCACTAAGTTGGTTGGTTATTATTTATTCACGTAGAATAACGCATGTTCAATGCGCATACAAGTAATCGCGCTAATCGCCAGGTCCAACTACCCACGGTACATTCACAAACGAATAATTTAAACATATAGTTTATTAATTTTTTTTTTTTTTCTCAAACTTATTTAGTATTTATTCGACGAAAACTTTCAACGGTACGAAAAGTCCAACAGTGTTATACATTATATTCCGTAGCTTGTGGCTGTATCGTGTACCAAACGGAACAATTGCTTGTTTTAACCTAACCGTGGAGCGTTGTAATTAAATTCGCGCTGAACGTCTGAACTGAAGAGTAAACGCAGTAGGTAATATTAATATTTATTAAAATTACCAACTGTGAACTAAAATGTTTACTAAAATTTTTAGTTCACAAGAAACATCGATGGAGCACGTGTTTTAACAGCAACGGTTCAATCACAAAATACAATATTCTATTTGTTCGTCACGAACGGTATACACGCGCGTTCAGGACAACGGTAAAAGTATGTCGTTTCGAACACATCGAAATTCGCGAACATCTCCGCGGCGTACCGTTCGCGGACACAACAACTGCAACACCGATATATCCTGTCGCGCGCACGGCGTAATGATAAAAAAGGACAACGGTTAAATGGGTAACGCCCACGATAACCACCTTGAAAACTATGGTCTGAAGTCACGAGAACGAAGACGCGCAACGTGTACGAATACACTTATCGATCGAACGACAAACACCGACTAATAAATATTTATACACTTGGTGCTTCACGTGTATGTGTGTGTGTGTGTGTGTGTGTGTGTGTGTGTGTGTGTTTGTTGTGTTCGCGTACATAAAATATTTAAACTTTGGAGAAAAACATGTCCCGAAGTGCACATGTGAACAAGTTTTTATTCACAATAAGTCTTTTGATTTTTAACTAAATTTTTTTTTTTTTTTTCTCGTCGAGCGGTATTCCCCGGAGTGATGTTACACGTGAAAGTTATGATATTTGCCAATGCACATCTATGTGTCGTATTCGGTTATAAGTTTACGAAAATAACGTTTTGTTCGTGGCAATAAAAACGACGACGAATCAAAAAGTAGTCATAACATTATATCGTTGTTTAGAATTCTCCCAAACTTTCACGAAACAAAAATTATTGTCATATTCGGGTTCACAGGTTTTCTTTTTTCGATTCTAACAGAAAATCGGATTTCTAGCGTCAATTCTTATCGCTATATTTCCGATTTGTTTCATAAAAAAAGTGCACCCAGGCAAACATATATGGTATTACGAACAAATTATTATATGTGTATATAAGCGTGAAATATTATAAAAAAAACTCCACACACTTTTTGATGATTGCAATTTTATGATTTTTAATTAAAGGGTGCAACCAACGATGAATCGATTAATATACTACTTGATTATATTGATTATGATAAAAGAGCAAACTGTGCACTACATATACATTAGAAATAAGAGTTGAAATGAGTGAGTTAAAAATACTATAATAAAATCAAAATATCCATAATACAAATCAAAGACGTATTTTTTTATAGGTAATTAAAATTATTGTAACATTATTTAATTAGAATCATGATTAAATTCGGTACACAATTATAATATATATAAAGATATTTATATTCTGTTATTAGTTAAATTTATCCACATATTACTCTAATTATAATATAAAACACCGTATAATTAAATAATCCAATTATTTAGCGTACAATTTGATTTTATAAATTAATTAGTTTACTTAAATTTATTTCAATTACAATATTCATTGTAAATGAGATAAAAAAAACTTATTTCATTCTACTCAAAAGCATTGTATTGTGTTGTTTGATTACATAGTGTACAATGTACCGTACGTTTGTGTTGTATATTTAATTAAATCACTGTAACTACTCGTCAGCGTACTTTTATAAACATGTAAAAATATTGAATAAATGAAAAAATATTTATAAAAACTAGATCATGTAACGTTATAATTAAAATTTAACTCAAAATAGTAAAATTTAGATTGATAATATTTTTAGGTATCGGCAAATTCAAATATGAATACATTTTTTTAATTATTTCATATAATTTGACTAACCATAATATTTTTATAATATATATTGTTGAGAATAAGTTATGAATGGTTACATTTTTCATTGCTACAATTCATGGCATTATACTTTATAATCACAACAAAAACCCTTCGTAAACTACGTGTAAAAATGGCTAAGTAAAAAAAAAATGTATTAGATCAAGCACTATAAAGATGTGATATCAAGGATAAATGCTAATTATATTGAATTTAAGTAAGCTTATTTTGTTTCAATAATTTATTTACTTAGCGAGGAATTATTTCTTAAAGTAACAAAATATAATGTATAAAATAAAAAAATGGCGATAAATTATTAAAATATAACTACTTAATATATAATATATAATTATTTAAAGAATATTATTATTAATATTTATATACTATTCTAAATAATTCCTCGTTAAGTAAATAAATTATTGAAACAAAATAAGCCTACTTAAATTCAATATACTTAGCATTCATTTATGATATTACATCTTTATAATGCTTAAAGATCTAAAAATTTTTTTATTTTTTTTACTTAGCCATTTTTACACGTAGTTTATGAAGGATTTTTGTTGTGATATAACTATTTTTTATCATTAAAGTAAATAATAATAATAATAATGATAATTGATTTATATTTTTATCTATCTATATTTTAATATTATACAGCTGAAGAGTTTGTTTTATTTTATATTGTTTATTTCACTTTAAACGGGCCTGCGGGCTGCGGGTTGGGCACCACTGGTATAACAGAATACGCTATAAAATAAGCACGATATCTAAAAATGACGGCAGATAACGAAATTAATGCATGGTTATGACCCCCCGACACTCGGCTCTGAATTCGGTAGTTTTTTTCTCCCACTTAGGCCTCGAGCAGCATAGACGAAAATGAATGGGGAAACCGTGGCGACTACGACGACAACAATCACGGCTACCGTGATTCTGAATCTAATATAAATTCCAATTAAAAAGTTCGCATTTTTTCAATTATAACTTAATTTATAACTGTACAATTTCGATGATTTTTACAAAAGCACGTTCTACACAATATTTCTGTTATTTTGGAGTTTACTAGGAGTTAATTGACGCATTAAAAATGAGTTATGTCGTATAACAAATGTACATGTATTTTACATAATTTAAATGAGCAACTCCTGCTTTGATATACTATACACACACCGTCGTGCAGCTTTTTTTTTTTTATTTAGCTCGCGCCATAGCCATGCCGCTGAATAACACAACAAAAAAGCAATAGCCCTTTCTTATGCCACTGATTAGTTGTATTTTTGTAGTAGTTATTATTGTATAAATCATGGTTCAGTCAAATTAACATTTTATTGTTAAATACCTAACTAAAAACAATATTTGTAGAATAATTTACGAATATAAGATTTTGTTGAGTTAATAAATGCTAAAAAAAAAAAAAAAAAACTATAAGATTATAATGATATACATATTTAAGAGCATTCCTATAAAAGACAACTAATATACTTTTTTCAGTGCAATACATTATTATAAAGTTGATAAAGGTTTTCAATACATATATTAATTAAGTTAACAATTTAAAATTAATTACGGATAAATTAATTTTCAATTACTTCCCATAATTTTTAAAATAAAGTCGGATTGTTAAGTAAAATATTTATTTCTGAATAAATAAGCATTTTCCGTTAAAATCATATTAACAATAATTTACATAAAATCAATATTTTTTTAAAGCATATGGTAATTTAATATCATTAACGAAAATAATAAAACCACGATAATCAAAATGTAAAAATAATTAGTACTATAAACATTTAATAAATATTAATTGTATTATAGTTTAATTTAAACGATGGCTCAAATGTGATTTTGATTATTTAAAATCAAATATGATAAGAAAACAAGTTATTGTCGTCATGTTAATAAATTTAAATTTACTCAACTTTTTAATTCATGAGGCAAAAGAAGAAGAAGAAGAAGAGGTCAGTTCCATGAGAGTTTTTGTTTGTATATTTAAAAAAACCAAAATAAATAACGATAAAAATTTGATTCTTTTTTCCTCACTTCACTGCTTTTAAATACTAAGTAAACCATCATTTTTATTTTCAACATGCATATTATTGTACATTTGAAAAAAAAAAAAAATCGGATTTATAATGGAAATATCTATAAAGATATTACGTATTATTATACCAAAAAATTACGTTACCATTAATCGCTGGTTTTTTGCAGCAGTGCATGGTGTAAAGACATCGGCCAAACCCGTAAGAACTGAAACATAAATTAAAACAATTTAAAACTAGAACAGTAGTAGAGTAGTTCACGGATAGTCATAGAGTATAATGGTTATAATAACAATGATTGACACCGATCATTGATCGATAATGGTTCGTGACGATAAATATGCACCCAACAAAACATCCATTATTATATTTCAATTGTATCGTTTTACCGCATCGTGATCCGGTGACTTGAAAGCTGTAACCGGTTGTTCACAATTTTTGACGTTCAACAATATTGGACCAAGATTTCATGTTAGTGTTAACGACATATACTGAATGTTTTAAGTATCGTGTACTCAAATTACAAGTGATACAGCTGCTCTCGCCGTTCGCGGTCAGAAAAGCGTCATGTAAAACAGTGTATTGAATTCAAAGTCGGTCAATTCGTTTTCTCTTAACAATTCCCTTTACGAATGAGAGAGAATAATAAACCGTAACGATTATATCTGCTGTGATTTCGGCTGGTTTAATTAACGCAATATTCACGTAAAGTGTTTTTTCCGCCACCAATCTGAGGCAAACACTTTTCGCAGTGATTTTCAAAGTCACATTTGAAAACCGTGAAAGGGTGAAAAGTGGTGCGACCGACGTGGCGGCCGCCGAAATTTGTGCGACCACAACACAACGTCGGTCGATGGGGGATTAGCTGCGGCCGAAAAAGTTTCAAAACGCACACACGTACACATACCCACACACATACACACGCACACACACACACACACATACACACAAACACAAACATTCGCCATGTATCCCTTGTCTCGACGGGGTCAAGTGCATGTCGACGAAAAGTACACGACAGACACAGTCGGGCATTCCATGTGTGACGCAATGTGTTCGGTGACGGTTCCGGTCGGACCCATAGCCCGTGGGTGCCATTAAGGTAAACATACAATGGCGCGAGGAAAGGCTAAACAGCAGTGCCAAACAATTAAATTATTTCATAACATCACGTTGACAAAAGCAATCCAATAGTTCGGAGTGTTCAACTCGCACTTTTATCACAACAAACATAATCGCTGAACTCATGGGAGATCGTATTGTACGAAGAACAAAAAGAGATTCTATAATGAGCCTCCATTATGATACTATCGTTCTAATAATTGATATTTAACATGTTTACATCAATATTTTACTGAAACGGTCCAACCACACATAGTTTTATGATGAAAAATGATGGAAATGATAGAATTCTTGAAACACAGTTTGACATTTTCACGTATAATAAAAAAATTAAATATCAGTCTTATAAATTTATATTGGTATCATATTTGAAAATTTTATTCCATAAATATTTACCAAATTATATTTATTTGATATTATCTTATTTTTAATTTATCTCTGAACCGTTTTTATGTTTCCATTAAATATGTACTGAGAGCTACGAAGAATTATTTTTGGGATTGGCAATTCAAAAATACTTAAAACAGAATATTGCATAAATCAAAACAATAAATTACTATAACTTAAAAAATTGTACATTATTATTATATGTTTACTCGTATGTATAATAGTATACAGTAGTTTTTGCATGAAAAAAAAATGAAAGTTCAGTATCTACCTCCATTACATTCATGTACTCGTTTTGACTATACATAACGCCGTCTTAGTCATTTTTTTCACTTTTTTTACCGTTTTGGTAAAACTCAGTAATTTTCTTTAGCAGAACAAAAATATGCAAATCTACAAAATGGTGGTATGATACAAAAAACAAAAAAAATGAAACTATGTAAGAAGCTTGTAATCAACGTTTTGAGTCTCCTAGCAAGTCGTTTAATATTATGGTATTAATTAATACTTTTAAAATATCACGTGATTTCCACCATACGAATATGTCAATTTTAGATTCTTACATAAAGATTATGATTTTTGTTTTTCAAACTTTTGTATTCAATCCATATAAATAGACAATAGAGGAACCCATCATCATTATCGTTCGCTAAATTTAACGTTTCAAAGTTTAAACTAAAACCAGTCTTTTAAAAACGTTTAAACTTCAGTTATGATTCATTGCACACCATCACGTGTCAAATTGGCTTAAATATTTCTGACAAGTGTAGCGTGTATTCATGTGTATCCCAGGAGATTCCATAAATCCCATACTATTTTTTTTTTTTATTATGTTCAAAATGATTAATGCAATTTCAATTAGTTGTACATCGGTTAACAGAAAACATTTATAAAAATAGTATACCAGTTTATAAAACGTATCTCCTAGTTATAGATTTTCATTAATTAGTCATTTTAAAATTATCGTTTACGACGATTCATTAGTTTTCTCAAACATGACGACCGGACAACAAAAAGCGTTTTGACGGAATCGATGCACCAACTGAACAAAGTATACAACAACGATATAACAATTCAATGATATTATGGACATTATAGACATTGCAGAAGTTTATGCGAAAATTTAAATGTCTCTTATTTAGCAATTTTATGCAAAATGGTAATTTTGTTTCAAGTCTAGTTTTCAGTGACGAAGCACCTTTTCGCTAAAATGGTCGCAATGGGCCATATGACATGGCATTTTGTAACTGGCTTCTAAGATCACCGTACCTCACGCCATTTGATATTTTTCCTTTGTGGATATATAAAAAAAATAACGTGCTTATTCCACCATTGCCATCAACCGCTGATGAACAGAAAAAAAAAATTGACAACAGTGGTCGAAACAATTATTAATGATATGCTGCAACAAGTATGAAATACATTCAATTACCGATTAGATATGTTTCGTGTAACCAAACGAACTCACTGTGATATTTTATAAGTACGACAATTCAAAAAAAAAAAAAAAATTGTTTCATCGTTCTACGCCTAACACGTAAAAATGTATTAACATCTTAAATCGGATGAATCATTTTAAATAGACTTGTATAACGTCAAAATACTTTATTTTCAGTTTAATTAAAATTATATTCGATTAAAATTCAGGAGTATTATGACTAAATCATCCTAAGCAACTGTAAAACGATCATTGTAATATATATTATATAAAACGCACTTCAATTAAGCATATTTTTGATTTGCATCTGTTTTTTCATTAAATTATTGTATACAACGATCCCATAGTAGTTCATTAAAACAGAAATCAGGCATCGAAAAAGTCTCAATTGACACAATGACTGAGCAAATTATGTATTTGACACCAGATCATATTAAATAATGGGGACGAAAAAAATAATGTAAACCAGGGAAGGAAAGAAAGTAAGGAAGAGAGAGAGAGAGAGAGAGAGAGAGAGAGAGAAAGAGCAAGAGAAAGAAAGGAAATAAGAAAAAAATAAATGAAACGGTTTTTTGATTCATGCCGTTGTAACCTTTTTTACTTTTATATTTTTTATACACTTATTATATATTGTATTGTCTCAAAAGAATAGGAAGAAGTACGGAAGATCGAGATATGTATAGAACCGAAAACTCTAGGTTATCATATAATCATGTCTTGTGACCTGAGGGCTTAACGGGATTTACTTTTAAACAACTATACATAGGAGTATTGAGAAATATAATAACATTTTACAGTGAGATGGAGCAAGGGATGAAAAGGGGTGGTCATGGAGGGTGAATATAGAATATATATATATATACTATTTTAGGGTACTACTCGGTCAGTCAGTGGAAAAAAATATAACGGTTTCCGATCACATAGAGTCAAATAGCCTCAGGGGACCGGTAGCGGTAGAGAATGATTAAATTCTACCAAATTATATTTTTCCTGATTTCACGGATATATATATAAAAAACAATATCGTCCTCGTACTATAATTCCAATGCAGCGCGTACACGTGTGTAGCAAGATGAGTGGATAAATAAATATTATAACTCTCCGCTCCTATTTATTTTTATCAATTTTCACTCGCCGTCCGTTATAAAAGTATATATTATCACCCATGCCAATACGAGATGAGGGGTTAGTATCATACAAACTATAATTCTAGCTCAACAGAAATAATCGTTTTATCCCCATCTATGTTTATCACGAAATATAACTAAATACTAGCCCTGAACGATTCACACCAATTATTCATTCCACAAAATGTATTATTGTATTAATCATCAGAAATCGATACATTGAAAAAAAATTAAATATATTAGTTCAATATATATTTATTAGTATAAGCATATTTTACGATTAAAGATTCTTAAAGATTTTATTATTAAAACTTGCTCGATAAGTATTACATTATTTTACATGATCTGAAGCTAATCTATGCAAAGTATTAAAATGACCGAAACCGCTTGCTAAATTCCGTAAGTAAGGTTATAATCCTTCAATAAAATATCAAATAAATAAATTAAATTAGATATCTGTAATTCGTAGCCACTGCGTGAAATTATAGTATAATAGGGTTATACAACTTTTAATAATATTATATCCCTAACATTTCATTGCTATACATTCGTTTTAGTGACGCATTTCAAACGAAATGTTGTCAGTTTATAGTGTATAACATTTTACATTTAATTAGATTTATTATTTATTTCTTAAAATATTATAACGTTACATTTTTCGAAAGTAGTTTTTCAACACATATTTTCTTTTATATCGTGAAGGATATTACTTTTCCACCATATGTTGAATGTAATATTTTTCAGTTTTGAGTGAAAATAAAATGTTGATTAAAACCTCCATGTGGTGTATATCAATCCAAATAAGATAACAATAATAACTTAAGAAATAATTGTTTATACATAAATGTTTTTTTTTTTTTTTTTGACTTATTTAAGCAATATATAGAAATTATGAAACATAACATATTTTTTTTTCATATGAAACTAAAAAACAAAAAGAAAGTACAATGATAATTTATCGCAGAGTACAAAAATACTATTGCATGAGGATACCTCCTACATTTAGACTGTTTCAGACAAGAGTGGCGCTCTCCATCGTCAGTTATTCATTAATTTTATGGAAATTTTATATGATATATTGTTAGTTCTATTATAATCGTTTTCGGAAACGGAAGAATTATTTCGCACGAGGGAATATTATTATTCTATCGTGACAAAAATCGGTGACTGTACAACAGGTGGATTCAGCATACTGTTTGTGCGCTCAAAAGATATAATTTACATCCCTAAAAGGTAATAGAATATACATATTGTGTAAAATGTGCACGTTTACGCACAGTAGACATTCCAATTCCAGAGTGGCCATAAACGTGGTTAGAAAAAAAAAAAAGAAAACATAGTACTAAAATATTATAGCAGACGAAATAAGAAAATAAAAATAAATTTCCGCGCCACAACCTTTCGCTTTAATTCCTTCGTTTCTGTAAAACTCAAATACAGTAACCAGACGTTTCAGGAGATGATAGAAGTTTCATGATCAATATTTTATGTTCAGCTCACTTAAAGTGGGCACTTAAAGTATAAGACGATGTTCATTTCTATTTACGAGGATATTATGTAGATTTACGAGAGAGTATGTAAGTGTAAGTTAGCAGACGCATATTCGTGTACATCTGTGTAGGTAAATATGTTCATATTTGGATAAAATTCTAAATACTTTTTAAATACTCGGTTTTGTAGGTGTCCATTATGTCAATAAGAGAATTTTAGATAAACATCAAAAGTATTTATTACTTTTCAATACAATAAAATAAATTTTTTCCTACCATAATTTTTTTTTCGAATACTCATTGGATTGAATACGAAGATTTTGTGTAAAATGATCTCATAATGAATAAACTAAAAATTTATAAAATATGACTATATTAGATGATTGAAAATGTATAATGATTTACTTTTCATATCCCCTTTAACTAATGTATTATTTAAATATTCAGAATATTTTTGTAAATAGTGGATCACTTCCTAGGAATAGGATTTAATATTTCTCTTTTGGGTGTGTTGTTTTCAGCAGTATTCTGATACATCATCTATCTCAAATTTACTTTTTATAGTGCATTGATATCAACAGTGTCTCCATTTAGCATTTCAAATGTAACCGAAAAAGAATAACTATTTATTTACGAAACTTTGAACCAATTCATTGTTCTATTTTAACCGTATATATACCTATTTAAAAATATTTATTCTTTATTATTTTATTATTCATATAATTATAAATATTTTTAATCTGTTGCATCCACCTTTAAAGATTGAGTCGAAAAAATGTTATATGATTTTAACAAAAATATTTAGCTATGGTACCAGTAGATATTATAATTTCATATATATTTTTAAACATTTGAAAGTCTTACATTATGTATATTATATATTTCAAGGCAAGTGTGACGACACTCGCCGATTTTTCCCCATAAACGCGTTAAAAACTAAAAATATCGTTTGAAATAATTTTAAATCGTCAAGCTTGGTTGTAGTTTAAATTCTTTATCGACTCTGGTACTACAAAACCGGTGTAACAGGCAATATTTACTCCCGTTAATATTTATCTCCCTCCTGTAAATATATCCTAGGTTATAGTTACCGGTGGTAAATATATACTAGGATATTTTGACACCCCATGGGGGGGTAAATATATCCTAGGCCATTTTTACCGGCGGTAAAATAAGACTATGATATTTTTACCCCCAGGTGAATATAAACTAGGATATAGTTTACATATCGTATACAATATCGGTGACCATATAAGAAGTTGGTCATACACAGGGCCGGATTAAGGGGGGGGCATGGGGCCCAGGACACAAAATTATTACCTTTTTTTTTTTTTTAATTTTTCTAATAATTTGCAAAAAAATATTCTATTTTTTATTTAAGTTAGAATATTTTTTTTATTCTATTTTTTATTTAAAAAATTTTCTATTTTTTATTTGTTAGAAATTTTTTTTTATTCTATTTTTTATTTAAGTTAGAATAAAAAAAAAATTTCTAACAAATAAAAAATAGAAAATTTTTTTGCAAATTATTAGAAAAATTAAAAAAAAAAAAAGGTAATAATTTTGTGTCCTGGGCCCCATGCCCCCCCTCCTTTATCCGGCCCTGTGTATGACCAACTTCTTATATTTTTTTATTTAAGTTACAATAACTGTTATCTTTATCACCACTTGTCATTTTTTTTTTATGTTTGACATGTGGTGCTATTAGTTGGTGATAAAACAAATCACTAGATAATTTTCTACCATTAATACTTAATTATAAATATAATTACTCAACTATATACTGTTCAGTGAGACTAACGACCGAGCAATTATTAACAATTATTAATAACATAAAGTTTATAATTAGAACAACAAGGAAAATAGCAAAATTCCTCAGCGTAGTACGTAAAGTAGTAAGACATTATATTGTGACAAGGATGATATTTTTTTGGGATTTATTTATAAAAAAATTTTTTTGTGAAAAGCTCAAATTTCAGTTATTTAAGTAGATATTTATTCAGTTTACAAAGCATGGCATTAAAAACCAACGAAATATGCAGTAAAATATCTTGAATATACATGAATTTATGCATTATAATGTTTAATTATGCTTATGAATAAAAAAATAAATAAATAAGTACCCAAAAATTAGCAAAAAAGAAGGATATTTTTTAAATATTCTATCAGAATAATAATTTTAAAATAATTTTACGCTGAATCTATAACTATACTTAGGAAAATTGTTTATGCCAACTATACCTATAAATAAGTGTATACCTATAAATTAATTTCTATATAACTTTTTTTTCTATACTAAAATAGTAATTATTTGAAAAAATTACCTAAATCGTAAAAAAAAAATTGTAAATATCAATGTATACAATCAATGTGACATAAAATATTTATACTTTAAGTTGTTATGTCATCAAATACTGTTCTCACTTAGCATATCATACGACCAACCAGAACAAATAGGTATATACATACAAAATGTCACTTTAATAAAATTACCATTGTATCAAAAATGCATATCTAGGTTTATTCAAATAATTTATAATTCACGGAAATAATTTACAATAATCATGATTATTAAATCACATATTTTTCCGTTGGGGTAATTATATTCTACTATATATTCACTCGGAAGGCAACTTTATCCTAGTATTTATTCACCCGGGAGGTAACTATATCCTAGTAATATATTCATCTAAGGTAAAAATACCCTAGTATTATTTTACCGCCGGTAAAAATGTCCAAGGATATATTTACCCCATGGGATGTTAAAATATCTTAGTATATATTTACCCCCGGTAAATATAACCTAAGATATATTTACCAGGAAAGGTAAAAATTATTGAGGATAATAGAATCCTATGACACCGGCACGATAATATTAAACCTTCGAAAATACCATATAATTTTTCAACCTTCCTGGCGCTAGTCGTCTCAACATGATTCGATCCGTCGGCTGATTCTTAACCGTTAGACCACCATGTAACCACGTTCAAATACTGGAAGACGAATGTTTTCGTTCATATCGCTGTTTGTACAGGCCCCCCCGTGACCTCGTGGCCGATAACAATCGCCGAACGTTTACGGTCCTTTTGTCTCTTGTTTTCAATTCTTTAGCAGGCGGTCTTTGCAATACCATTTCTTCGTTGTAGAAAATAATGTATAAGTGTTATAATCAATAAAATAATTTATTTGAATAACACGTACACAAAAAAAGGCTATTATTGTCAACCATTTAAACTTTGATTATGGTTATTTTTATTTTTTTCAAAGCACTTTCATTTCCATTTCATTATTGTTTATTGGTCGAAAAAATAAAACTTACAAAATAAAAAAAAAAAAAAAAACCGGAAAAAGTAAGTCAACCACATATAAAATAATAATTAAATTTCCAAAAAATAGTAAGTACATCATATTGCTACAAAAAATGCTTTGATAATTTTTTTTTTCTTTTGTAGTAAATATAAAAATTCTCAAAAGCAATACTTATAAAATATTCAGTTATTCTTTTGAATAAATAACTCAAGGACAAAACAAAAATAACATAACGAATTTTTATAATGTCAATACAAATTATTCAAAGCAAGTGTGACTGTAACCTCAATGAATGCTAAATATATATGTGTATATATATGTGTGTGTGTGTATGTGTGTGTGTTTTATAATTATACAACATTCATGTAAAAATAACAAACAATCGTAAATTTTTAAATAATTTTTCTTCAAACTGTTGGAGAATTGTTAATTAATAAGTATATAATAATAAGTTTGATTAAGATGTCTATTTTCATTAATATTTTTGTATTTTTGATTATATACTTATATATACATATATTTAAATTTGAACTATTAATAAAACAGTATATTAAAACATTTGTGTTTTTATAAGTCACGTGTGATAATGTGATGTAATTTCATAGATATTCTTCTTCGAAGTAAAAGTAATAATTAAGAAAAATTAATAATACATTATTTATTTTTTTAAATAAATAATAAGTTGTCGTCGATGAAAACCTTTTTTTGTACAACACTTGACAATTATTAAACATGTACAACTTGATGCAATGTAATCTATGGTTGGGTGAATAATGAATTATTTAAAATTCAATTAAATTTAGTTTAAAAAATAAAATGTAAATGAGATAAAAAGTTAATAGCTAATTAAATTTTCGAATAATTCAGTCAAATTAAAAGTCGATAAAAAAAAAAAAAAACTTATAAACTTTAGTTTACTTTTACAATCACAAGGTATTCGAGTGTCAAATTTGTCAGTAACTTGAACATAAATTATTAAAATTAAACCGTATTAAATTATAATCTAAATAAGATTTTGTGTGTTAAGTATTTCTCATTGATCACAACAGTGTACGCATTAAAAATGAATCGTATGATACAGTATGAGATTATAAATACTGGTTGAAATACAATTTAATAAATTATCCATCGATCTCAATAATTATAAAACAATAAATATATAATATACATTATATTATGTAAAATTTATATGAATATTTTATAAACCATTTAACTAACAATATAAACTAATAAAAATATAGTGTATAAGTATAATATTAGTGATATTATACCATATTTGAATTAAATGCATTAATGAATGTATCTGGTATATATTTGTTAGAATATGCATAGTTCTTTAAAATGAGAAACTGAAATTAAAAAAAATATTTCAGTAAACAAAAATAGATAAAATAATAAAATTTATATTAAAAGATAACTGTTGATTTCATACTAAACACATTTTAAAGTTTGATTTTTTTCTAAAACGGCAAAATAAAATATAAAATCGTTAAATTCGTTATGTTACAAAGATATTTTATACAATTATATTTGTAATTATATTTTATGCATGGCGTGCGGAAGGATGCCTGATAAAAGAAATAATGACTTGGACGCCAACAGGGAAAATACCAAGGGGAAGACCCCGCAGAAGATAGATAGACAGCGTAAATGAAATATGGAATACGGTGGGCCAAGAAGTTAGGACGAATTGGCAAATCATAGCGCAAGATAGAGAGAAATGGGAGGAGATAGTTTTGGCGGTAGAGATCCTCAATGGGTCGTAAAGCCGGGAAAAAAAAAAAAAAAATAAATAAATAAATATTTGTATTAAAATCAATATATATATGTATTACATATTTTTACATTATTGCTCGTGTTCAAAGTAAGTTTAAATAATCCTTTCGTATAACTCGAAATGAAATATAAGTACGCGTATTTATAATAGGGTATTTATAGAGCTATACTTATATAAATTATTCATATATTGAAATTACCAACACAGCGGATTTCGATTCAAAATCAACACGCAATTTTTCAAAAACAATATAATTAAAATAAAACGACATTAAATGATAAATTAAAAGATAAAATATATGTATTTTAAGTTCAACTTAAGTAGATCTTTTCAATTTTTATTTGTTAACACATCCACGCTCAGCTGAGAAACTATATGATGTATTTAATTCGTATCACCGCTAACCGTGCTATAGGATAACGATTGACAGACATTTTGTAGTCTCTAATAATATTTCAACGCAGGAGCAAATCTTAAGAGAATTTCGCCGTCTCAACGATATCATTACGAGAGACGGTCCGCGGAAAACAATACACAAATGTCATCAAACTCCAAAATAAACATTAAAAATTGTTTAGTGCGCATTCTAGGAAAGATGAAGCTGAATGTTTAGAATATAATAATACGTACCAGTCAAAATAGATCATATGGACTTACTAAGTTTAGAGAACAATATTAAATTATTATACACAACTGCCATAACCTCGGTATGATAAATCATAATCATTTATATACGTATATAAATATATTTAATACATTGAGGTAATGTAATGTGTTATATTTTACACAGAGTTTATTTTTGAACATCGCTCAGTTTCTTCGAATTTTTTTCTTTTTTTGGGTAAGCTTATTGGAAATAATCCTGGTTTGGTACAAAAACAGTTCTGATCCTGCAAATCGAAGATATCATATGATATTCTGTAACGGTCACAACATTTACCCATCTACAGTATTTCGTAAAACCAACAATATATAAGGATAGTGCTTTATCAAAAAAACATGTTAATGGCTACGAACACCACCATAAAATGTAATATTATACATACATAATGAGTATATACATAAATTTAATAATATATATACAGATAATATTATGTAGATTTCACGCTAACCATGAAAAGTTTGTTATGAATACATTTATTATTTAAATAGTTCCAATTTTCGAAATAAATTTTACAGAGCAATCCAGTACAAATAATTAACTTTTAAAAATGCATTTGAAAATATTTAGTCCTTGCCATTGCATATTGATATAATATTTAAATATAATCAAAATATATAATATAATACAATATAATATAATATAATATTTTATTTATTTTATTTTATTTTATGACAATAAACGGGTTTGAAACCCTTTTGAAATATATAATATATATATTTTAATATTTAATATTAAATATTTATCACTTTTATATAACAGTTGTTAATGAATTATTGCAATAAAGGAAATCATTTATTACCGTTTTTGTTTGTCACCTAACTGTTTTGCCGTTTCCTTCAAACAATATCAAGCCATATGTTGAAAAATGGTGAAAAATAAAATCGTTTTTTTTTTATAGTAAATTCATTTATTTTACAGTATTATAATCTATATAATTATCAATTTTCCATCGAAAAAAACCACCAAGATATTATCTCATTGTTTTTGGCATAACATAAAAAAGGATAAAAAATAAATACACTAATTTTTCTAAAGCCGTTAAGTTCTAAAAAATAACTGTGGAAAATATAATTAATTTTTTACGTATTTTATTTTAGATTTAACTTTATATTGCATTAAGTGATAGAAATATACGTAATTTTAGTATGCCGGTCTCTTAATAATAGCAAAAAAAAAAAAAAATATAAGGTTTGGTTTTAACTATAGTAGGACGTAATGATTTGGCGCAGTGTGTATTGCAAAAAAAGAATTCTATATATAAGAATATTCCAGTATTATTTTTAATACAGCAAAAATTAAATAATATAAGGGTTTAAACTCATTAATTTTCCAAATTCGGGCATTAACATACATAGTTATGATCAGTGTTGGGAATTATCTAGATAAATTTATCTAGATGAGTTATCTAGATAAAAAATACTTGTCTATTATCTTATCTAGATAAACTTAGTTCAAGTTATCTAACGTTTTATCTAGATAAAAAAAAGTCGTATCTAGATAAATTAATTCCAAATCGCAAAAAATGAAATATTTCAGTCCTGAAATAAAATGGACTTTTCATTGAATATTTGTGCTCTTTCTTTTGTCCTTTAATTTAATTAATTTTTATAATAAATCTGGATCGCATTTTTTACTATTTTTGGCGAGTATACTATGATTCTTAGTTTTTATTTTGAAACAGACTGTGGTGTAGCGTGGGTTTTGAGAAAGTGTAAGCAGAAAAAATAGTGCATGGAAAATTTATTAGTAAGGTTATATCGCCTTATCGGAAATAAAAGTAATAATAAACCGTTTGGTTGTGGTGTATGCAAAATCATAATAACTTACAAATTGTGTATAAATGTGAGCCCCCTCTACGACATTATTCGTATATCGTGTCTATTAGCTCGCGTAAAGCTGGGATTCCACGGCCTGTAGATCGGCTCGGGGCTCGTGGTTTCCCTACGATTATTTAAAAAAATTATAATTTAACTATTTTTTATCTAGATAAAAATATTTTTTTTTATCTTTATCTGTATCTAGATAACTTTTATAATATTACCTTAATCTGTATCTAGATAACTTTTTATAATATTATCTTTATTTTATCTAGATAAAATTATTGTTATCTGGACTCAACACTAATTATAATCAGCATTGTAAAATAACTTTTGATGGATTCATATTTGTTAAGTAAAAATGATAATTTTTTAAATAAAATAAAATCTTTATATTTTGCTTTTGTTCTCCAGGATAAAATGCACGAAGACAATAATTTTGATACAATGAAACACCTAAATAAAGACTCAAATGCAATGTAAGTTTCGTGTATTTTTTATTTAGTATATATATATATATATATATATATATGTATATAATGTTTCAGTAAATTAATACTCATATAAACCGAAGTGTCAAGGTACAGGTTCTTTTTCGGGTGTGCAAGTTTTCAAGGAGGCGTTTTTAAAACATAACCAGACCATAAAAATATAGCTATTTGTTTAGGTATATTATTCTTTCATTATGTATATGAATCATTGCATAGGTATAAATATTAAAAATCAATTTAAAATAAAAAATATAATAAATAATTGACAATTTAATTTTAGAGAATGAAGATTAAGTAAGAAGATGAAATCAATATATTGAATAGTTATACCAAGGAAATTATGTATTCACTGATATCTCAAATCAACTGAAATATTGATGAGCAGGGTGAAACTATTCTAAGAGAAGAATATAATAAAGCATTAAAATGAATTAAAAGGAATAAAGCTCTGGGAATAGATAATATACCTATAGAATTCATCCAAAGTTCAGGAGAAACAGTTAAAGAAGAGCTATTTGAACTTGTGAAGGAAATATATGAAGGAGTCATTCCTGAAAACTTCTAGAAAAGCATTATCATCCCGATACAAAAAAAGGCAACCGCAGACCAATGTGACGACTTCCGTACATTCGGTTTTTTAACTCACGCAGCAAAAATACTATTAAAAAAATTTTAAAATGTTTATAAAAAACCTAAAAAGATAAGGTTACAAGGTATAATGGTATAGAAATTATTATTTTAAATTCCATATTGCATACGAGTCTGCAATGAAGTTCCACATTTTATGTCTTTGCCGTTCTTGTCATCATATGTAGCACATAAATATATATAGATTATATTTATGAGGTAATTGATAAAAAATAAAGACACGATTGCTATTAGTAATATAAGTATACAATTTATTTTATTTTATAAAAATATATAAATATTAGAATGTTGCTAGGAGACGGTTGCTAAGGGGTGTTGCTAAAGAATGATATGTAACGCTTTTCGATTACTTACAAATCGTAAGATAGCCGCCACTGTAATCAATTATTTTCTCTTTTTTATTATTTAAATATATAAATATTAGAATGTTGCTAGGATACGGTTGCTAAGGGGTATTGCTAAGTAATGATATGTAACGTTTTTTCGGTAACGCTTTTAAATTCTATGTGCCAAAGAAAATACATAAAATGTCAATAATATGTAAAAGAATGGAAAGTAAAATTAAAAACCAGCTAGGCTATGACTAGTATGGCTTTAGGAAGAAAAAGGGAACGAGAGAAGCAATATTAAGTCTCAGAATATTAATAGATAAGCAGTTAGAACTTGAAAAGGACACGTTGATTGTCTTTGTGACCTAGAAAAGGTATTTGATAAAGTGAGCTGGCAAAAGCTATTCCAGATTTTACAGCATATAAGAGTAGACTTAATGGATAGGCAATAAATATTTAATGCTTACAGGTACCAGACAGCAAATATAAGAATAGGAGACAAATCAGCAACAGCAAAAATATGGAAAGGCACTAGACAAGAGTGTCTCATGTCACCAATGTTGTTTAATGTATATATCAAATAACCAATTCAGGAAATAAAGGAAAAACTCAATAGGCAAAGAATAGGAGTGACAATCACAGTAGAACTTATACAAATGCTTAGATTCGCAGATGACATTGCTTTAGTTACCCAAGATGAAAAAGAGATCGAAATTGCATTAGAAGTGATACAAAAGTGTTTTGAAGAATAAGACCTGAAGATAAACTAGAAAAAATATAAAGTTATGGTATGCCAGAAACACAACAAAGGCACAGATTCCAAATTCAAGTGGAATGTAACCATTTAGGACAAGTGGAAAGCTATAGATACCTATGTAGCTTTATCACTGAAGATGGTAAGGCCACTAAGATAGCCCTGGCGAAAACCGCTTAAATGAACAGCAAGAAATTACTATGCTCCAAATATATAAAAAAATATCCATATAAAAAAAAATTATTTTAAGTATTTGTGTGGAGCATGGCTCTATATGAATCAGAATCCTGGGTAATAAACAAGGCAGAAGAAAAACATTTGGAAAGCTTCGAAAATAGCTAGTAGTAGGGAAGAGTAGAGGGAGTTCGGAAGTAGAATGCTGTAAAACCAACCTTAGGTTGAACACTAAAGGAGAAGAACAAAGAATTAATTACTTAAAAATTGAAAACCAATGAATGATGGATAAAAAACTAGAAAATAAAATAAAGCAGTAAATAAAAAAGGTAAAACGCTCAAAAAAATAAAATGAAATAAAATAAAAAAAATATTTAAATTTCAATAAGCAGTTAATGGCGATTTTCGAATTTTACAAATACGAATACACCTACAGATTCTTCTAGATTTCTTTTTTTTTCAGCATTAGGTGACATTAGACAACTTGGTATTTTGTCATCAATGGTAATAGGTAAATATAGCTTAACTCTTTCGAGCGAAGAAAAACTTTTGATTTGATGCTGTTGTAATTGGTAAAGTTTTAACCAACATAATGCATTATACAATTTTTACAACCATAAGAAAATCCTTTAGCCATATAACTGTGGTATCCAAATCAACATATTTGACATTAAATAATCCTACCAATATTGATAGTGCAATTTTATTTTAATCATATAAATGTTCGTGCATTATTTATGCAGGCCAATTGAAACTATTTTAAAAATGAGGGGTGCAATCATACACTCCGACCCCTCGCCAAATTGAAACCCTTACGAAATTTTTTAATATTTATTATAGTAAAGTGTGTGATATTTTTGGAATTTTTGGTATTGACGCGGCCACAGTTGTTGTGGCCGGTCCAGGGAAAGATATCGAGAAAGTAATGAAAAAATTATCACGGTACGGGTTTTGAGCCTGCGACTCCATGCGCCGGAATGCCGGGCGCGTAACACTGAGCCACCGCGAATCTTTCATTATTCTCGATATTCTCCCTTTTTAGGCCAGAGTGGCAGTGTGTACGGTTGAGAGAGAGTGATGAGGCGCTGGGGCCGTGTCAGTATGATACTAATATTTACAATACAAAATTTAATTAAATATTTCTGTTATTTTATATATATCGCCGTATAATATACACATTATTACATTTAGATAATGATATTTTTAATGCAATGCAGAGTTTTATTAGGTTTTATTATGGATAAAAGATTTGATATAAAAATTATTGATAATTATAGAACGAATGTGAGATTGTTCAAAAAGATAGTAAGTTGATTAGTCAAATGCTTAGTAAGGTTTTTTTAATTTGTTTAAAATTATTGATATTGAATCGAAAATAATAGATGTTGGTCTTGCGGTTGTTATGCTGGCATACGATGGATTGACGAGGTTATATTGGATGTGTGACAACATATGAGTACGTGTTGAGTTTAAAAATATACCTTTATTTTTCAGTTTTGTCAATTTGTTGTGTCTAATACAACTGTCATACGATAAACTAGTCGGTAGGCTACGATCTTTGGTGTACTTTTCAGTTAAATGAACTTCACTGCACTTGACGCACATAGGTTGTTGATTGCAGTAATTTCACGTATAGCCATATACTTGACATGTATGTCATTAGAGTGAGCTATATCATTTTGCGTGGGATTTTTTGATAACTACAGCAGAATGGAGTAGTGTATTAATATTGAAGATTTATTGGTTATTTTCATTAAGAGCGAGTTCTACGTGAAACAGGGGTAAGGGGCGATGACTCCTTCTCATACTAACCACGTACGTGGCCATGTATCCTAGTTCGGTCAGAGCGTCTGAAATATTAGATTATATTTATAATTTATAATTATAAATAATTATAAATTATAAATTATAATTATTATAATTATAAATTATTTTTTTTTTTTTTTTTTTTTTTTCGCGAACGCGAACGGACGTGTTTTACGAGCTCCCGCGAGATCGTCGTTTTCGTCGAAAAAAATTGAACCGTTAATTACGCTGAAGACATCGGTGGATTCGTCTTAGGAAGCTCCGTGCACCCATACCATTTTCGTCGAAGTCGGACCAAGGGGTGAGAACTTACAGCGGATACAAGGGATAAAACAGGTCAGAAGTATAATTTACCTTAACGACAGAACGAGTGGGGCTATCAATCTTACCTGGACGGTCATATACCCTCGAAACTTACAGGGAGCATACCCACGTTTGCTCCCTTTCTTTTGATACCGAAATCAACTCTTTAGACTTAAACGCGCACCCCCGGGGGCGGTTTTAACATCAAGAAAATAAAATGTTTAACAAAAAATCCATTTATAAACGATAATCAACAAACTCGTTAGCAACCCGCGTTGCTAGCGGTTTGATACTTTCGATTTTTTTTTTTTTTTTTTTTTTTTTTTTTTCGACGTTGCCAACCGGAAATCAACAAGTGATAATTATTTTCTAAATTTTATTTATTTATTTTTTTTTTTTTTTTTTTTTTTTTTTCTAAGACCAAAAATAAACAAATACGATTTTAATCCGCGTTGTTAACAGACATTCAACAGGTTTTCATTTATTATCGAAAATTTTTATAATCCCCTGTGGAAAGGGGTGTCAGAATATTTCCACGGTTTCCACAGCCAGTCGTAAGGGGCGACTAATGTGGTTGCGTCAGGTCGACAGCCGGTGTAAAATTATGTCAAATAGAATGAGGAGTCCTTATCGATACTTAGGCGGTTTGTCCCATCTCGGATGTGCGCGGGGACAACAAGTGAGAGGAAATATTATATCTAGAGGAGGAGGAGACCTGGATGTTGAAGTGTGTGATACCACCCGGACAGCCAGTGTGGTAGCTGTTCCACCAGTTATGTGTGCAGGTCTACCCAACACGGGTAATGTCAACGGTGTTGGGACATCACCATTGCGCCCCGGGATAAATCTGAGTCTAGGTATGAGGGATAGATTTAAAGTGAGAATAGGCACGTGGAATGTTGGAACGTTGACAGGCAGAAGTAGAGAATTAGCAGAAGTATTGAAGAGAAGGAAAGTTAATATTTGTTGTGTACAGGAAACTAAATGGAAAGGAGAGAAAGCAAAAGAAATAGGAGAGGGATATAAGGTAATATATTCAGGTAGGACTAGTACTAGGAATGGCGTTGGAGTAATATTGGATGATGAGATGAAAATTAAGGTAGTCGACGTAGGAAGGAAAAGTGATAGAATTATTACGGTAAAATTGGTATTCGAGGAGAAAGTATTAAACGTAATAAGTGCGTATGCACCGCAAGTAGGATGTGAAGAAAGTGAAAAGGAAGAGTTTTGGCGAGAGATGGATGAAGTGATGCAAGGAATACCAGGAAATGAGGATGCTGTGATCGGTGGTGATATGAATGGTCACGTAGGGAGTGAGAGGGTAGGGTATGAAAGAGTGCATGGAGGGTATGGTTTTGGCGAGAGGAATGAGGCCGGAGAAAAAATTTTGGATTTTGCAGAATCGTATGAGCTTGCAGTAATCAATACATATTTTAGGAAAAGAGAAGAGCATTATATAACATACAAGAGTGGAAGAAATAGGTCGCAGATTGATTATTTTATGTGGAGGAGAGACAATATAAAAAGAGTAAAGGATTGTAAAGTAATTCCTGGAGAGAGTGTAATAACACAACATAGGTTGATGATAATGGAAGTATGGTGTAGTGGAAAAAAAAGGAACAAAAGAAGGAATACAGGGAAGGAGATCAGAATTAGGTGGTGGAAATTAATAGGAAACAAAGAGAAGGAGTTTATAAAGAAATTAAAAGAAAAAGCTCTGTGGAATGTTGAGGGAGATATAAATGAGGTTTGGAGAAGGATGGTCACTTGTGTTATGAACATAGCAAAAGAGGTTGTTGGTGAAACCAAAAGTAGTTTACCAGAAGACAAGGAAACGTGGTGGTGGGATGAGGAGATTCAGAGAGTAGTAGCGAGTAAGAAAAAGCAATTTAAGGTATGGCAGAAAAGTAGGAAGAGGGAAGATTGGATAGAGTATAAAAATGTATGTAAAATAGTGAAAAGTGCTGTAAGCAAAGCAAAGCTTAATAGTTATGATGAGTTATATGAGCGGCTAGGAACACAGGAAGGAGAAAAAGAAATTTATAGACTGGCGAAGGTGAGAGAAAAGCAATCCAAGGATTTCCAAGATGTCTGGTGTATAAAAAATGAGGATAAGAGAGTTTTAACAAATGATGAGGATGTGAAAAAAAGATGGAAAGAATATTTTGAGAAATTACTGAACGAGGAATATCCAAAAGAAGTTTTAGACAGTATGTCATGGAATGAAGGATTGATTGGTCTAGTGGGCGAGGAGGAAGTGAGAGATGCGGTGAAGGCGATGAAAAAGAAAAAAGCGGTAGGACCAGATGGAGTACCTGTAGAGGTGTGGAAAATGTTAGGAGATGTAAGCATTGGGTGGTTGAAAAATCTTTTTAATAAGATACTGATAGAGGGAAAAATGCCAGAAGATTGGAGAAAGAGTTTTATTGTACCAATATTTAAAGGAAAAGGAGACATACAAGAATGTGGGAACTATAGAGGAATAAAGCTCATGAGTCATAGTATGAAGATCTGGGAAAAGATTATAGAGAAGAGGATAAGAAGTGAGACCTCGATATCAGGAAACCAGTTTGGTTTTATGCCAGGAAAATCGACAATGGAGCCATTATTTTGTGTTAGGCAATTAGTAGAGAAGTACAGAGAAAAGAATAAAAAACTATGCATGGTGTTTATAGATTTAGAAAAGGCGTATGACAGGGTGCCAAGGGAAGTTTTAAGGTGGGCATTAATGAGGAAAAATGTCCCAAAATTGTATGTTAATTTGATCCAGGATATGTATGAAGGGTCGAGTACTAGTGTCAAGAGTCGGTGTGGAGTATCAGAAGGTTTCAGTATAGGAGTAGGTGTGCACCAGGGGTCAGCTCTAAGCCCCTACCTGTTCTCAGTGGTAATGGATGAGGTTTCAAAGGAGATACAGGGTGAGATACCATGGTGTATGATGTTTGCGGATGATATAGTTCTGATAGGAGAAAACCTAGAAGTTGTCAATAATAGGTTAAATGAGTGGAGGTTAGCCCTCGAAGAAAAGGGATTGAGAATTAGTAGAAATAAAACTGAGTATATTGAGTATGATTTTGGACAAAGAGACCAAGAAGTTGAAGGAATGAGGAGACAACTGACAATAGATGGTGATGTGATAGGTGAAGTTGAGAGCTTTAAATATTTAGGATCTTTTGTTCAAAAGGACGGGGGCTTTGACATGGATGTAAAACATAGGATTAAGTGCGGGTGGATGAAATGGAGAGAAGCATCGGGCGTGTTATGCGATAAGAGAATTCCAATTAGGCTGAAAGGTAAATTTTATAAAAGTGTAGTGAGACCAACTATGCTGTATGGTTCAGAGTGTTGGGCGGTTAACAGGAGAATAGAACAAAGTATGAGTGTCGCGGAAATGAGAATGCTTAGATGGTTGAGTGGAGTGACAAGAGAAGATAGAATAAGGAATGAATACGTGAGAGGTAGTGTTGGTGTAGCGCCGATTGTGGACAAGATGAGAGAAAATAGGCTGAGATGGTTTGGGCATGTGATGAGGCGAGAGGAAACGAATGCAGTAAGAGTGGTTATGAAGATGGACGTTGAAGGGAAAAGAGGAAGAGGAAGACCAAAAAAGAGATGGTTGGAGACTTTGGAGAATGACATGAGGGCTGTCGGTGTGTGCAGAGGAGATGTGATTGACCGAGGAAAGTGGAGGTGTAGGACAAGGGTGGCCGACCCCAAATAGTTGGGAGGAAGGCGAAGTAGAAGAAGAAGAAGAAGAAGAAGAAGATTTATAATTTATAATTACTGCATTATATTGGTATTAGTAGTGCGACCGAAAAGAGTGAAATTCTGCATCGGTATCGCTTGAGTAATCAATTATTATATCGTAGATTATGTGGATTTTTTTCCGGGCTATTATGAATGATGGTGTGAAGTTAATACGAAAAATAGTTAATACCTGTGAGTGATATTAGTTTTTTGTTGAATATTGAGAAATTGGTCACGTTTTTTTTTTTTTTAAAAATTACTGTTATTCTTAGTTGTGATTTTAATTTAAAGCAGTTGCTCACTCCCAGATACGTTGTTTTTAAGTAGGAATACTTCGGTTTCAGATTCACTGTCTGCATTGGCCAGTGCAGAATAGCAATTTTATGTACCAAATTATTTAGTGTTATTTTTTCTTCTTTATTTTATGAATAGCTGAAAATCGGGGATAAATACTGTCTTGATTTAGTTGCATGCGGTGATCAAGACGGCGCTATGTTAGACATGCCATACGCGTTGTACAACGTTAAGTATACTCCATGATAATATAAAATTTGTGTGATTTACTTCGACATCAATGATATTGGAGCATGATTAGCATAATTGTATCCTTGTGAGTGGTTGATTCTGTACCGAACATGACAAAACAAAATCACAATTCATATACTTTTCATATTCAGTAGAAATTGTATTCATCTTGTATAAACCTGATGATGAAATTTAATAGGAAACCGGTCGTACAAATATAATAAAACTCGAGGCTAATATTTATTCATTTATTTATTTCTATATATAAAATATTAGTTTACTTATTTGTATATTAATTTATGAGTATTAACCATATAAAATATTGTAATTGTTATTTTATTTTTTATTATTTTATTAATAAAAATGTATTAGATCATAGATCGCAATGGTTATTTATTTTCAGTAACGTAAAGTGAATAGCTAATTTACATCTTATTTTTAGAACCTTTGAAATTTTAATGTTATAAGCTCATCTATACTTAGACTATATAAATAATAAATTAAATAGTGCTGTCAATTTAAATGTGGAAATTTAAATATGGATGTAAGTAATTTAAGTATGGAACCTAAAAATAAATTAAATACATTTTAAGTTATAAAACGACTAAAAATATACTAAATATATAAAATAATTCCCAAGTTGCAAAGACCATCGTTTTTCGTTTGCTTTTTTACAGTTTTATAAAATGCCACTGATCAATTTCATAAACAAAGTTCTTAAAGAACAATCAATTTTATATTTTCAACCTTTACAAAAAATTTATTTTATGTTAATATAAGTATTAATCATACTATTATAATTATTATAGAATACTTTTTATTATGGTATAACAGTCAGACATATTGAATTCGAAGAAAACATTTTGGTAATTTTAATCGCTTTTTTATTTTCATTTTTTTTTTTACCAAATTCAAGATCAATATATTTTTCTAGCTAAATAATTCAATATACTATTATACTCTTTTATTATATTATACATTTAAATGTTTTATGTATATATAAAAATAATATTATTACATTAACATTACTTGTAATACTTGTATTACTCGTATATTAGGAATATTTAAATATATTGTTCTTTTAGATCACTTTAATTGATATAAAACAATAGAAATTTTAAAAATTACATAAAGTAATAATCATTTAATACATTTTTTCAGGTTCTGTTTGTGAAATGCAATCACCACAGAAAATATAATTTTATATATGTACCAAAATACTTATTGCTATAGTTATGAGACCGTTATATTCACCGCGATTTTGTCATGCTTATAAGATCATTAAAAGACATTGATATCGAAATAAGAAATGCAGACATACTTTAGTTTATATTTATTATGTAAGAAGATTCCTAATCCCTTTTTATCATATCCTTCGTATTATCCTTACCCGTGCTCTATATTAAAATGTGTTTACATATTTAATGGAATTGACCGTCAAAATATCGGATCCCTCGCAATAGCCATCATTGTTAACTCCCAAACATAAAACTCTATCCCACACTCTTCATATTATTATGCACATTTAAACTTTTAAAAATGATTATATTACGTGTATTTTTCATTTAAGATTCTTTTAAATTGAATTCTTAAGGATCTTTTGGAATATTTAATCGTTTAATAGATACATAATCCATTGTGTATTTTGAAATCAATAACTGATCAAAATCAACATTATTTGTCGACTTCAATTAAAGCCAATGATATTAGTATTCACTTTTATACATATTACACATTACACACATGCTCATGAACTACAAATAAAAGCCATTCATAAATAAAAATCAATAAAATGTATTCGACTTACACGGGTACACTCCTTTTTAAGCTTATGACGATTTTGTAGTATAGTTATACTACAAGATATAATAAGATCAAAGTATAATATGATCCAGTTTAATAATATTTCATCACACGTGTCCTTCTGACAAGGTGTTGTACGGGTACGTATAGACAATGGTGCAAAGCAGTGGAAAGTTATGCATGACTCACTTTTCAATTATCTTTTAGCCGCTTATTTTCAAAATACCAATATCTAGGCCTACACATGCACGTTATATTATTTTTTTTTTTTAAAAATCGAACCTATTGTTGGGAAATGGGACTCTCCACCGTTTCTAGAACTGCTTCATTGAAATAAATTCTGAACGAGTTAACAGAATAATAATAATAATAATAATAATAATAATAAAACATCTCGTGTACATGTGCGCACATCGAAAAACATATACCCCAAAGAACGGATACGCTATATTAGATGAACCTTGCATGTACGCTGTTATTGTCTCGATATCATAGTGTGTATACATTTCACATAAATAATATAGATATAATTTGTACGTGTAAATATATGTGATAGCTAATACCTAACACATTCTGCCTGTTTACCGATAAAATGAACTTTCCGCTTGCGCTGGCAGCTTAATTCTCCTATTTAAAACCACTGTGGCGGGATTGTTATTTGGTGAAATCCTGTTTTTGCCATTTCTGAAAACGTTGCTCTTTATCTTGGGTATCTGTTCGTATATACAAACTTATATCTTAATTCACGCTTTGATAATATTCAACAGCAATATTAGATTTAAACTAAATGACGTAATTTTGAAATCGATCAATTATCTTCTAAAATTATAATTATGTTCTACGCAATAATATGAAAAAAATTAAACGACTGGTCCAGATTTCGAAGTCTTAAAATCATATAAACTACAAAATAACAAATTTTCTATGAATAGTATTCAAAATTACGATTAAAGTAATTAAAATTTAAAATTTGCTTTTTGTTATTATAATACTCAAGATGGTTTACGATTTAAAATATTAAAATAGTTTAACGGAAGTAAAAGATATATAATTAGTGGTATATATGTATATACAATTAATTTCAGTTAAGAATACATAAGTTTTATTAAAAACATAATTAAAGTATAAATGTCTTAGTAAAAAAAAAAAAAAAAATTATCTTGATCGTATAAAATAAAATGAATAGTGCATGAACCGTTATAATTCAACTAGAAAATAAATTTACTTTAAACACCATCATGGTTATCATACAATTTACTAAGCAAATTCATTCAAAATACGTGAACGGACGATTTTCTTTTTATCAGGCTCGTTAGTCTTCGCATTTTCGATGATCACGTATAACCACAATACCGTCATTACCATTTCAAAGAGAAACCAGGTGTTATCTAAATTAACGAAATTCTCTTTAATTCGGATTTCAAAAGTAGCATACATTAGGGTTCTATGTAGAATTTAAACAAGGTTGTGTACCTATTAAATATATTTTAAAGTCTGCACGATGTAATTTACGGTTTTCCTTGAAGGTCTGGAAGAAATTACGTGAACGATACATTAGTTATAGTATTTTAATGTGAATACAATCATTATAATACACGTCGGGAATTGATTAACCTAATTTTTCACAAACGTTTAACCACGTATACGTGCACATTCGCGAGTGTCGCTTATTTACATACGGCTGTGATAGAATGGTAATAACACCGTTATCGCAGCTCACGTATCCGTTGTAACAGGAGTAAAATTAGAGAAGCACGCACCAAACAACTTTGGCTACATATTGTTATCAAGTAGGATTTCGGCTTAATCCTCGTAAAATCACGTGCGTCTCCCTGGCTAAAGTTTAGCAGCAAAACCGATTTGCTACGGCTTCGTTCAGAATAAGATCCCAAAAACAGTTTGCCGTAATCATCTTCTTGCATATTATAATATTGTCTTCGTGTCAGTTGATTAATACCACTTTATATTAAATATTACATCGGTATATATTTTTATTTAGCTGATATTTTGCACAAGTGAATCAAATGACGTGTTTGCTTGGGTACATACCTATCCCATCCGCAGTGATATTAATAACAATAATATTAATTATAACTATTATTATAATAAAATTTTTAAAAACACTCTTGATGATGAAACAATAATTGGTACATAGTTTATCAAAAGCATTTCCGCTTCGTTTAAATACAGAAATTTAATATTTTAGTATCACTGCGATTGATAAAATATGTTTACGATATTGCCACCAAATCAACCCGTAACCAAAAACCAACTTATTGGGAAGATTCATGTTCAAGTCCAGCAATATTCAACAGACATTATCTATAATTTATATGTGTATGACATTATATCACGATTAATTATTCACGAGACACAACGAAATAATTTTGAAAAAGACAGTCTATCTTGTCCAATTAAGTTTCATTTAGATATGAAAATTATATTTCTACACGGTAAATGTCTAAAATTTAAAAAAACTAATCTTGAGATAGGGCTGGTTATTGATGAATTTTGAAAATTATATAATACATACACAGATTTAAAAGCATTTCGATTATTTAGGAATAGTTGCTACAAGATCATATACTACATTATACATATAAAATAAAATCTTGACTGATTATGGATTTCTTTTTCAAAGATAATAATTTTTATTGTTACTTTATCACAGTAAAATGCATTAAAGATCGAAATTTTCGTTTGAATTTATCAACAGTATCTACATAAATAAGATTGATTTTCTATAATTTTATTATTTTAATGTACTATATTCAAATAAAATTGTAGTTAATATAATAATTATTGCAATGCACTTCAATCATTCAAATGTTAAGCAATAATTATAAATAGTATCTGTTCAATTGCCATACTACTAAAATCTATATATCCAATTAAAATTCATTAGACTTATGTATGTGCCAAACAAAAATTATTATTATTACAATTCACTTTATTTTACATGTAGTTTACAGAAGCGTAGCACATTAATGGTTCGTCTGTAGCAACGTTATTCTTAATACCAATAATAGTAGTTTTATAACTACATCTAAAAGAACGTGATCCTGACCAAAATCGCTACTACGCACCAAAAGATTCGAAATGTCGGTTTCACCTGTACTCGATGTAAACGTTGTAAATGTTGTAAACGATAACTCAATTTTTAAAAAAATATTTTCGATTGAAAAGCCATTATGAAAATGTTGAGACTTGATACTTTCAACATCAAAGGTACTCTATTGTGCAATATTCACTCAATTGAACATTTCAACAATTTCTTTCGTTTTCTATTACATATTGAGGCTCGAATCGATCGAACATAATTGCAGTTGATTATATTTATGATGATTATGTAGGAGGAATTGTACAACGTTGTAAGTGGTACAAAATTTGTATATATATTAGACGCCGATTATAAGGCTCACGGATATGAGGTTCAGCCACTTATTAAAATCAAAATCGCCTGGAACGGTGTAGACGTATCCAACTACGTTAAAAAATAATCAATTATAAGATTAAAATTTCATAAAAAAAATCGTAGAAAAAAAACTACTATTTATTGACGTAATTTAATCACCATCAATTATAGACATAATAGATTCTTTAGGACTGTTAAGGTGAACTGTTGATCACCGAGTTATTAATTTTACACGTAATATTTAATACGAAAACGAGTAGTACTCGTATACTTCCAATATAGTTAAAAATAATAAAAAACAAACTGAAATCACAAATGTTTTTAATACATAATACATACTGTTATAAATAATAATAAAATGGTTATTATATAATACGCATCATGTAATATCTTATTTGTAGTAAAAGCAAAATAAAATGAGTAATTATATTCAGACTTTTGTTTGTATTTTTTTCTCTTCGCCAATAAGATTCATTCAGTCATAAGACACACTTTATACTGGTCCCAAAGTGAGTCTTATAAGTGCCGCGGCATGCTGTCTACTGTATGTACTGTATGATTTATAAGTGATAGAAAAAAAAAAAAAAAAAAAACAAACAATTATAAAACCATAGTAAAACGGTATAAATATAAGTTTAGTTAAATTTTATACCTAAACTGTAACGGTAAATCCGTAGTCATATAATTTTAAAATAACTTTTTCTAAAATATATAAACATCATTACATAATATATAATGCTATATATATATATATATATATATATATATATATATATATATATATATATATATATATATATTTATTATAACTAATTATATATAAAATAAACCACTAAATGTATTAGATAAACTATATTAGAATGATATAATTATTACATATACTTATATATACATTTAAAAGTGTTTTAATAAATACTATTGTTTCAATTTTCGTTTTGTTTTTGCTACCAATCAATATATAGCGGAAACAACCATTCTTTAATAAAACTTTTCCAATCTCAATTTTAAAGTTACTAAGAACTTTATCATGTAAGAATAAAGAGACAATTTTACATTTAGTCCTCAAAATGATTTTTTTTTAACTTTAATTATTTTACTTTAACTTGGTGTATTCTAATCTAATTTCACATGAACAAGTGCTGTTTCTTTTAAACAAAATTACAATTTAAATCAGATTTAAAAGTTTTCTGTATTCTTCATTTTTAAAACCTAAAAATTGAAATACTTTTATTTAAGTAAAGGATCGAATCTTGATAAAATCAAATTTATGGGAAAACATCTTAATACTTAACTAATTCAATTTTTTTTTTTTTTATTGTTTTGAAACAATTTTCTAAAAAAAGCTATAATATATTTTAAATAGTATAGTTTTATAAAAATATGTTATGAATTATACGATTATAATTACTAGAGCTAGGATTTATATGCAATAAAAATTGTAAAATATACATTTCATTTACTAAAATATGCAAAAATATGCGTTTAAATATTTATTAGATAAACACAAAAATATAAATATAAAAAAATATTTATTCATTGAAAAACATCAACATCAGTCATTGGCTGTTTTTCTTAATACAATTGAGAAATAAAATAAAATAACTTAGAAATACAATTTATAATTATCAGTCACAACGTGTGTTACATGCTACAACCACATATTTTTTTAAATTTTCGAAAATGATTGATTGGTGATTCGATCGCAGTATGGCTTTGACTGAAGCTCTGTTTAACGTCACATGATGAAGTTGGCGCATATCTAAATAAAGAAATTGTTCCTGCTGTTAAGTCACTAATGAAATTGTCCTCATCGAATTCGCCATATTATATTTTATTTATTGATTGTGAAGTCTTAAATCCTTCATTTTTTTGTAAAACCAAAGATATTTTGTTTTTAACTTTATCTGCGGCTCTTCCGTTACACTCAAGAAGTAGGTAAATACCTAGCTTTTATTGTAATCTGTAGATTTTCATGAAGTGTTAAATTTTTGTTTTGCAGTTTAATTATGCATTGGGGTAAAAAGCGAAAATTGCTTTTAATATATGCCAAATATTTTTTTAAATTTTAATTATCAAACAATTCTTAAGTTTTTTTTATCGAATCTGATTCGCCGTCTAATTCTGAAATCACAGATTTAATCTAATTGAAATTATCTATGAAATATATAATGAAGCATGCATTTTTCACATTTTTATAATCGAAATATGTAATAATATTCATTTTATTCGATATATGCAATAATATGCATTTTATCCAAAATATGCAAAAAAATGTAAAATAAAAACATCACCATTTATCTCATCATGAAGTGATTCGTGGACATTACTGACAAAATCAATAATCAGAAGTCTCAAAAAAAACATGCTGTTGCATATAAATCCTAGCCCAGGTAATTACTATCAGTACACATTTATTGATTAGCAATAGTTATTATTTATGATATTCGTTTTGTTCATACAATTTGAACTATTTTGAATAAAGATAAAAATGTACATTGTATTGTTACAATAATATTTTATAGGTACGTATACTTTAATTTAAAAATATTTTTGAAATGCGTTTAACCTAATTAATGCATAAACTATATGTGATTTTTACATTAAATTGTAACAATTATATTATCAAAACAGTATTGTCATTTTTACGATGTTATTTATAAATAATTCATGTGCGATTAGGTATAATATAAAAATATAATATATGTAATAAACATAATTACTGTTTATTAAAATTTTTAATCTTAAGGAAAATTATATTATTATAAATATTCATCAGAGAATGTTTCAAAATATAAATATTTTCCTATATTTTGGAATTATTGAAGTATATACTAAGATTTTGTGTTATAAGTTTATCGAGTTAAAGTAAATCAATCAAAATCACTAAACACTACTTTTGCTTTTTGCCTCGGTCCCTGTATTGAAGTTTCCTTAGCTAACATCCCTATTCCTTCTTCTCAATCGGTTAAGTATCTAGGGTTAACTATTGACCGGTACCTTACCTGGGAACTTCACGTAAGGAAAAAAAACTCGCCTTTAATGCACGCCTCCGGTTGCTTAAAACATTATTATCTAACAAACATAGGAATTATATTAAACATCGAGTTTATAAATTCTTAATCAAACTTATACGGAATATGACTCCCAACTCATAGAAAATACTAAAAAGTCCAATATTAACAAAATACAAACCATTTAAAACAAAATCCTACGTTCCATCATCAATGTCATCTTTATATTTCAATTTTTACTCAACGCTCAAGCTTAAAAATTAAAACTAATCATGAAGAAGTTAAAACATAATAAAATCGATTTTTTAACAGAAAAAAAAATATAAAATAATTAAAAATAATTACAATAATAATAATAATAATAATAATAAATAAATATAAACATAAAATTATATATATATATATATATGTCGAATAAAGTACGATCACAGAATGGTTTCTTTCCTCAGCTTGATTTTATTTATTAAAAGTTTGTAGCACATATTATAATTATGCCTTTGTACATAGATAGTAAAGTTCTATTAAAAATTAAAAAAAATAAATAAATAAAAGTTACAAATTCACGAAATAATTTTAAAAATGCATGAAAGAAATTTATAATCCAAGTTGTAATATGGTTAAATATTATCACAGTGTAAAATAATATATTTATGTTTTTTATTCGTAGAATGTATCGTTATAATCACATTGAAAAAATCTTTTCGGATGACACAAGTGGGGTTCGTTATCACAATATTTAGTTTGAAAACTATCATTAGATAAGCATATATGTATATTTTTTCTTTAAAAGTAAGTTTTCTTATCTTACGCTCTGTATGGGTATTTTCATCATTGAAAATACATACTCAAACCAAACATGATATATGCCTGTTTTATAATCAAAAACAAAGCTTTCTGAACAACGGTCCATGTTGATATTGATGTTATCTTGCATCACTCACCTTATTGCAGAAGTATACTTATTATTTTAAATTTGAACGTGACAAATATTGTATTTGAAAAATGATTCCAACCAAAACACTTGGTGTATCTAAAATACCACTAGGTATTGCCAAAAATGTAAATTCTTATTTACACAAATTAAATATATTCACTTCAATATCGCAATTTTCTCAAACATATTAAGAAATTATTAAAATATACATATTTAAAAATAAAAAAATTCTTCAGTCTTTATAGTACACTTCTTTTATAAATAGAAGTGTTACATATGTAGTTTGTTATTTGTATCGTTTTTAACTTCGTAAAGCGTTCAAACTAAAAAAAAAAAATTAAGAAAAGAGTGAAAACACTTCAATTTTAAAATTATTAACGTCAAAAAAAAAATCTATTTACCAATCATCAGATTAGTAAGCACTAATTATACATAGTTTGATTTATGACAATTTGGTATGACTATAGGGTTTTTTAATTTAAAAAGAGAATAATAAAAATGAATGTCATTGTTTCTTTAATTGTTTGCTTGAAATTTAAAATATTATTATATTATTATGTTATTATATTAAACGATCGCGATTCTATGAATTTAAGATGATTTGTTTTTCTTCTAGTATTCAATTATATGATTGGTTTCATAGTTCATTATATTATGAATTAAAACTATGTTAGACTGTTAGAAGCTATTAGATTAATTATGCGAAAGTAATAATTTAATTTGATTAATATAATACAAATATATACATAGAGCTTTATATTATAAATTATAAAACATAATTGCAATAAAATAAAGCATTTGATCATTATATATTATTTAAATAGATAGTACATTCCAAATCCACCCATAAACGTTTATTTGTATCATCAATCTCAGTCATCAAAATGTAATAGTTCTCTGCAGCTTATTGAAAACAAAACCATACCAACGTTTGATTAAATAGTAAAAATACGGCATAGTACATAACATATTATTATGTGTTTTAATATTAATGCGTGCACCTGAATATTGTACAGATGGATATATCTGGGGATAAAAATGATTTCATAAAATTTATGTTTTTAATTTAAGAATTTTTCGAATAACTACGTACATTATTGAAACACAATTTCGAATAGAATGAATACATTTTGCTAACAACATGGAAATAGGGTGAAATTCAACGATAAAAATTTCGATCTCTAAACATAATACGAACCCAACACTAATTTTCGTTGGTTTCAGTACAATAAATAGAAATGCGTAACAAAAAAATCAAACATTCAATATTTACCGTATTTCAACGTTTCATTCACATGATGAAAATTACATTTCACAGTCATTGAGATTATACATAGGAATATGTTAATAGGTATTTACAGTGAATACTGTACGTGAACGGAATAATTAACGATAAATCTGAATCGAAACGTTCATGATGTCAACTTTTGCGGCAATAAACAGATATAGTAGTTCGTTTTATCCGAATTTACAAACAAGAAATGGAAAGCTATTTTTAATAAAATTTAAAACTGTGCATTTTTGGATATAATGTTTCTTTCAGGTTAAGTTGCTACATCATAACTACTATGATACAATGACGGTCAGGAAAGTCTAAGGGTGTGAAAATGGAAAAAAAAATAATAATAATAATAATATAAAAATAAAATAAGAAGTTGAAACCTCATTATTGCACCTGTTTATGGTTGATGACTAGACGAAATACCCCTACGGGAAAACCTTTTTAATGGGATTTTTATTATTATTTATTTAAATTATTAATACTAGTGATATTGTAATATTATAAGGGTTAGATTGAATTTGAAACTTTTGAAAATCTCTTTACATTTTATACCTATAGATGTGTATAAATATTATGTGCATACATACTTTGGCACCCGAAATTTAATTTAAACTACCTTTTTTGTGTTGACACGAACAGTAACATTACGAAACCATCACAATATCGTGTTTTTTTTTATTATTTTGCATGAAAAAAATATAAGACAAATGTGTATATATATTATTAAATTTATTTTCCTTGCTTATCGTCCTATTAATGTATAAAATTATTTTCTTATTAATATAATCTTACATGTGTAATTTTATTTATAATTTTTATATACATTATTATTAATTTGTGTTATGAGTATAATTCTTTGTTTGATACATGGTTGAATTCATTGGATATTTATGTGAAACTAAATGTCATAAGCAAAAAAAAAAAAAAATACAGTGATATTTCGTTATACATCATTCTCTTAACATTATTTTATTGATAATTAGACTCATGTGCACTAACGTAAACACGCAACAAATTTTAAATATCTCATCTAAGTGTTGATGAAGTGTCAGACTGATAGGCCTTACACGAATGCTTCGTGCTTTCGAATATTTACAGTAAGTATTAATATATTACATAAATCTAATGTTCAATAATTTCTACGTTTTAATATTGCATTAGAAAATAAACCTGAAATATATTCACTGTAATATAATTTATCAATTATGAGTACAATATTATACTAATATCTACGTGAACAGTCTGGCAATAGCATTCATATTATACACTCGCCTTTGCGTTCGCTCCGTTATTTGTATTTTAATTATATAAATCATATTATCGGTTATTTCATTTTCAATGTATATAAAATTATGGTTCGTTCCGTTAAAAGTTCGCCTTTAACGCCTACGTCATTCAAACGAATATTATCCAAACGTTAAATTTTTCTTCTTCACGAGCGGAAAAAAAAACGCTAAAACATTTACCTCGCCTACCCGTTGCGTCATCCTGTCCTCAATTACTATAAATTATGACCCCGTATTTGATACGGCTTCAATCTACCTTGATGACACCGTGGTACGTTCAACTCACTCCCCAGACCGGATTGAGCCTGTTGTTCCATCTATTTACATAAGAAATATCGTAAACTTCTCCGGATTCAAGGATGTATTAATTAGACCACTACTCCCAACAGACTTACTTGTAAATCTACTCCTTTATATTCTATCTTCCGACTAAGCGACAGTGATTATTTCTACGTAACTACTATGAATTTGATGGAAACTACCACGAGTTTTCATACTTTTCATCACACCCAGTGCGTCCTCTTTGGATAGTTAGAAAAAACCTCCATAATTCCATTCTTGGTGCTGACATGTATGTCACATTCTCTGAAGAAGGATAAATAGTGATACAAACAAGTGGTGTAAAAAAATAAAAAAAAAAAGTAAAGATTATGTACACTGAAAATAAAAATGTAAATAAAAAAAAGAACCGGATGGGCCTCGCTCTGCTGTACAGTTGGGGTGGAGTGCTCCTCGTTTATAGGATAGGTCATTATTGCAATGGATTTGTTAAATTTGAATGCATTGATAGATATCATTGTATACGAATCGCGATTCTGAACAGAGTTCATATGTTTGTCTAGGATATAATACATTGTTATTTATAAATATTGTAAAAAGTATATTTTATTTTGAAACGATAAATATATTTTTCAATTAGGATGGGTTGGCAGTTGCATACAGCGACATAGTTTGAAATTTCAAAAATCTGCGACTTATACTTTTTGAATTATAACAAATATTTAAAATCGTTTGAGAATAAATCGCTATTTTATGCAATGTCGTAAATATTTAAATTTCAAACAGTCAGTAAATTTTTTTCCTCTAAGTCCGGTAGAATTTTTTTTAAAGATTTTTGAAGAGTAGCTTATAGATAACCTAGTGTTAAAATTTTGAACCTTAAGTATGAACAGAAAAAATTTTATGAATTTTTATCTACAAAATAACTTGCAAATTATCGTGATTTTTACATATTTCGTATAAATTGGAACTTTGAGCACTTATAAAAAAAAATTGTGACTTACGATTTTAGATTTTTTTTTATCAGTTAAGGAACAACTTATAAGAAACCTTGTATTAAATTTTCAAGATTTTCTGGGCAGCCAAAAAACTTTTATCGTTATTTAAAAAAAAAATACTTAAAAAAATTGAAAATTTCAACTGTCTATAAATAGCTCAATAAAAGTCAAAATAATTTGAAAATTTAATGGTGTATAGAGAACGTTAATCTAAACATTTGGTGAAAATTTCAAGTATTTACATCGATTAGTTTTTGAGTTATAGCAAATAAAAAAATTTGATTATGTCGAAAACTGGTTTTGCGTAAAAACTCCCGTTTTGCCCAAAATTTTTTAGGGTTTTTCCCGTCTCTCTCAAAGTACCTCTCAAAGTACCAAATAGATTCACTTTCCTTTCAGAAAAGTTGCTACATAAGGCAATCGAAGCATTTTTACTTCCCCAAATCGTGTCGACAGACACAAAAAAAAAAAAAAAACACATCATTGTAAAATCAATACATTCTTCACTCCGTTCAGAATCTAAAATAACCGTTTTCTTCCAATATTTATTATTGACCTTAAATGCAGTTATAAAAATAATCAAATTTATAGCATCACTTCATCATTAAATACAAATATAATAATGAAAAAATCACGTATGGTCTGCCGCAATATTTTAATTATTAAGGCAATGGCCACACGTAACATTACTGCTATCGCTCATATCGCTGCGTCAAATGTTGCAAGGCTCATGAGTCATATAGCCGTACCATGAATCGATCCAGCCCAAATAAATGGGTTCACTGCTCCGAGTATCATACGACCAACTTTAGGGAGTGCCAGTTCTATTAGTCAAATTTAAATTCAAAAATTCAAGCTGAAGTCTTCAAACATTCATAACAATACATCTTGGTCTAAAAATGAAATCGCCGAGTCCCTCCCCAACGATCCTTCTGAATCAATCACATCATATGCCTCTGTTATTTCTGGACTTAGCAGAACATTAATCCACACAATTCAAATTTAAATTAATCTCTTTCACAATTCCTCTCTGATTTAACCTAAATTAGAAATTAATTTATTTCTGCCATATAAATAGAGAAATAATTAAGGCACTAACTGTTTCAAATTTTTTTTTTTTTTTTTTATTATAAATGTACATCGAATACCCTTATCTCATATTATTTATCGTTTTTATAACTAAAGAATTATGTTTAATTTACTTCACCTTTTATTTATTAACTTTGCGAATTTAATATTTCAACTGTCAAACTAATCATAGTTGTTCCTAAAAGTTCTAAACAAAAACAAAATAAAAAGTCCAGGGAAAATTTGATTTACTAAAATCATATATAACTTCATAAATATTCATCCAATGAATTGTTTTCTTTTTCATTTATCCCTTTGACCGATACATTTCCTTACTTAAATTTTTAATATTTATATAAATAGTAAATGAAAAACTTGGTTAGTATTTTAAATGTAGATAAATGTATTAATTTGAAAATAACTGATTCTTTACCAATTTAATTTTACTTAGTTATCGATGTTTTGTTATTATTTTAATGGAATTTAATTTTTAAAAAAAAATAAGATGAAATAAATAAAACCTATGTAACCACTTACTTGGAATTCTAAAATCCAGATATTTGTAGTTTAAATGTCCCATGCCAATTGACCTAACCTGAATTTCGATTAACTACAACCTAACATCTGAAACACATAACTAAAGCACACAATGTTAAATATTATTGTCTTAAACTCATATTGACTATAGTTTATTAAAAAAATAACGTTTACAAATAACCAATGTTTTGGAACTTCATAAATAAAAAGAAAAATAATGAAGCTCACAATTATGTATAATATTTAATAGCATACATTTTTTATTACTTTATTTTTATATTATCATTATGAATAGGTACACTATTTATAACCTTAAACTTGGTTTTTTATGAAAAAAATCACATAAGACTAGCTATTATTTTCATGATATTTTCCGATGCGTTCCCTTTGTTTTTATTTTATAGAGTCCTCTATATTTTTATCTTATTATTTTAATATAAATTCAAAAGTCGTTATACCATTCTTATAGTGCAAGTTCTTTTTCCACAATTTATGTTTTGTTATTAATTTGAAAATAAAGCAATTTAATGCGTTAAACATACACACGGGACTAAAGTGAATAAAATACATTGTTACATTATATTATCAATATATGTATGTATTTTTTTTTTTTTTATTGACACTTGTTATGATTGTTTTAATTCAACAACTGGTTTTTAGGAATTTAAATCACAAACGAAAGTCTCAAAGCAATTGTTACGTAATATTATAAATGTTATCCTTTAACATTCATACTTTTTGTAATTTATTTATAACGAATTCGTTAAACTACATAATGTTATTACAGTTTAACCTGTCAGTCTTGCTAAAATTATTAAACAACACATATTTTTAAAACATTCAGCTAAATGGTAATAAAATATACCAAACAAGCAAAAATTAAAAGTTGTTTGTTATTTTTGGATTATATATATATACTCGTAAATATATTAAAATGTATTAACAATAGTTATTAATTCTATCAATGTTATGGAAAGATTTTTTTTATATATATTTTTTTTAGAAACTTTTGTTAAATAATATTCTTCTAAATAAATTATCTAGAGTGATAATAAAATACATCCAAGAGGAATGAATTTAATTAAAATGAAATTAATTTATGTATCATAACATTTGTCTGAATATGATTAATATTATCAAATCATGGTACAGTAAATATACATAAAATTATTTTATAAATTTTGATTAACCATTGCTTCAATCACTTACAGTGTTTAATATTGATTTGAAAATAATAAAAACACGTATTTAATTGTATAAAAAGAACAATCAAGAAGTCTAAGTATAGTTCGATTATTATTGAAAACGACTCGTGATCAGGATGTACAATTATGGTACTTTACAATCATGATACTTTTTACTCAACTACTATATAATGCATATGCTCTATTTCTTTATCTCTTTATCTAATTAAAACATAAATAAAATTCATATTATATTAATAATTGATAATTGAAATAATCGAGTAAAATAAAGTATAACAAATAATACCATTGGAAGAATAATATAAACATGACGATTGACTTTAAATATTAAGTTATATCATCATTATAAATATCATTGATTATGTTACAAAAGATTCGACAGATGCCAAGAAAATTGATATTTTGCATCTGTGTAGTATTATATTACATCGTATTGTAGTCTAAAGTTAATAAATAATATCAAAGAAAAATATGAAAGCATCTTCAAAACCTAACAATATGTTTGTATTTACGTGGATGACATTTCGGTGGAAGTACAATTGTTTATTTTTTGTTTTTATAGTAATAAAGTGGACGCCGCGACGCGCCGCTTATAAAACTCGCTTTGAAACCAACATTGTGTGAGTCTTATAACCCAATGAACCTTATAGACAAAGTGGAAAAAATACTTGAATTAATTATTTGCTTTGTCAACCACTAAATATTTTTAAGGTCATCCATGCATTTTTGTTTGCTGTATTGTCAACAGGTAAAACTGTAACTCTTTCAAAACAACGAGGCTGCTTGCCTTATATTTTTTTTATCCATCGTACTGGTACAACACATCAGTGTCATTCTTTCTTTACGAGTTGTTGTTCCTTTTATTCTATAATTCTTAAGAACGTAAATGTGTTCAGGTAGTAAATGCAGACAAGTTACTTCGACATCAAACATATTAGAGGATGAATATTTGACGATGAGAGAAGGGCATTCGTGTTCTATTAAAAAATATGCACCTGCAAAATCTGTATCACCTTATTTTCTGTGCGTTTTTTTTTTTTTTTTTAAAGAAATATCTTCTCTTTCTTTTCCAATGATGAAATCCCGTTTCAAAGCTGTCGTCTTGAAAAGTCATCCCCATTGGTTTGCCACTACTTCAGATTTATAATGAAGGGTCTTGATCACGTGAACATCTTTATTTTTAACCTTCATAAACCATTCTTTCAACGCATGATCAGCATTATTATTCTTTCCACACAAATTAATTTTGCAACTTTAAGACTCATTTTGCAATGCTTCACATTCAATGTCTTTCCTATTTTTCAATATTCCATATAATATCGATTGTAAAATGTTTAGCTTAATTGTTACCTCACGTTGTCTCGTTTACGGAACAATAATTGCGATACATTGTAAACGCCGTGTACATAGTTTATTGCATGATTAAAAACCAGTAATAAGTAATAACCAATACAAAAGTTTATTTTATATCATTTTTCTTACAAAATCTGTGTCTTGTAACCAACGTGATGTGTCGTATAATGATTTCGAGTATAACAAATTGTTGAATCGTATATCCGCCGTGAGTCTTAAAAGCGTTTATTAAATATATAATTCGTTGCAACGATACGATGTGCATTTAAAAAAAATCGCCGTAAACAGCTAATTACTTAACCGACGGAACACGCTGTGCATTGTATACATATTTATTGTCGTTAAATAATAAGTCATTATTATTAAACGATACGCGAGGACCGCGTTTGTTATGAAAATTGTTCACTCGGAGAGTCTTTGTGACATCAAATCGAATAACGTAATCGTTTTAGTGGAAACTCCGCTGCCGATGGTCATACCGTTTACGATAGTAGTGATTATAATGCCGTGGAAATCGTCATTAATTTCTAGGCGTAGACAATTCAAAAATATTACAAGACCGAGTGTTTTCATTGAATGATTTATAACGGCAACCGACGTGATGCAAAATACGCACAAAGTGCACATTGAATGCTATTGTATATGCGTTTTAATTCATGCACCATAATGTTTAAACATTAAACGTGACCCCGCGGAGATAATAATGATTTTCGAACAAGTATAAATCCACGGCGAACGTGAAATGCAATTCCATTGTAATAATATTATATAATTATTAATACCGTCACGAGTGTGTATAACAGTAATGTGTACAGATGGTTTCGAAGGAAGTCGAAGGGAAAAAGTCTGATCAGAGTTCGCGTCAAATCTTGTCACGTACCTGCACGTGATAATCCGTATGAATCTTCAACACATATCTTACTCGAAAACATTAATTAAATTATTTAAATAACTTATCAAACAACTAATGACAAAATTATTAATAAAAATATTTGATTTGATTTATCCAACTCAGACCATGCGATTATTTTGTAACAAAATACATTCGCTGGACGTAATCTATTTAATATTATAATATTCCGTTCAATTTAAATTACTGGCCGACATCTGATGTAGGAACTCAAAATTGGGTTTACGAATTGATTTCCTGTACCATCAGATTTTCAAAAGATTTCAAAAGGACTTAAAATTGTTTACTCGATTTCGTATAATCGTTCACCGATCTCACTATTGTTAAATATCGAGGAACAAAAATTCTTAAGCAACTTACAAAATAAAATCTGAATGATACTAATCGATTCACGTGCAAGTTCTTTCTTTTTTTTTCCTCGTCTTTATTTTATTAACAATTGAGACTGAAAATAACAGCAGTCGCAGTCGAAAAATGATTCTTAACAACCATTTCTGAGATTGACCTGTACGATATACAAAATATCTTAATTGTAACATTTGTTACAAATGTAACAAATAATAAAATAATTGTATAATTGTATTTCGTACAATGACAAACCAGTACCAATATTATAAAAAATATTAAAAATTACTTCATTCAATGATTAAAAATAAATATCGAATAATAGTAGATATATTATGCAGAATATGGTACATAAACGTTATATCTATAATAACATCGACCTAAGTGTATCAACGAGGATTGAGCTGGGTATGATAGTATAATGGACGGAATAATAGGATGTCACATTGGGAAATGTCATTTATGAACCTTTGAGAGTTCAGAAATCCATCGTTAGTGGAATCATATCAACTTTTTGTTGGAATATAATTTAGATCTTCTGAATTTTCGTGTAAGGCCGATGATTTTGAATTCAAATTTATCGTTTTGTCCACATTGTATCCATGAACCATAAAAATGAACATTTGATATCGATCACGAAATAAAAAAATAAATCACCATCAGAGAATTAAGGAGAGATGAATTACCAAAAAATACAATTTTGAAATCCAAAGTAGTCATGTACACGCAGAAACCGGAGCGCGCAAGTGTGCTTCTTGTATAACATATCAAATGGCATCTCTGTTACAGTCATCAGTGTAAAATCGATTTTCGATATTGCTACGAATTTTAATAATATATGTCGCCACGGATACTTGCCCGTGGCAGAACATTTCTATTGTCTCATTCAGTTCCGTCTTCGTCCCATTTGTCACTGGAAGTTGTAAATATATATATATATATAGCAACATCACAGCGACTGCTGTATGTGTGAAAACTATCACTTCACACCCAAATCAAGTATCGTAAAATTCTAATATAATTTGAATACACATAAAAACGAACCCGCAATTTATTTTGATTTAAATTTTTTAAATTATCATTCATTTTATTAATTTATTATATTTATACACAATACTATTTTTTATATAAATTTTTTATTTAAATCTAGCCGAAAATTGTGTTTTGTAACAAAAAGTCTATAATATATTTGATTTTAATAAGGCAACGATAGAAGTGTACGAATTGCGTGACACTCTGAAACATTCTTCCTTCACCAACACTTCATCATTCAAAGTAAATGTCGTTTACCCACTGAACTCCCTTCCACTCCATGTACTCTACTCCACCTTACTCTATGTATCTGCATGGTATATTATACACGTTCACGCGCGAAAACCAAGATTTCCAAACGAGATACGATTCGTAATAATAATTATACATAATTTTTATATTATTACAGGGTTCAGGGTCGAAATACATACATTTGCTGTTAATTAATTTTGCACCGATTTCGTGATAAAATAATAGGATTTTTTGTTTTCAATTATGTAAAATGATAGCAACTACAAACAAAGGTATTATGTTATAATATCGCACCTAATCCCTAGCACAAGTATTAACCAGGTGACTGCTATTTTCTACTTGTTTTAACTTTTAAAATTAGGCAATCCTACGACATGGATCATTATATCATAAATAAATTATAAAATTATTATATATTCTTTGAGTTTTTCTGACGAGTATTAATTCGTTTACGGTTTGTTTTTGTATGCCATTAAAATGGTAAAAATCGTAATTAAATTGGATTTTTAGAAGGATGGTTTGAAAATAACTAGCATTATTTCAGTCAAATCGAATTTTTAAGTTTCGAATTAGTTTATTAATGCTTCCGAACACTAAACTATTTAAAATCACTCGTGCGTTGGTAATGTGAAAAATACGTGTTGGCACAAACAAACGATGGTTAAGGTAAAGAATTTTTTCTACTATTTTTTTTTTTTTTTTATTTATTTTATTTAATAATAACACACTAAGTATACTAAATAAAAAAGCCACATACTGCTATTTTTTTTTTTTTTTTTGATTGAACTTAAAAAAAAACAACAACAACAAAGGTTATTAGTTTTTGTGTATGTTACATAATTAGTGATTAGAACTAAATGTATAATATTTGCATGGTGTTATTTTTATATATATAATTACTAGAAAACAGAAATATTAATACTACTGCTATTTTGTTTGAGAAAACACTTGTGATTGTAATTCGTAATCAAAAATAATTTTAAGAACATTATCTAAAACACGGTAATAGTCGAACGATCTGTTACACGATTATAGTCGTGTGAGCTCAGAGTTAATATTGCTACGTAGTTTTCTCGAGAGAAACCATAATTGTATAAGAGCGCAACGATGACTAAATGGATTATTTTGTTTTCCGCGCACTCTTCGTCTTCTGGGAATCAAAATTTTACGCAAATCGGTGTGTTGTTTGTACGAACCGAAAAATAACTATCACGAAGGTACACGTTTGACGAAGGTAAAACAATGTTCCGGCCGTGCTGCGCACGTCATAATACGTACAGTCTTTGTGTTTTATTCAATACATCCGACATGTTTAAATGAACGAAAAAGGTACAAGACCCGCGATTGTATAATGTATACGTTGTACGAAGACGGCGCGGAGAGAGAGAGAGAGAGAGAGAGAGAGAGAGCTACCATTTACGTAAACATACTTAAACATAAAGGGCGCGTACGCATCGAGAAGCGGTAATAGTTATTATTGCCGCCGGACATTCGCACTTTGGTATTCTTGTCCGTCCGATTTCGTAGGGGAAAGGATCGATTTTCGGGGAAGCGGTTTGTCCCCCCCCCCAGACCGTAGAAAAAGGTCCATTAAGTGCGTCCGCCGCGGCACACGCGGTTAAATTAAAAATGATGGGACGCTGTGACGGGGGGGGAGGATGCGATGTTATTGGGTCTGTTGTGCACACAATACGTTTCTCGCGTCTCGTACATGTGTGCGCATCGAGCGGTTTTAATGCACGCATTTAAACAGTGCAGAGCCCCGCAGGCACACAGGATTCGCAGGGGCCACACGGCTGCCGCGGACGCGGCCACAGCGATCCGGAGCCGTCGGTAAATAAATAACAAAAAAAGAATAAAAAAACGCTGGAAAGTGTGCGCGAGTCGGACCGTGCAGGCACCCAACAGCGTCGGACGGGTGCGCAACGGACATGCCCGTCGTAACGCGCGATACGACGAACGGTTGTCCCCGCGTCTTCGTCGTGTCGTACACGATTCGCGTGTCGGTTTTACGTGTAACGTACGGAAAAAATATTCCGCCCGTCGGCGGTCCGTCGCGTCGTTGACCGTGTAGATACCGCGTTGCACCGACTGGTGCGCAGTAACGGGTTTTTGGCGGACGGAAAAATGTGCACTTCGGAAGTTGAAAATGAAATCGTTTCGAAAACAGTTGTCTGCGCTTTACTCTCCGCGTACGATATGCATATGTTTTATTTCTAACAACCGTAACGGTCACGTTTCGATCGGTACGATTTTTTCGTTCTCGGCGAAACGAGAAACGGACCGTTTTTACCGTGCATTTTGGCTTTTTGGA